>OZ002743.1:65506854-65845855 GCA_963924295.1 Dioctria rufipes | reverse complement strand
TTTCAGGTTGCCCTTCATGAGCAGTTTTCTTGCTCTATTTTAAAAACTAGGGACTTTTTTTGGGAAATTCTTTTTCATATCGTTTTCTATTCCTTTTCCCGTTAAAATAAGCCCTCTCCCGTTAGAATCGGTGAGAATAAATATTTTTGATGAAAAAAGTGCAAAGGGTATAGTCCATGCTTTTTTGCGAAATTTCGATTAAAGTTTTTGTCACCGATTTTGACGAATGAGCACTCGTTGGACGCGGAATAATAAGAGGAATATAAATGTAAAATATTTCCAAGAAACACCTGCTAGTTTCAAAAATATACCAAGAAAGCCGTTCTTGTGTGGGTTGGATTCAGGTTGCCCTTCATGTGCAGTTTTCTTGCTCTATTTTAAAAACTAGCGACTTTTTTTGGAAAATTCTTTTTCATATTGTTTTCTATTCCTTTTCCCGTTAAAATAAGCCCTCTCCTGTTAGAATCGGTGAGAATAAACATTTTTGATGAAAAAAGTCCTTTTTTGCGAAATTATGATTAAAACTTTTTGTCACCGATTTTGACGAATGAGCACTCGTTGGACGCGGAATAATAAGAGGAATATAAATGTAAAATAGTTCCAAGAAACACGTGCTAGTTTCAAAAATATACCAAGAAAGCCGTTCTTGTGTGGGTTGGTTTCAGGTTGCCCTTCATGAGCAGTTTTCTTGCTCTATTTTAAAAACTAGGGACTTTTTTTGGAAAATTCTTTTTCATATCGTTTTCTATTCCTTTCCCGTTAAAATAAGCCCTCTCCCGTTAGAATCGGTGAGAATAAATATTTTTGATGAAAAAATTGCAAAGGGTATAGTCCATGCTTTTTTGCGAAATTTCGATTAAAACTTTTTGTCACCGATTTTGACGAATGAGCACTCGTTGGACGCGGAATAATAAGAGGAATATAAATGTAAAATATTTCCAAGAAACACCTGCTAGTTTCAAAAATATACCAAGAAAGCCGTTCTTGTGTGGGTTGGATTCAGGTTGCCCTTCATGTGCAGTTTTCTTGCTCTATTTTAAAAACTAGCGACTTTTTTTGGAAAATTCTTTTTCATATTGTTTTCTATTCCTTTTCCCGTTAAAATAAGCCCTCTCCTGTTAGAATCGGTGAGAATAAATATTTTTGATGAAAAAAGTCCTTTTTTGCGAAATTATGATTAAAACTTTTTTGTCACCGATTTTGACGAATGAGCACTCGTTGGACGCGGAATAATAAGAGGAATATAAATGTAAAATATTTCCAAGAAACACCTGCTAGTTTCAAAAATATACCAAGAAAGCCGTTCTTGTGTGGGTTGGATTCAGGTTGCCCTTCATGTGCAGTTTTCTTGCTCTATTTTAAAAACTAGCGACTTTTTTTGGAAAATTCTTTTTCATATCGTTTTCTATTCCTTTTCCGTTAAAATAAGCCCTCTCCCGTTAGAATCGGTGAGAATTAATATTTTTGATGAAAAAAGTGCAAAGGGTATAGTCCATGCTTTTTTGCGAAATTTTGATTAAAATTTTTTGTCACCGATTTTGACGAATGAGCACTCGTTGGACGCGGAATAATAAGAGGAATATAAATGTAAAATAGTTCCAAGAAACACGTGCTAGTTTCAAAAATATACCAAGAAAGCCGTTCTTGTGTGGGTTGGATTCAGGTTGCCCTTCATGTGCAGTTTTCTTGCTCTATTTTAAAAACTAGCGACTTTTTTTGGAAAATTCTTTTTCATATTGTTTTCTATTCCTTTTCCCGTTAAAATAAGCCCTCTCCTGTTAGAATCGGTGAGAATAAATATTTTTGATGAAAAAAGTCCTTTTTTGCGAAATTATGATTAAAACTTTTTGTCACCGATTTTGACGAATGAGCACTCGTTGGACGCGGAATAATAAGAGGAATATAAATGTAAAATATTTCCAAGAAACACCTGCTAGTTTCAAAAATATACCAAGAAAGCCGTTCTTGTGTGGGTTGGATTCAGGTTGCCCTTCATGTGCAGTTTTCTTGCTCTATTTTAAAAACTAGCGACTTTTTTTGGAAAATTCTTTTTCATATTGTTTTCTATTCCTTTTCCCGTTAAAATAAGCCCTCTCCTGTTAGAATCGGTGAGAATAAATATTTTTGATGAAAAAAGTCCTTTTTTGCGAAATTATGATTAAAACATTTTGTCACCGATTTTGACGAATGAGCACTCGTTGGACGCGGAATAATAAGAGGAATATAAATGTAAAATAGTTCCAAGAAACACGTGCTAGTTTCAAAAATATACCAAGAAAGCCGTTCTTGTGTGGGTTGGTTTCAGGTTGCCCTTCATGAGCAGTTTTCTTGCTCTATTTTAAAAACTAGGGACTTTTTTTGGAAAATTCTTTTTCATATCGTTTTCTATTCCTTTCCCGTTAAAATAAGCCCTCTCCCGTTAGAATCGGTGAGAATAAATATTTTTGATGAAAAAATTGCAAAGGGTATAGTCCATGCTTTTTTGCGAAATTTCGATTAAAACTTTTTGTCACCGATTTTGACGAATGAGCACTCGTTGGACGCGGAATAATAAGAGGAATATAAATGTAAAATATTTCCAAGAAACACCTGCTAGTTTCAAAAATATACCAAGAAAGCCGTTCTTGTGTGGGTTGGATTCAGGTTGCCCTTCATGTGCAGTTTTCTTGCTCTATTTTAAAAACTAGCGACTTTTTTTGGAAAATTCTTTTTCATATTGTTTTCTATTCCTTTTCCCGTTAAAATAAGCCCTCTCCTGTTGGAATCGGTGAGAATAAATATTTTTGATGAAAAAAGTCCTTTTTTGCGAAATTATGATTAAAACTTTTTGTCACCGATTTTGACGAATGAGCACTCGTTGGACGCGGAATAATAAGAGGAATATAAATGTAAAATATTTCCAAGAAACACCTGCTAGTTTCAAAAATATACCAAGAAAGCCGTTCTTGTGTGGGTTGGATTCAGGTTGCCCTTCATGTGCAGTTTTCTTGCTCTATTTTAAAAACTAGCGACTTTTTTTGGAAAATTCTTTTTCATATTGTTTTCTATTCCTTTTCCCGTTAAAATAAGCCCTCTCCTGTTAGAATCGGTGAGAATAAATATTTTTGATGAAAAAAGTCCTTTTTTGCGAAATTATGATTAAAACTTTTTGTCACCGATTTTGACGAATGAGCACTCGTTGGACGCGGAATAATAAGAGGAATATAAATGTAAAATAGTTCCAAGAAACACGTGCTAGTTTCAAAAATATACCAAGAAAGCCGTTCTTGTGTGGGTTGGTTTCAGGTTGCCCTTCATGAGCAGTTTTCTTGCTCTATTTTAAAAACTAGGGACTTTTTTTGGAAAATTCTTTTTCATATCGTTTTCTATTCCTTTCCCGTTAAAATAAGCCCTCTCCCGTTAGAATCGGTGAGAATAAATATTTTTGATGAAAAAATTGCAAAGGGTATAGTCCATGCTTTTTTGCGAAATTTCGATTAAAACTTTTTGTCACCGATTTTGACGAATGAGCACTCGTTGGACGCGGAATAATAAGAGGAATATAAGTGTAAAATAGTTCCAAGAAACACCTGCTAGTTTCAAAAATACACCAAGAAAGCCGTTCTTGTGTGGGTTGGATTCAGGTTGCCCTTCTTGAGCAGTTTTCTTGCTCTATTTTAGAAACTAGGCACTTTTTTTGGAAAATTCTTTTTCATATCGTTTTCTATTCCTTTCCCGTTAAAATAAGCCCTCTCCCGTTAGAATCGGTGAGAATAAATATTTTTGATGAAAAAAATGCAAAGGGTATAGTCCATGCTTTTTTGCGAAATTTTGATTAAAACTTTTTGTCACCGATTTTGACGAATGAGCACTCGTTGGACGCGGAATAATAAGAGGAATATAAATGTAAAATAGTTCCAAGAAACACGTGCTAGTTTCAAAAATATACCAAGAAAGCCGTTCTTGTGTGGGTTGGTTTCAGGTTGCCCTTCATGAGCAGTTTTCTTGCTCTATTTTAAAAACTAGGGACTTTTTTTGGAAAATTCTTTTTCATATCGTTTTCTATTCCTTTCCCGTTAAAATAAGCCCTCTCCCGTTAGAATCGGTGAGAATAAATATTTTTGATGAAAAAATTGCAAAGGGTATAGTCCATGCTTTTTTGCGAAATTTCGATTAAAACTTTTTGTCACCGATTTTGACGAATGAGCACTCGTTGGACGCGGAATAATAAGAGGAATATAAGTGTAAAATAGTTCCAAGAAACACCTGCTAGTTTCAAAAATACACCAAGAAAGCCGTTCTTGTGTGGGTTGGATTCAGGTTGCCCTTCATGAGCAGTTTTCTTGCTCTATTTTAGAAACTAGGCACTTTTTTTGGAAAATTCTTTTTCATATCGTTTTCTATTCCTTTCCCGTTAAAATAAGCCCTCTCCCGTTAGAATCGGTGAGAATAAATATTTTTGATGAAAAAATTGCAAAGGGTATAGTCCATGCTTTTTTGCGAAATTTCGATTAAAACTTTTTGTCACCGATTTTGACGAATGAGCACTCGTTGGACGCGGAATAATAAGAGGAATATAAGTGTAAAATAGTTCCAAGAAACACCTGCTAGTTTCAAAAATACACCAAGAAAGCCGTTCTTGTGTGGGTTGGATTCAGGTTGCCCTTCATGAGCAGTTTTCTTGCTCTATTTTAGAAACTAGGCACTTTTTTTGGAAAATTCTTTTTCATATCGTTTTCTATTCCTTTCCCGTTAAAATAAGCCTTCTCCCGTTAGAATCGGTGAGAATAAATATTTTTGATGAAAAAAATGCAAAGGGTATAGTCCATGCTTTTTTGCGAAATTTTGATTAAAACTTTTTGTCACCGATTTTGACGAATGAGCACTCGTTGGACGCGGAATAATAAGAGGAATATAAATGTAAAATAGTTCCAAGAAACACCTGCTAGTTTCAAAAATATACCAAGAAAGCCGTTCTTGTGTGGGTTGGTTTCAGGTTGCCCTTCATGAGCAGTTTTCTTGCTCTATTTTAAAAACTAGGGACTTTTTTTGGGAAATTCTTTTTCATATCGTTTTCTATTCCTTTTCCCGTTAAAATAAGCCCTCTCCCGTTAGAATCGGTGAGAATAAATATTTTTGATGAAAAAAGTGCAAAGGGTACAGTCCATGCTTTTTTGCGAAATATCGATTAAAACTTTTTGTCACCGATTTTGACGAATGAGCACTCGTTGGACGCGGAATAATAAGAGGAATATAAATGTAAAATATTTCCAAGAAACACCTGCTAGTTTCAAAAATATACCAAGAAAGCCGTTCTTGTGTGGGTTGGATTCAGGTTGCCCTTCATGTGCAGTTTTCTTGCTCTATTTTAAAAACTAGCGACTTTTTTTGGAAAATTCTTTTTCATATTGTTTTCTATTCCTTTTCCCGTTAAAATAAGCCCTCTCCTGTTAGAATCGGTGAGAATAAATATTTTTGATGAAAAAAGTCCTTTTTTGCGAAATTATGATTAAAACTTTTTGTCACCGATTTTGACGAATGAGCACTCGTTGGACGCGGAATAATAAGAGGAATATAAATGTAAAATATTTCCAAGAAACACCTGCTAGTTTCAAAAATATACCAAGAAAGCCGTTCTTGTGTGGGTTGGATTCAGGTTGCCCTTCATGTGCAGTTTTCTTGCTCTATTTTAAAAACTAGCGACTTTTTTTGGAAAATTCTTTTTCATATTGTTTTCTATTCCTTTTCCCGTTAAAATAAGCCCTCTCCTGTTAGAATCGGTGAGAATAAATATTTTTGATGAAAAAAGTCCTTTTTTGCGAAATTATGATTAAAACTTTTTGTCACCGATTTTGACAAATGAGCACTCGTTGGACGCGGAATAATAAGAGGAATATAAGTGTAAAATAGTTCCAAGAAACACCTGCTAGTTTCAAAAATACACCAAGAAAGCCGTTCTTGTGTGGGTTGGATTCAGGTTGCCCTTCATGAGCAGTTTTCTTGCTCTATTTTAGAAACTAGGCACTTTTTTTGGAAAATTCTTTTTCATATCGTTTTCTATTCCTTTCCCGTTAAAATAAGCCCTCTCCCGTTAGAATCGGTGAGAATAAATATTTTTGATGAAAAAAATGCAAAGGGTATAGTCCATGCTTTTTTGCGAAATTTTGATTAAAACTTTTTGTCACCGATTTTGACGAATGAGCACTCGTTGGACGCGGAATAATAAGAGGAATATAAATGTAAAATAGTTCCAAGAAACACGTGCTAGTTTCAAAAATATACCAAGAAAGCCGTTCTTGTGTGGGTTGGTTTCAGGTTGCCCTTCATGAGCAGTTTTCTTGCTCTATTTTAAAAACTAGGGACTTTTTTTTGAAAATTCTTTTTCATATCGTTTTCTATTCCTTTTCCCGTTAAAATAAGCCCTCTCCCGTTAAAATCGGTGAGAATAAATAATTTTGATGAAAAAAGTGCAAAGGGTATAGTCCATGCTTTTTTGCGAAATTTTGATTAAAACTTTTTGTCATCGATTTTGACGAATGAGCACTCGTTGGACGCGGAATAATAAGAGGAATAAATGTAAAATAGTTCCAAGAAACACCTGCTAGTTTCAAAAATATACCAAGAAAGCCGTTCTTGTGTGGGTTGGATTCAGGTTGCCCTTCATGAGCAGTTTTCTTGCTCTATTTTAAAAACTAGAGACTTTTTTTGGAAAATTCTTTTTCATATCGTTTTCTATTCCTTTTCCCGTTAAAATAAGCCCTCTCCCGTTAGAATCGGTGAGAATAAATATTTTTGATGAAAAATATGCAAAGGGTATAGTCCATGCTTTTTTGCGAAATTTTGATTAAAACTTTTTGTCACCGATTTTGACGAATGAGCACTCGTTGGACGCGGAATAATAAGAGGAATATAAATGTAAAATATTTCAAAGAAACACGTGCTAGTTTCAAAAATATACCAAGAAAGAAGTTCTTGTGTGGGTTGGTTTCAGGTTGCCCTTCATGAGCAGTTTTCTTGCTCTATTTTAAAAACTAGGGACTTTTTTTGGAAAATTCTTTTTCATATCGTTTTCTATTCCTTTTCCCGTTAAAATAAGCCCTCTCCCGTTAAAATCGGTGAGAATAAATAATTTTGATGAAAAAAGTGCAAAGGGTATAGTCCATGCTTTTTTGCGAAATTTTGATTAAAACTTTTTGTCATCGATTTTGACGAATGAGCACTCGTTGGACGCGGAATAATAAGAGGAATAAATGTAAAATAGTTCCAAGAAACACCTGCTAGTTTCAAAAATATACCAAGAAAGCCGTTCTTGTGTGGGTTGGATTCAGGTTGCCCTTCATGAGCAGTTTTCTTGCTCTATTTTAGAAACTAGGCACTTTTTTTGGAAAATTCTTTTTCATATCGTTTTCTATTCCTTTCCCGTTAAAATAAGCCCTCTCCCGTTAGAATCGGTGAGAATAAATATTTTTGATGAAAAAAGTGCAAAGGGTATAGTCCATGCTTTTTTGCGAAATTTCGATTAAAACTTTTTGACACCGATTTTGACGAATGAGCACTCGTTGGACGCGGAATAATAAGAGGAATATAAATGTAAAATAGTTAAAAGAAACTCCTGCTAGTTTCAAAAATACACCAAGAAAGAAGTTCCTGTTGTGGGTTGGTTTCAGGTTGCCCTTCATGTGCAGTTTTCTTGCTCTATTTTAAAAACTAGCGACTTTTTTTGGAAAATTCTTTTTCATATTGTTTTCTATTCCTTTTCCCGTTAAAATAAGCCCTCTCCTGTTAGAATCGGTGAGAATAAATATTTTTGATGAAAAAAGTCCTTTTTTGCGAAATTATGATTAAAACTTTTTGTCACCGATTTTGACAAATGAGCACTCGTTGGACGCGGAATAATAAGAGGAATATAAGTGTAAAATAGTTCCAAGAAACACCTGCTAGTTTCAAAAATACACCAAGAAAGCCGTTCTTGTGTGGGTTGGATTCAGGTTGCCCTTCATGAGCAGTTTTCTTGCTCTATTTTAGAAACTAGGCACTTTTTTTGGAAAATTCTTTTTCATATCGTTTTCTATTCCTTTCCCGTTAAAATAAGCCCTCTCCCGTTAGAATCGGTGAGAATAAATATTTTTGATGAAAAAAATGCAAAGGGTATAGTCCATGCTTTTTTGCGAAATTTTGATTAAAACTTTTTGTCACCGATTTTGACGAATGAGCACTCGTTGGACGCGGAATAATAAGAGGAATATAAATGTAAAATAGTTCCAAGAAACACGTGCTAGTTTCAAAAATATACCAAGAAAGCCGTTCTTGTGTGGGTTGGTTTCAGGTTGCCCTTCATGAGCAGTTTTCTTGCTCTATTTTAAAAACTAGGGACTTTTTTTTGAAAATTCTTTTTCATATCGTTTTCTATTCCTTTTCCCGTTAAAATAAGCCCTCTCCCGTTAAAATCGGTGAGAATAAATAATTTTGATGAAAAAAGTGCAAAGGGTATAGTCCATGCTTTTTTGCGAAATTTTGATTAAAACTTTTTGTCATCGATTTTGACGAATGAGCACTCGTTGGACGCGGAATAATAAGAGGAATAAATGTAAAATAGTTCCAAGAAACACCTGCTAGTTTCAAAAATATACCAAGAAAGCCGTTCTTGTGTGGGTTGGATTCAGGTTGCCCTTCATGAGCAGTTTTCTTGCTCTATTTTAAAAACTAGAGACTTTTTTTGGAAAATTCTTTTTCATATCGTTTTCTATTCCTTTTCCCGTTAAAATAAGCCCTCTCCCGTTAGAATCGGTGAGAATAAATATTTTTGATGAAAAATATGCAAAGGGTATAGTCCATGCTTTTTTGCGAAATTTTGATTAAAACTTTTTGTCACCGATTTTGACGAATGAGCACTCGTTGGACGCGGAATAATAAGAGGAATATAAATGTAAAATATTTCAAAGAAACACGTGCTAGTTTCAAAAATATACCAAGAAAGAAGTTCTTGTGTGGGTTGGTTTCAGGTTGCCCTTCATGAGCAGTTTTCTTGCTCTATTTTAAAAACTAGGGACTTTTTTTGGAAAATTCTTTTTCATATCGTTTTCTATTCCTTTTCCCGTTAAAATAAGCCCTCTCCCGTTAAAATCGGTGAGAATAAATAATTTTGATGAAAAAAGTGCAAAGGGTATAGTCCATGCTTTTTTGCGAAATTTTGATTAAAACTTTTTGTCATCGATTTTGACGAATGAGCACTCGTTGGACGCGGAATAATAAGAGGAATAAATGTAAAATAGTTCCAAGAAACACCTGCTAGTTTCAAAAATATACCAAGAAAGCCGTTCTTGTGTGGGTTGGATTCAGGTTGCCCTTCATGAGCAGTTTTCTTGCTCTATTTTAGAAACTAGGCACTTTTTTTGGAAAATTCTTTTTCATATCGTTTTCTATTCCTTTCCCGTTAAAATAAGCCCTCTCCCGTTAGAATCGGTGAGAATAAATATTTTTGATGAAAAAAGTGCAAAGGGTATAGTCCATGCTTTTTTGCGAAATTTCGATTAAAACTTTTTGACACCGATTTTGACGAATGAGCACTCGTTGGACGCGGAATAATAAGAGGAATATAAATGTAAAATAGTTAAAAGAAACTCCTGCTAGTTTCAAAAATACACCAAGAAAGAAGTTCCTGTTGTGGGTTGGTTTCAGGTTGCCCTTCATGAGCAGTTTTCTTGCTCTATTTTAAAAACTAGGGACTTTTTTTAAAAATTCTTTTTCATATCGTTTTCTATTCCTTTCCCGTTAAAATAAGCCCTCTCCAGTTAGAATCGGTGAGAATAAATATTTTTGATGAAAAAAGTGCAAAGGGTATAGTCCATGCTTTTTTGCGAAATTTTGATTAACATTTTTTGTAACCGATTTTGACGAATGAGCACTCGTTGGACGCGGAATAATAAGAGGAATATAAATGTAAAATATTTCCAAGAAACACCTGCTAGTTTCAAAAATATACCAAGAAAGCCGTTCTTGTGTGGGTTGGATTCAGGTTGCCCTTCATGAGCAGTTTTCTTGCTCTATTTTAGAAACTAGGCACTTTTTTTGGAAAATTCTTTTTCATATCGTTTTCTATTCCTTTCCCGTTAAAATAAGCCCTCTCCCGTTAGAATCGGTGAGAATAAATATTTTTGATGAAAAAAGTGCAAAGGGTATAGTCCATGCTTTTTTGCGAAATTTTGATTAACATTTTTTGTAACCGATTTTGACGAATGAGCACTCGTTGGACGCGGAATAATAAGAGGAATATAAATGTAAAATATTTCCAAGAAACACCTGCTAGTTTCAAAAATATACCAAGAAAGCCGTTCTTGTGTGGGTTGGATTCAGGTTGCCCTTCATGAGCATTTTTCTTGCTCTATTTTAAAAACTAGGGACTTTTTTTGGAAAATTCTTTTTCATATCGTTTTCTATTCCTTTTCCCGTTAAAATAAGCCCTCTCCCGTTAAAATCGGTGAGAATAAATAATTTTGATGAAAAAAGTGCAAAGGGTATAGTCCATGCTTTTTTGCGAAATTTTGATTAAAACTTTTTGTCACCGATTTTGACGAATGAGCACTCGTTGGACGCGGAATAATAAGAGGAATATAAATGTAAAATAGTTCCAAGAAACACGTGCTAGTTTCAAAAATATACCAAGAAAGCCGTTCTTGTGTGGGTTGGTTTCAGGTTGCCCTTCATGAGCAGTTTTCTTGCTCTATTTTAAAAACTAGGGACTTTTTTTAAAAATTCTTTTTCATTTCGTTTTCTATTCCTTTCCCCGTTAAAATAAGCCCTCTCCCGTTAGAATAGGTGAGAATAAATATTTTTGATGAAAAAAGTGCAAAGGGTATAGTCCATGCTTTTTTGCGAAATTTTGATTAAAATTTTTTGTCACCGATTTTGATGAATGAGCACTCGTTGGACGCGGAATAATAAGAGGAATATAAATGCAAAATAGTTCCAAGAAACACCTGCTAGTTTCAAAAATATACCAAGAAAGCCGTTCTTGTGTGGGTTAGTTTCAGGTTGCCCTTCATGAGCAGTTTTCTTGCTCTATTTTAAAAACTAGGCACTTTTTTTGGAAAATTCTTTTTCATATCGTTTTCTATTCCTTTTCCCGTTAAAATAAGCCCTCTCCCGTTAGAATAGGTGAGAATAAATATTTTTGATGAAAAAAGTGCAAAGGGTATAGTCCATGCTTTTTTGCGAAATTTTGATTAAAATTTTTTGTCACCGATTTTGACGAATGAGTTGGACGCGGAATAATAAGAGGAATATAACTGTAAAATAATTCCAAGAAACACCTGCTGGTTTCAAAAATATACCAAGAAAGCCGTTCTTGTGTGGGTTGGTTTCAGGTTGCCCTTCATGAGCAGTTTTCTTGCTCTATTTTAAAAACTAGGGACTGTTTTTGGAAAATTCTTTTTCATATCGTTTTCTATTCCTTTCCCGTTAAAATGCCCTCTTCCGTTAAAATCGTTGAGAAATATACTTTTGATGAAAAAAATTGCAAATTCCAGTAACCCCCAAGCAATAAGCGTCAATTTTTTCTTAGAAATTTACAGAAAATGTTTTGGGAGAATTTTTTTCACTTCTGGAGTTATTTTCAGATTCTGTATCTGTCTCCAATAATGTGCATAAAAATTCTAAAGAGAAAACTTCCAGTAAATTTCTGGGAATAAATTGAGGGCATCAGGTCGTGGCATTGTTAATTTTATATTGGAATTGAAGCATACATTCATGTATATACCCAGCCGGAAAATGGTCGTGCGTGAATGCCAGTAGGTGTACAGAATTCATCGAGGATATCAGTATCACTGAAAAATATGTGCATTTCCTGCAGAAAAGAAGCGAAGCCCGACTTTGAAGTTCAAATCGTGTTGGGACCAGGGTGCCTGTAGGTACATGATTTTTTTTTGCTCTTTTGTAGTTGATATTTCTTTGATGAGTTATTTGCGTAAACGTGGATGCAGGTCAAAATTTCAGGTGTTTAGTTCAAGTTGTCTTGGGTACGAGTGAAAATTAAATAGTGCATGTGATAAAAAAGTGATTTTATTTAGTAATAGGAATGTTCGTTTACTGGTTCGTGTGCAGCGCTCTTACGCTATGTTTTTTTTTTGCCTTTTGCAATAAAATACTACATTAAATATCTTATTATATCTTCAAATATGGGTTGATGATGCATGCCAAAGGTGCAATACGGCTTCGATGTGGTGTTTCATCCACTTCCCGCTGGGACTTCAATCACGTATACTATATCGACGAATTATATCACCCACGAAACCCATTCAACGTAAACAATGCAAGTAAAATTTTTTTCATATTTCAGGATATTTTAAATAAAATAAAATAAAATGCTCAGAGAAATTGTAACAGTGAGCGATGTGTGCAGTAGCGTTGTTAATGCCTGTGAAGTGATCGTACGGGATTTGCTAACAAATGCCAGGAAGCTATTTTCTGGTACAACTCAAGCATGAGCATGCGATATCCTTATATATGTTATATTATTTTTGGTGATTTGCTGGAATTCTTTGAAAATTTTAGTTACCATATGGATTAAAATGAAAACAATTAAATATAGACGTAAATTGAACAATCTGGGTAGCAGTCAAAATAATGGCTCAGAACAAATTGGGGTAAAGAAAGAGAAAAATGGGATAAGAATGACCACAAATTTTAACATTTATTAGTAAAATTAACACAAAACTTATATTAAAATTTTTGTATAGAAATTTTTATTTATAGAGGCAGTCGATTTATGGAAGTACAAAAAACCATGATTTAACATGAAACTGAAAATCTAGTTTTCAGAAACATCAAGTATACCGAAACAAGCGAATTAGCTCCTCTAATTTTAGCCCCCTAGGGTTGTGCGTGCCTAGTAAGACTATGTATAAGCGTAAATACGCCTCTATATAATAAATAATGAACCCATCTGGGGCCTATTTCATAAAACTATTAGTGTTATAGTTATTAGCAAATTTACCAATATTTTCCAAATTATTAGAGCAACTGTGATTCATAAATATTTTTCGTACAGTAGTAAGTATTATTGAGAAATTATTAGTGCAATACGATTCTGCTTCATTGAGGTTCTTTCACTAATAATTATTAGTATAGTACGTGGGTAAAGTTAGTGTAATAAGAAAGCTGCATTTAGTCAAATGAGATTGTTCATTCGTGAAGAGCTAGCTATTTTTTTTTAGACGTAACTATGACATTTTCACAATAATTATTGTTTATTTTTAAAATGTTTTCAGGTAGTGATGGCCATTTTGATGATGATGAACTTATGAAGATACATCCATGTCAGGTATTCAAGTAAATAATTAATTGTGGACTATATTGAAACTCCAACAATCGAAACTGTCCTTTATCATCAAAGCAGAGACTACTTACAGTCCTTCACTGGTTAAGGAATGGAGGCCAATATCACGGAATAGCATATATATTTTGCTTTGAAAAATAGCCAAACAAAACTTTTGTTTTTGTTTTTAAATCAATTTTCAGTTCTTTCAAAGTTTTGCTGTGCTCGGAACCATATAGTTGTTGCTAATGAGAGAGTGACTAATAGCATAGATGGAACAAGAACTAGATGTCGCATGCAGTACGAAAAAAGTATACAAAATTTATATGGCTGGGTGTATCCATTCCGGAATGAACCACAACATTTGAAATGATGTATACGTCGAATGATTCATATTTTTTCGTATCTGAAGTGTTGAGGAAGTCGATCAAATATTTACAAAACTGTAATTATAAAAACATTTGTTTTCAGCAAGCTCTAAATAATGTTTTGGTCCATTCTAGAACCCACTACCCATTTCACAATCTGTATACTTCTTTTTAGTATGGCATGCGACATCTAGTTGTTGTGCCATCTATGCTAAGAGTTAGCACGCAGCTGTAAATTGTTAATTATTAGTGAAAAAGTCTACACTAATAATTACAAGTGCAATAATTCCCATGGCAATCGCAAGAAAATTGTAAGTATTCGAAAACATTTTTTATGAGAATATTTAAATGAGCTGCAATATCGACTTAAGTGGAAAGAGCGTTGCCAGAACATAGATCTTGGCACAATAATGGTTATACAAGATGATAATATTCCAGTCATGAGTTGGCCACTTGGGAGAATTCTTCAAACGCATTAAGGGAAACGATGGTTTTGTTAGAGTTGCTGACGTAAAAACAGTCTGCAATAATCGACCTGTTAACATACATCCATCATGACAGAATTAGTCCATTACTTGTCATGCCTCCCACAATTAAGTAATGAACTTATCATGGTCAAGAATCATCTACCGCCAAGATTGCAATTACCCGCAGTTCAGAATGATATTGTGAAACTATACGCAGAATCGGAAGTAATTAACAACCACGTAATAGTTAAAATCAGAATGCCGCTGGTCACTCTGGAAAGGTTTGACTTGTTCCAGATGATACTATTACATGTGTCAATTAATGAACTGCTTGTAACTGTACGGCCTTGCGCCACATATATCGCTCTCATTCCACACAGAGTTCATTCAATATCAGTCCATGGCAAATCAGGAACTATCTCTTGCATGCCGACAGAGGAACTCAATCATGTATTCCCTCTGGACCATTCTATACTATATCAGAAGGGGGCGGCCGCTTGCTCCTGCGAAGTGAATCTATTTAACAATTCACCATATAGAAAATGTGAAATGGAAAAAAAAAATAGAGAATAGCCCTGCCTGGATTCAGTTCAATAATCCAAACCAATGGATTAGCGCAGTCAAAGAACCCACCACTGCAACTGCCTGGTGTAACGAGGAAACCATCCCACTGACTTTAACATGTTCTGGTCATTTAAAGATGACGCCAAATTGCGTCATCAAGCATGACTTACTGACAATTCGAAGAATTCATACATATCCTAGCTGTATTAGAACATCCTACAACAGGTTAAGTGAGTTAAGCAAAATCATCACACCTGAACATTTACATCTAGTCATCGGTAACGTAACTGCCTACAAAGTCCAAGAAGACCAACTGGAAGAATTGATGAGATTTTTCTCATCACAGCTCCAAGAAGAAACAATACAGAAGACTGATTCTCACAGTATCCATCAGTTTACCATTGGATACCTTTCGCTCGGACTAATTGTACTCTTCATCGCCGTCCTCCTGATATTCAAGAATCGAGATGTTTGTAGGTGAAAATCGGAACGGCCTAAGCCCGCACCCAGGCAATCTAAAGCTGGCTTCCCACGACGCGTGGTTTCACACGCCGCGCCGCGCGAGCACAAGCCAACGCGCCGTGGGAAGGGTCCGGCTCGAGGTGGCGCGAGCTCGCTTGTGCTGGCGCGCCCGATCCATTTCGAGTCGGTAACTTCAAAGGAGCGGCGCGAGCGTGCGCGAGGTGGCTCGAGGCGGCGCGTGACATTTACTCTTCATTTCAACGGCACCGCGCCGCAAATCAACTCGAGCCAACATGCGCCGTGGGAAGTGTGTAGGCGCGGCGCGGGCTGACGAGAGCTCGTAGCAGGCTTCCCACGGCCTGTGATTTCACGGGCCGCGCCGCGCGAGCACGAGTTGGCTTGGCTCGTGAAACCACGCGCCGTGGGAAGCCACCTTAAGGAAGTCAACTTCAGCATCAACGACTAATTATTTGAAGGCTCAATGCGGGGATAATTAGATATAAAGAAATTTACTGAAATTGTTCATATTATCATTGTAATGTGAAACGTGATTTCATTCACTTCGCCTCATTCAAAATAAATTCTTAGTCATTAACGTAATGCAAAAAAGGTTGATACTCAGCAATAACTGAAAAATTTATTTTGCATGCGACTCAAAATTTCGCTGCTAGATAACCAATATATTGCAATTATTAATTGAATATTTGTCTTTATTGTTTTTGGTAGAAAAGTAGTAATCCTCGCTTACACAAAATTTGGGTATAAATTCACGGCGATTAATCGTTAATACCACCATCAACAATAGCCAAATACAGCAACTCTATTAGTCTTGGTATATCGGTTTACGTGCCGCTTATACCATCTGCGTTTAAGGCTAAGAAGATTTAGGCAAAGCAAAAGAGCCTTGTCTTAACAACTATAATATTACTCTGTAATGTATTGGAGCTAATAACTTGCAAAATTATTAGTAAATTAAACTAAATAGTTTTATGAAATAGGCACCTCTGTTCGACATAATGTATGTAGCTTTCAAGAGTCTAGGGCAAGGAAACTTTTCAAAATACTTGCATTATAAATGTCTAAAAAATAATTTCATTCATTTTCAATAAATTCCATCCGAACAAAAGAAAAAACCACATAAATTATTAAAAATTCATCTAAATAACCAAATAATACATAATTAATATTAGAAACAAGAAAATATTTTACATCTTTGGCATGGATTTTGAAAGTTACAGTGCTACTATTATACAACGTAAAAAAGAAATTTTTTTTATTATTCTCCCCTATTCTAAATATATTTATATTTATTTATTTATTTATTTATTTATTTATTTATTTAGTTATTTTTAAATTAACTTATTAATAATAACGGTGTCTTTTGTTGGCAGTACTTCTTCAGAATCATTTATATCATCACCGCCGTCATCATCTTCATCGGATTCCATAATTGCAGGTGACGGATCATCTGCCATGAATCCTGTTTTAAATGTTGGATCTAAAATAAAAAAGAAAAACAGCTATTTTGAATTTGATAAGTTTCGAAAAAATAATTTCTTTGTAATGAGAGTAGAAACTAAAATATATTTTACTTACATGTTAGTAATAAGAAAAAGTGTTACAAAATGCACCAAACAACATCAAAAAAAAAAAAAAACTAAATATAGTTAGAAACATTTAAGCGCAAATCTTAGCAGTTTAATACAAGCTCCAGATTTTAAGATTTCACTAAATTATTAAAAACTAAAAAAAAAAAAAACAAAACAACCAAGCGAAATTGCCACTGAATTTCCATATGTAAGTTAAAATTTAATTCGAGCAAAGATAAAAGTTAAAATAGATAAGTCAAGGCGCATTGCACTGTATTAAAGCTCTTTATTGGAAATTTTATTTATTTGTTGTTTTCAAAGTTAACAACTCGCGATTTACGGTGGGAGAAGCGGAAAGGAGGAAGCAGCAAATGAATAAAAACCACACATGCAATTCTTAGTAAAAATCCATTGTTACTATAATATATATTTTCAATGTATAAATTTTAGTAAAAAATAAAATAAAAAAAAAATACTATAAACAATAAAATATGATACAAGGGCTTGCACTGAACTGAAAAAAAAAAAATCACTAAAAATTATAAATACTTTTGGCTTTCATAATTAACATTAACAATTCTAACTTATTGCATCTGACTGTGATAGATAAATAGATAGACATATAAAGAAAGAGAGAGAGATAGAAGAGGAGAAAATATAATTTTATTAATTGTTTCTTATTTTTTGTTATTAATTTGTTTATCAGAAAATGTCACTAATACATAATATCTCGAGGGTGAATTACTTTACTCATCGCACTGCAAAATTACACATATAAATATCTTACTAAAAAAAAAAACAAAAACGATAGAACTCAAATGGTTATAATAAATGATCTGTCAATATTATATACACAAAAATTCAGTTATTTTACGTGAAAAACATTATTTTCTCAATTAAAGTTAAATGTATACAGCAAAAATAATATTAATAACTCGTATCTAACTAGTAAAAATGTTTATACTACTAAAACAAAACAATCCGGTCAGTAACTAGTAACTAGCAAGACGTCTCACAACATATATATATATATTTATTTTTTAATTTGCATTAAATTTTTTTCTTTGTTAATTTTATATTTAGTGTGTGTGCATGATTGAAAAAACACTTGCAAATGAACTCTGGCTTGCAAAATTGCAAGAAAAAATAAAAATTGTTTCGTTGATTTATTGGGTCATATATTTTGGATCAAATATTATCTACAAGTTTTTCTTTTAGAAATCTAAACGCCTTTTTTGGTTTATTTATTTTGAATAAATTAATTTCTAACCTTACTGCATGCATTTTGATTGTGTATGCTTTTAGTAAAATTTTTTATTGCATGACGAAAATATTACCTATTATAACGTAAATGGGAGCCTATACAAAATATCGATGGATACGTTGAGTTTACTATTTAAAGTACATTTTCGTTGCTTATTACTTATTACTCAATACTTTTAAAATGCCCTACTTAGTACTTGAACATAAGTACTTGCTTCTATCTATTTGTACTTAAGACTTAGTTTACTTTACTTAAGTATTTCTGAGTCTATTAAGTACCTAGAAATATCTAACTCTTCGTAGAAAAGCATCAAAGACAATCTCTAGCGCAACTTCTTTTTTGTTGAGTTTTAAAGCACACAAAGAACTATCAAAGTATGTGCCGAACTCACTCGTCAAGAGAGAACCTTAGACAACCTAATACCATACAAATAAGACTGGGCAAGTAGAACAAAAATCAAGGGTAAGCAAGCAATGCCTCGCTCCAGTATCAAATCAACGATATCTCGACCTGATGTAGGGACGGCCAAAATTTTTTCTTAGATACTTAGTGGAAATTTTTACCCTAGAATTTTTATGCATTATTGGAGGCGACAATGAGTGCTTGTGCGGATCTCTAATAGTTTTTATGAGTTAGCAATGTGAAGTGATCATTTTACTCTACGTGCAAGGACGGAAACTATAAAATACTATAAATAGTAGCCACTGATTACTATACATATTAACTAAACTCTACAAACTTCATTATAATACTGCCAATGAACAAAGATTCTAAAAAAGTACTTTAAAAAGTACTTCAAAAAGTACTCAGTACTTTTTATAAACCAAGTACTTAGTTACAAGTACTTTTCATACATGCGGTACTTGTACTTACGCTGAAGTACTCAGGTCTTCGGTACTTGTAATTGTACTTGAAATTAACCTGTTTCAATCCATATAGTTCTTTTTCTCGGGCCGAAAGATTTAGTTTCAATCTGCCGTCGCATTTTTGAAAACTGCGAATGGTTCCTAATTAGGCAGTAGCGCACCCAGGATTTAGATTTGTGGGGGAGGGGACAAAATATGTCGAAAAATAGGGCTCTAAAGTCTAAGAACTCCTTTTTACATCTCTTATTTTCTTTATTTTCAATAGATTAACCACAATTTCATAAACACATTTAATTATTTATTTACAATCTACGCAATTTGTGCCATTTTGACAAAATTTTAAACAGAAACCTAAGGCTCTATGCACACATCAGCGTTTTGAACGTGAGAAGGTGCGGTTACGGTGACACGGAATATGACCGTTAATGCACGCAATATGGATGTGTGTAGTCGTTGCAACGTCGCTGGAGGTTTGCGTCATTCAATATCAAATAGGCGACATATGTGACACGACTGTGACCAACTTTTTTTTTTAATTTTACTTTCTTGGAGGGTTTGTGAATACAAAAACGAAATTAAAAATTTTCCGTATAATTGGGTATTTTGCGAGTTATATGATTTTAAAATGTCGAAAAATGCTGCCCTGGTCTTATTTAAAAATTTACGAATTTTACTATTCATGCTAGAATAAAGAATTCAGGCTAATTTGAAAGTTAGGATTTCAAGCAATCTAAGAAAAATTTCAGCTCAAAAATATATGCGAAAAGGGATATCAAGAATAAGAATTATATTCGTTATCCTTGAATATTTTGGTAGACGTACTTTTAATTTTATTCATTGTTTTCTTTATTTTCTACCTTATATTATCAACTAAAACATATCAAAATTTCAACTTGAGATCTTACCGGGATCAGGGAGTCAAAAATCATGAAAGCTTCATTGGCTCATAATAAATTCTTAGTGTCTTGCAAATTTCATGAAAGTTACACAGTAAGTAAATATTTATGATAGTGGTTAAGTGGCGAGTTAAACCAAACTGACCGTCTGGGGAGAGGGGGAGGGGGTGTCCCGTATGCCCCCTGGAATCAGGGCGCACATTTTCTGCCATCGAAATAGTGACATTTGTGGACTACGAGTCACAACTACGCTTGAAAGCGACTATTGTTCACTTCGCACTTTGAATGTACCAAATAGTCGACTACATTTGACTTCGGTCAGGAGCATAGTCGAGTGTATTCGATTTGACACTACGGCAACGACTACGCTACGAAAGTGGCTGTGAACGCGCTCAGGTATGCCCCTCTCCAAATTATTTTTAGTAGTATATTAGGCAGAAAAGTGATAGTAACCAAGAATAAATAGTAATAGTATTTTCGTAATAATTTTTATTATAACAACAAAAAAAAAAACAAAATGGACTTCAAGGGCCTATAACACAAACCAACAAGTGCTTGTCAAAGAAGAGTATTTCCATAAGTACGAACATACATAGAAAAACAAGGCAACAAAAATAAGAAAAGTCAAATGGTTGGAGGTCTTCTCCCAACGTTGTTATACTTGGAGACAATGCATATCCTTTGAAGGCTTGGCTTATGTCATCAATGCCTTTCAACCTAGTAAACCAAAGCACCTTAGCACAATTTAATAAGGCTGATAAACGTACGAAAAGTTTTGTCGATGTTTTCTTAAAACTAGTGGAGATTCATTTCAATGAGCATTTAATTAAGCCAGTTTTATCAAAATTTTATCAGTTTTCAAAAAAATTGAATTTTATATATTTTGAAAATTTGTTTGTTAAAACTAATTTTATTTTTGTAGAGGAAAATGTTCTGCAAATGAGCCAAGTACACGAGTGCATATTTGTAGTCACTTTTTTACGTTAACCTGTACTATTGGTGAAATAAGCTAACAAGTTAGAGTATATTTAAATTTGCAACAAGTGTTGAGAAGTTTTACGTGTGCAATAAGCGCATTCCAATAAGTACTTCTATCGTACCACCTCCTCGAAACTATGCTGAAAAGTAACTTTAAATCGAAAATTCCATTTAGGGCAGAATGGAAATCATATTCTGTACTTCAGCTATTGATAAACCGTATTATCCATACAGACGGCTCCAAATCTGAAGAAAACGCCGGAGCAGGAGTTTTCTGCGAGGAGCCTCATATGGAAATTGCTATGCACCTTGAAAGTTATGTCACTGTTTTCCAGGCGGAAGTCAAGTCAAGTCTTTTAGCAAGAAAGTATCTTCTTAACTCAGACACTGAGAACAAGGAGATTGCCATCTGCTTGGACAGCCACGACACTGTCAAGGTTTCGTCAAAATCCTTTACAACATCCGAATTGGTATTGGAGTGAAAAACTAGGCTGAATTTCCTATCTCGAAATTAACAGGTTACTTATTCTTTGGGTGCCAGGCCACAACGATATCAACAGGAACGAAAAGGTGGACGAACTTGCTCGTCTTGGTGCAGGCACCTTCTTCCGCAATTTGGATTGATCCAAAACACCACGCTTCTAATATTTCGAATTGGGACGACCCCCAACACAGTTGCCTTTGGTTAATTGACCCTTCGGTAAGAACTACAAAGGAACCATGCGGCAAACCGAATCCAACCCTAACAAATAAGCTTTTGGAACTAAAGAAGCAAACGCTGAGAACTCTAGTGTCAATTCTCGTAGGGCACTCTTTTCTCAGGGGTTAGAGTTCATTCAAAACAAGTACGTTTTAACTTATTGTCTTTTGTTATAGACCCTAGATTTCGCGATAACAAAAAAAAACCAAACGTGGGATAACATTAAAATAAAATACATTTTATAAAACAGCTACAAATTTGATACCAAAGAACATCATTTTTAAAGGCCAAAATGAAATGGCGTCATCGGGCATTAGCTTTGGCATCGAACCGGTGCAGTCATTATATCAAGCGACATTACAAGATTCACAGCCGAAGCCTGATTCTATCCTTATATTTCGGCTTTAAAAGTAATTATAGCACTGCTTGATTGCTAAGCTTGCAGAAGTAGAGGCCAGGTGATTTGTTTTCAGGGTTTTATGAAAGTGAAGTAAACATTGCTTTTGAGAAGTGAAAATGTTGTAGGTCTACTAAAATTATAGTAGAGGGGGCAACCCTGTTCTGAATGCATCCGAGTTTACATTTTTGACGGGATAAGTCCTCTTTAATGGAAAATGGCTTTAGTTTTGATAAACTACAATTTATACGAATTTATACTTGCTTTCGTCAAATAGAAAAAATGCCAAATACTTGAAATGGTTCAGTTTTGTTCCTTTTCTATTTACACAGAACTAAGTTATAATATTCTTCTTTGGATTTACAGAGATTCATTCAGGAGGAGAAAAAGAACGCAGCATATATGTATATGTATGTGAACTCGAACTACGGTTTTTTAGAGTTATTAATATTGAAACTCTAGAAAAAATGTACATCAAAATGACCCTGGTGTTACATTTGAAAAATCAGGGTTGGTAAACTGAAAAACTCACATATCTTTTACATATATAGAAAAGTCACTACTGCATGACATGGAGCATCACATATCCATCATCAACTATTACTCCACCAAATTCATACACAATCACGCCAAAATTTTCCAAATTATAATTTTTACGTTATTCCTGATATGGATTTTCTCATGTAAATCTGAGAAATTGCAACGGATATGAGCTACTAAAAAGTTCTCATCGCCTTGAAAAATTGTTCCATTGAACTCGTTTTCCTATACTTTTCTTGAAATATCTATGGAATACGGTCTTAAACTCATTTTAGTTTAACTCTTAAATCTAAACCATGAATCTACGGGCACAATGGACTCCACTGAGGTCTAACTGAAATAGTCTAGGACTTATCTTAGTGGCATCCGTGAAATCTAACCTTATTCGTCTTGGCCCGACTATCAATACACTCGTTTTTGGTTAGATGACACTAAAGGTAGAACTACAAAGGAACTGCGGGGCAAACCTAACCCAATTTTAACGAAAAATCTATTTGGACTTAACAAGGCAACCCTGAGAACTCTAGTGTCGATTCTGATTGGGCACTCTTTTCTCAGGCGTGACGTACACAGAATGAGACTTGTTGATGATCCGGTATACAGAGAATGCGAAAAGGAATCCGAAACGATGACTAATTTTTTTTTTGTCACTGTCCGGGTCTCTTACGAAAGCGTTACAGATTCCTTGGGTTACAACTCCTGGATGAACTGCATGAAGCGGGTAAGGAGGATTGGGAATCAATTTTGAGCTTTATTAGAGCATCCGGTTGGGACTTATGAGCGATAATTTATAAGTCGGGAAAATTAATTTTGAGCGCCGTCCTAGCAGACAAAGGTCATCGGTTTTGAAAATCCTTTTCCTCGCTCGGGGAAGGATTCTATATAAACTAGAACTGTTGCATCTGGAAATTGCGCATATACATATACATACATGCATACAAATGTGTAAATTTCTCTACCTTGAATGTAGGTGAAATTTCCGTTGTACCTTTCGATGAGTCTTTGAAGGAGTTTCCCTGAGCGTTTCTATACTAAAAATTCATTTGCATCATGTACTATGTTTCCATGACATACAGTTGAGTTAGAGTTGAGTTAGTGTTAGGTTTTGCTGGCTCAGTTTACACCTTAGTCACACTTTCATCATTACCTTTATCTAAGAGTTCATGATGAATTCATCGATGAAGTCATCAAATCGTGTCTATGTGGGGTTGATGAGGTAAATAATTAAGTGAAGTAGGATTAATATTTATCTTGGGTGCAAGTTTTCTGGTGCGAAAGCATATTGCAGGTATAAACAGCTAGAAAGGAGGTGCAGTCTATTCTAATTGAGTGAACATTTGTGTACTTTTCTATACGCTGCCATTCGTTTTATTTCCAATATATTAATTTCCACTAGTTAGTTACTCGATTTTTGTTTTATAACTGAATCTGATTTTCTTCTGTTTTTATCATCTTTCGTTACGCCCTTCCCTTCGACATATTTTGACCGCTTTTTGCTTTGAAGAGTGGAACTCAAATATTTTGTAAGACGAACTTAGGTATTTAAGCTTTCACATTTCATGCTAACATAGTAAGGTATGTTTATAACATATAAAATAAAATTTCGAATTTATGGATTACTTCGTTTGAACTTAATTAAATTATTAAAAAATAAAGAGCTAAAAGCATGGCTAAAATTAATTTTCACACAGGCTGCCAACAACATTGGTGGGGTCTTGACCATATCACGTAAATGTTTTATTCATATAATTCCTGTAATGAGTTCAGTTATTAGTGAATTGTTTTATGTCATCCCGCAATAATAATTATGGTAAGGGAAAAGACATGAAAGAAAATCTAAGTGGAGCGCAAATTTATAGAGGAAAAACAATGTAATAAGAGTGCGTAAAAATAACCAAGGTTATAAGAAGAACCTGAGCACTTGCCAGTGCTTTTTCTTGATGGGCCCAATAAGAATTTCCCTGATTTTCACTTGGAGCTCGAAAGGAAACAACGTAGAGCTCTGGTTGGTATCATTACCGGCCACAGCCTATTTAACGCTCATCTAACAAGGTTGGGAGCTGTTTACAGCTCTCAGTGTTTGTCCTGCCTTGAAGCAGAGCTTGAGATAGCCGAACACTTTTTGTGTGCTGGTCCGGCCTTCGCCCGGATCAGGTTGAATACGCTTGGATCTGCCCTCCTATCTATGGATGAGCAGACAAATTTACCTCACCAAGACCTGATGAGCTTCAGTAAGAAGACTAGAAGGTTTTGATGAAAGAGTTTCTAGCAGGTTAGCACAATAGACGCACTGACCTCCGTGTTTGGGATTCGTCCCCCTGCCTAAAAAAAAGGGGTATGTAACGAGATGTAAGTTACTTAATGTCATGGGATCTTACTCAACTATTTTTCAAACAGAAATCCATGCTACAGAGACGTGTATTATAATCAATATACAATGAGGCTATCGGCATGTTAATAAACTTCGACAACCAAGCCGCTAAAATGATAATAAACTCCATTTCCTTCATTTCACAGCTGGTTTGGGACCGAAGCGATGTTTTAGATTTACTATCAGACGATAATAAAGTAATCCTTAGCTAGGTACCCGGAATATAATGAAACCGCGGACTTTTTTTCGGTCTTACAAAAAGCCACATTGCAGGAGAAATAATGCTCAAAGCAGAAAAGGCTCAGCAGTTACAATGGCTGACCCGTCCTGGACTAAGGCACATAAAGAAGTTCTTCCTATAGAAAAACTTAAAAATTTATCAATTGCGGTAGCTAGAACAGACTATTCACTGCCATAATGGCCTTCACCCACTTGGGTACAATTTTTAAGAAAATGAACAAGAACACAGACATAACTGCCGATTATGCAACAAAGCGATATGTGAAATTTGTAAAGCACGTTCTCTGTGATTCTCTGTGAATACCCAGGGGCTAGGACTTCAAAGACTCCAAAGTCTGGGCAAGGGTTTTGTAACTCCATCAGTCGTCCGGAAACTGACCTTCCTAAAAAGAGCGAACATGGATTGAACCTAACACGGTAGGAGCATATCACAAAAGATTTTTTATGTCGCAGTGCTTAGAGGTCGGATTTCCGACCCCATTCCCTACTTATAATAATAATAATAATAAAGGGAACGGGCGCAGTTAATCCATTCTGCTTGCAATATCAAATGAAATACAAATACAAAAGTTTCGGTTTGTCACATTAATTCTTACCTATTAGCCAAAATTAATAATAATACCAAAATCTTATGCAATTTGTATGTCGGCGTGTATAGGAAGGTATAAGAAAGAAACCAGATTTCATTAAATTTTTACTTTACAGAAATCATGAATGAAAGTCTGTCGACGATATAATTTCATTGTTAAAATTATCGAAGTAAAAGTACCTACGCGATGCATGCATACATACAAAATTCACAAATAATCTGACAATTATTATCACAAAACAAAGTATATAATGCTCATTCGGGGTCATAATTTTTACCAGATGAATTTTCCATGATTTACGTTACATAAATTGTATGTGCATACATACATATGCACGTGTATTAAAAATTGATAAAGAATTCTATAATTTTCGTATTCATCTTAAAAGTTAAGTAATTTGTAAAATCTTCTTCCAAATACATACATGAATATTACTTTGTGTGATGTTACGCTAATCAATTACAAATTGTTTTAGGGTCATTTGATTAGAGATCAATAAATTGAACTGTATGTGATGCAGATTAAATGAAACATTTTCTTATCTACGATTGTTAACTTATTTTCAGTGTATTTTTTTTTTGCCTACCTATACATATATATACATATATTTATATACGTAACGGTTTGTTTAACATTTTACAATAAACATTGTGATCCAAAATATTTGACAAGAAATCAATGTTAAATATTGGTTAATATATATTAAATAATTATGACAAAAGTAATAAAAAAAAAAACAACAAACTAGGAACCTAAAGTTGTAGTCTTATGAGTTAAAAGAAGAAATCAGTCTTACCTCCAATTTTTTGATTTTTGTTTTCTTTTTATAAATAACAGTATTTACACTTTGTTTTTTTTTTTCTTGATTTTATAAGTAAACAACTTTTGTTTTGTTTTAAAAAAAACTGTGAAATTAAATAAATTGTTTATTATTGTTTTTCCTTTTGATTATAAAAGAAAAGACATTGTTCAATGTTTAAAAAAATATTTTACAGGTTTTTATTTCTTACATCGATAATTTACATTTTAATGCTATAAATATAATAGAAGACCTAATTTATTTTTGGTATGTTAAAATATTAAATAAATGAAGGTTTTTTTTTTGTTTATTTTTTTGTTTTGTTTTTATTTTCATTATGTTTTATTTTATTTATATGTAGGTAGGTATAATAAGTACGTGACAATATTTAACATGAAATAGTATCTATATATATTGTGAGGCGAATATTTGCATGAATTTCTGCATTTGATTTTGTTGTTTTGTTGTTGTTTTTGTTTTTTATTATTATTTTTTGGTATTGTAAATTATTATTGATAATTCATTTTAACGGTTTGTTTTATTTTTAATGAATTTTTGACTGTTTTAGTGAATTTGTGATGCATAAATATTTTATAAATTATAATATGTATGTAAAAAATACTGAATTATTTCATTAGTAATTTTATTTTTCTTATTAAAATATAAATATAGGTAAAATATTGTAGTTGAAATAAAATTAATTTTTTGAAAATAATTTCTTAATAAATCTGTGGTGGACAAAACTATGTGTGAGTGAGTAAATTTATTTTTGTTATAAAAATATAAATTTTGGTAGTAATTATGTATCAATGTATAATAAGAAATTAAAAATATAAAATTACAAAGGACAAAACAGAATATAATAACCATAGAAGGTAGGAAAAAAGTTTTAATTGGTGTAAGATTAACGACATATAAATGATGGCTCTATAGATGAAGGTCAGTAAAAATTGTCATTTGTTTTCTTTAAAAAAAAAATTATTGTTTTTGAATGTTTTTTCCAGAACGGTTTTCCGAATGTTAAAAACTGTAATAACAAATTTCATAGGTGTTTACATTGCATGCACGGAAAATCTGTGAAACTGAAACTAACCATTTTTCAAGTATGTTTTGCATTGAAAATTGAAATTATTGGCAATTATTGTAGGATATTTTCCTTGAGAAACCCAAGTATGTAGTAATATTTATTTCAATCAAATATAAAGTCAGTATGACATGTGGTAACTACTCTAATAGATCAAATGACGTGAGAGTATCTGAAATGCTTAAAATATAGTCCTAGATGTATGTGCTTCTGCAAAATGTCGACTAAACTGAAAGATTATTTCCATGCGGGAGCCCAGGGCACCTTAGGACATGGGGCGTTCTAGCATAAATTATTATACCCTACCCTACCCGCATGTCCGTCTGTTCGTTATCACGATAACTCAAGAACGCGTGTACTTAGAGAGCTGAAATTTTGCAGATGGGCTTTTAAAAAAAAAGTAAAATTAATTTCGAAAATGGGATAAATCGGGTAACTTCTTCGTAGGGTTGCCATACAAAAATTTCATTTTTCACTATATATTTGGACACGGCTTGAGAACACGTGAACGTAGAGAGATGAAATTTTGAACACAGTGTTTTTATAAAAATAGTAAATATTATTTCAAAAATGAGCTAAATCGGGCAACCCATTCTTAAGTTTTCCATATAAAAAATTAGGATTTTTACTTATATTTTGAAAACGATCACTCCTAGACGCTTTTATTGTATACTCAAAAGTTCTTCAGAATATAAAATCCTATGAAATCAGTTATATTCATTTTTATTATCTGATGAACCGTTCTATAAATATATGCGAAACACCACTTCAACAATCAAACTTACAGATAGAGCTGACGTCTTAGTTCAATTTTAGCTTTTTTACTTGTTTGTTTTTTTTAACTACTTTGGGTTATCAACAGAAATACTAACGTAAAGAGCAAGTTAACATAAACTAACAGTATTAAGTTTTTCGCTGATTAGTAAATAGAGTTTGGCTACTGAAAGTAGACCATGAAAAAATGCTGGAAATTTAAAAAATACTGAGTTTGTAAGCACTGACACTATACAATGCAAATAACGTTTTTTTCTATGTTAATTTGTATATGAGAAAATTTATTGTCATACGTAGAATTTCGAATAAAACCTATAGTCCAAGCCAGGCACCAACAAAAATCATAACCAATAAAATAAAAATTGTATCTTAATGGCTAATTTTTGATTAATCTTTTTTTTTCGTTATCGGATAACCATTATTTCCCAATTTCTTGTTTTTGGATATAAAACAAGAATTATCGATAGCTTTTTAATTCTTCTCAATAAATAAGACTTATTTAAATTCTATCAAAAGCGATTCTTAATTTTTGCATATACTTATAAAAACAAATCCGGTATTCAAATTCTCCTATCTCTTATTATTGAGAAGAACTAAAATTGTTATCGATAACCCTTTTCACATAACCAAACTGAAGAAGTGGAAAAATAATGGTTATCCGATAACCAATAAAAAAAATCTAGAAATGACTCTTATTTATTGAGATTGAGAATATTTAAAATGTTATAACTCTTATTTCATAACCAAAAAAGAAGATATTGTGTAATATTGGTGAATGGTAAAGTAAAAAAAAATTTGTTGAAAGGTAACTATTAAAATGCAATTTTTATCATAGATCTTATAACAATTATATGGTCTTTAATCCAAACTCTAACGGCTAAGCTAACTTCTAATAGGTTGTTCTATTGGATGAAAAATTGGTTACCGGTAGGTCAACTAGGCTTGGGAGCCCCATGGATAGCGGGGTCTTGGGCGCAGACCTAGAGAGCCCATGCTTAATGCCACCTTTAAGCAATAATGAGCAATATAATATAGGTACCTACTTAGAATTTTTACATCACATTAATTGTGTAAAAACTATTAAATGTCATTGAAGTAAGATGTGGTGGTAGATTTTTTATACTAATTTTTAAATATCTCCTTATATTTAGTAAAATAAAATAAGGCTATTTTATTTTATTACGTTACAAAATTTTAATCGTGAAAATTATGTAAGCAGTTCTTGGAACTATGAAAATATAGCAAAAGTGTAGAAATAATAAAGAGAATGCTAACTAACGATGAAACTTGGACTCGTAATAACGATCATCACATATGTATATCAAAAGAGGAGTCAATGAATCAGCTGTTGATTTCTCATATCGAGACTTATTAATTTAATTTACTCTTCCATTTTGAAATATGTATACATTTTGCGTAATTATTCAGACTACAGGGTATTTTTTTATGTAAGGGCATCATTTTGTTTATAACCATCGTTCTAAACTGCATTTGCTGTTAGTTTTGGCAATTGCATGTTCTATACTGCACGTATCGTTGCTGTGTTGATAAAAATATTTTATAATAACCGACGGCTATACTTGTAAAAAACGGAAAGAAAATCAGGTGCTGTTCTTGGTGTACATAATATGCCTTAAAAAATATAAATACGGCATGTAATCAAAAATTTCAAAAAGATTTCATAGTGTACAAGGATTTTCAGAAATCTCATAGAGGTCGAACAGCTAGCAGCCAAGAAAACTTTGATGCTGTAATAGAAAAAGTGAATGAAAATTCATGTACCTTATTTTGTATTTTTTGCGATTTCAGTACGCAAAACGATTTACATTTATTTCGGTAGAAAATTCATTTCATAAAACAACTCCAAGAAAATTACTATGGATGCCATCACAAATGGAGTGAAGAGTTAAGCTACAGCTTTTAAAAGGATTTAATCATGAGCGACAAAGTTTATTCAACGATGAATGCATACGTAAATAGATATAATACTTTGTTTTTGGTTAACGAAGAAACCAAGATGAAAATCTATAGATGACCTCTACACCCTCATAAAGTCACAGTATGTGGTAGGTCATTTGTGTCGGTGGGGGTCAACTGGACCTTTATTTTCTCAAAAGACACATTTTCCAGTCGAATAATGTCCATATCAGGTGTTGTGATTTGGCCACCTAATTCGCTTGATTTGAGTAAGCTAGATTTTTTTATTTTGGGTTATCTGAAGGACAGGGTAAACATTGAAAATATGACAAAAATCCAAGAACTGAAGTCCAAAATTCGTCACGAATTCGAGTTTATAACCCCAGAAATGTGCTCTAATATATTAGAAATTTGATTGAAACAGCCAGGATATATGCCGCTGCCAGAAATTTTACCCACGCATAAATTAATTATCTTATTTTAGTTGTGTGACAAGGTTAGAAGTAGTTTGGGCAGCTCCCTCATCTGACTTAGCCCCAGTTGATTTGTTTTAATGGAAACACATTCAAGAAGCGATGGAGGATCAAATAAATTTCTGCAAATATTTTTTATTATATGCAGGAGAAAACTTTAATAAGACACGATTTCTTCCCTTTTTCTCCATTACAAATTTCAAAATATAAAACATCAAAATTTGAGTATATGAAATCTAAAGAAAGCCCAATTGCTATACTTGATTTCAATAAAAGAAAAAGAGAGGCACATAGAAGTGCTAACACTTTCTTTCTATTATTGTTATTTGCAAAATTCCATATGACTAAACAATATATTCAGTAAGGACGATGTCCCTTATTTACTATAGAAAAGTTAGTCCATATTATGAAACAAAATTGGCCTTTGTTACTAGAAGTTAGGAGGATACGTGGTCCACAATTGAAAGTCTTTTATTTCGAAAAAATGGGGTAAACAAGAATTTTCAGTAGGTTTAACATTTTTTATTTTGATTATATTTTCGAAATATATTCTTAATAAGGAGGAAAAAGAAACTTTTGAATATATTTTTCCTTGTCCTTTTTTGTAATCATTTTTTCTATGATAAAAAATTGTAGTGTTACGCAACTTTTGCTATTAACACTTTTTCAATAACTCTGTGTGCAAATTTACTAGAAAAATATTTTATTCGCTATCTTTATTTGCTAGATCTAGATTATTGGAAAGTAAGTCAATAGTGAAGTATTAAGACTACATACATTTTGACATATGATATTAAATCGTTTCAGTAATTGTATAAGATCTCAACAAGATCAAACTAAGGCAAAAAGTCATACAAATATTTTAGTTACTAAGAACCTAATTGATTTTTAGCAGGTAGACTTGTGACGTTATTTAAACATTAGTTTTTAGCAGCTTATTTGTAGTTTATTGGTTGCGATTTATTGCTTTTGAGCAAAGTTTATAACGTCTTACAGCTTTGTTATTGTAAGTACCATTCTTTTCAAATGCAATGCAATATGTACAAATATTATTATTGAATTGATTAAGTCAGATTTCAGTAATAATTATTTGAACTTTTAGAAACATGTGAATTGCTAAGAGGTATTGCTACTATTATGCAACTTCATTTGATTGTTTTATTCTTATGCATTTATCTTATTTTTTGATTAGATAGGGAAGCTCTGCGATTTCTTTAAGTTAAATCCGTTCTTTGATATTACGCTGAGTTGGGCGAGAGTTGAGCGAGTTGGGCTCGTGCAATCAAGGTTCTGTATCAAGAATATTTGTTAAGCGGAAAATTAATAAAATTTGATACGAGGTAGGCGAGTGGAATAGTGTCAAGCGCTCATCGGGATATAGTGGTTGTATTGAAAGTATTTTCGGTACATTTTGGCGATATTTTTATAACCAATTCCTAATTAACAAAAAATTTTGAAAGAAAGTGTTTTATTTTTGAGATCCTTAATAGTAGCCCTTTCAAATAATAACGCATACGATACAAAAAAAAAAAAAAAATGAAATTTCAGGGAGCCCATCTTGGTGTTGCCAACAAAAGTGGTTTTTCACTATATATTTGGAAACTGCCTGAGAACGAGTCGATTTGGAGAGGTTAACTTTAAAAAAATATATAAATTTAAGTTCAAAAATGCGCCAAATCTGGTAACTTTTTCGTATGGTTGCCATAAAAACTTTCGTTTTTAACGATATATTTGGACGCTGCCTGAGAAGGCGTCGACGTAGAAGGCTAAAATTTGGACATGGAATTTTTATAGCAATGGTAAATAATATTTCAAAAATCGGATTGCCTCTTCTTGATGTTGTCATACAAACCTTTGGTTTTTCACTGTATACCTGCTTGGAAGCTGACTGAGAAGGCGTCGAGGTAGAGAGCTAATATATTGTACACGGGGTTTTCATAAAAATTGCAAATACAGATCCAAAGTGGAGTAAATCCGGCAGACCTTTCTTGGTATTGCCATACAAAACTTTAGTTTTGCACTAAATATTTGGACACTGCTTCACGGGTCGACGTAGAGAGCTGAAATTTTTTACACGGCCCTTTTATTAAAAAAAACAACAAGGAAATTTAAGTTCGAAAACGGGACTAATCGGGCAACTCTTTCGGGGGGTTACCATACAAAAATTTCGATTTTTACTATATATATGGGCACTGCCTGAGAACGCGTCGACGTAAGAAGCTACACTCTTCCACACAACGAACGTATGCAGGCACTCATATACACACACACAGACACAGAGTGAAACCCTAGAATACGGAATCCCTCAGACACTATGTGTTTACTAAGCACATTTTTCTCGTAATTTGAAAAGAGGTCTTCATTTATGAAGCATTTCAACAGTTATAAATTAGGTATGAGTCAGTAAACGAGCAATTTTGAAAATATATTGCAAAACTATTTTTATGAATGTCTGAAAAATTTATTGACATGGAGAATATATTGAAAATTGTAAAAATGGTAAATTTAGATATTTATTTTCTGGTTTAACTATGACTCAGCTTACGGAGTACCGTGAAACGGAGTAGGCTTAAGTTCTGGGCTTAAACTACACCTGCAGCTTAGCTAAGTTCTGGCTTAAGCCTGTACTATTAAACCGGCCATAAGACATACGAACCTATTAAAAATAACACAGATATTAAATATTTAACTTCCTCAACTTTAAAAAAAATAGTGCTTCATACAACTTGATAAGATCAATCCAGAGAATATTTTCTGTAACTTATCATTTAAGAATATGAGGTTTGTAAGAAAATAATTTAAAATTTAGTTATTTACGTTACCAATTTATTTATGTATACATATATGACTTTCATAATTTTAGTTACTTCAAACGACTTAAAATATATGTAAGAAATAATGAGATCATAAATAACTTACTCTTATCGATTTGTATAGTAGACGTAAACGTAGGTAGGTTATGCTGTGATTTTAAACTATTTAGTCTACATTAGTGCGCTTTAAAAGTGAGCCGTAAGGAACAATTTTCACTACGGAATCAATATTGTCTCAAAAACATCAATATAATTTGCTGGCACACTTTTCGGATTCGATTGAACACACGATCAGTTTATATAAATTTTGAAAGCTAAAATTTTTATTCAAGAAATTCTATATATGAATATTTGAAATTTTTGTGAATTCTTCCTTTATGGTCAACGCTTTTTGAAAACATTTCTTATGTACTTAAAAGGTTGGAAAATGTGAAAGTTTAAGGTATCTTAATTAATTGGTAAGAACAATTGCCCGGTAGATCGAAAGGTTTCGGTATCAAATCTGTATCGAGACTGATGCTCTTTATTATAATAATATGTAATTAAATAATTGTTATTTCGATTCGTTATTTATAGGTCACGTTTCTGTCTATTTTGAATAAATATTTATACAAAATTGACTCAATTCAAAAACTACTTTCGATTCGATATCGAATTGTAATGTCGCTAATTGTTTTAATGATTTCAATAAATTATTTCCACTTGAACGTGTGATTTAATTTACAATACGTTGGAAAAATGTTGCAATTATTACATGTGTTAGCATAGAGGGAGCAACAAACAAGTAATATGTAGATTCAAATCAACATAGATAAAAATTGAGTTAGAAAATGTTAGCAATTTGAAATGATCCCTCAGTCTCTTATCGAAATGCAGAGATCTTAGAAGTAATTAACACATACAAACCTATTGTTCCGGTAGCTCTTTATAAGATTGGAAAAAAAATATCGAAGTACCTATATTTATACGTGTATGAAAATCTAATCGTGATATTCATTTATAGGATGAGACTTGTTAATGATCTTACATGCACGGGCTGCAGAGAGGAATCCGAAACACTTTCTCTGTCATTGTTCGGCTCTCTTAGGAAAGCGCTACAAATTCCTTAGCTCACACCCCGTAGACGAGCTGCATGAAGCCAGCAGGAAGGTTTGGAGTTCAATACTCATTTTTTTAAGGACATTTGAACAATTGCTCATAAGTCTGGAGGATTAGTAGAGGGCCTTACTCTGGCCTACGTGCTAGGGACCCCTCAGGGCCCCAATCTCTTTCTCAATCCTTCCATTATAATATTTGCTATTTTCACTCGATACTGAGTAAAAATTCTTTCCTCATGTACACTTCCTTTGGCCTTTACGTCATAAGATAGAAAGACAAAAGAAGTGATGCATTTGAATTGCATCTAAATATTTTCGATTAAGAAAATTTGCAAGTTTTTCGCAAAACGCCCTAAATCTTAAAAAGTACAGGGTGTACGGTTACTTTTAAGACCTCATTGTGTGTTGACCTTCATGACTTTTTCTGGTATTACGAAATTAGAACAGGAAACACATTATTTTTGATCTAAATAGGTTAAGAGCTAATAATTCTTTAACGGCTACAGTTAGGAATACATGTAGTAGGTCAAATTAAGCCCTGCTTTTATGTAGAACCTCATGGCCTTTCCAACGACTGCTTCACCAGTCCCATGTGCTCCCCTATTCCCCGGAGTTATGGTGCTCTAAAACAAATTAAATTGGCCGTTTTGTTTTTACAAAAACTTATTAACATAACTTCTTTTACAAGAGCTGGAATATGTAAACTTTCCTCTTTAACAAAGACCGCAATTATGTGTTTGTGACGTCCTCTAAAGGAAAACTGGAAAAAAATTAAAGATGTACAATTAAATTGAGTTATGACTTATTTGTAAGTTGTTGAGATGGGTAAATTGAAAGGAGTTCCTCTTTTAAACTAAACGTGTCACAAATACTTTGAAACTTTTAAACTACAATGAATTTCGGAAGAGACCTGCAGTCTATATAGATCGGACTGGATCATAAGCAAATATGTAGTACCTGCTTACATAAATTTTCATATCAGATTCTTAAAATCAAAGCTGATTTAAGAATGATTGAAATATTTCAAATAAAACTGTCTATGCAATCAAATATAATTGCTTAAAAGCAAAGTTATAAACAGATTAATTGATTAAAAAATGTTTTGTTATGTTAAAAAAGTTTAAAACACTAAAACAATCGCTTGATGCTAAAATGTAAGATTTGTAGCTTAATGAAGAAATAAATCAGCGAAATTTAGCGATAAAGTCACCAATTTGGCAGCACTGGTTACGATTTGGTATAAAAGGTTCTGGTCACAGGAGCTTATACGTTCAGTTTAGTTTTGAAAGATTTTTTACATACAAGTTTTTTTAAAAAAAAAATATATAATTTTTAGTTAGAGTTCGACAGATTTCTGAGTTTGGCTGCAAACGAATAGATACTCAAAATTTGGTAAGGTTTAATATCTCAAGTTAAAGTAAAATTTTAAAATTGTTTTATGTGGGTTGAAAAACAAATCGAAGATGGAGGACGAAAAACATCTCCTGGAGGTGAAATAATCAAAATAGATTTTTGCTCGCTTTATCAGTTTCATAATTTTTAACTGCTTTAAGTTTTTAAGATCTCAGATGATTTCGATTTTATCACTTTAAAGATCTCGATTAATTTTAAATTCTAGCACTTTCCCCAGCTGATGGAAAAATTTAGGTTGCTTTTTAATTATTGTGCAAGATTGGAAAGTTTTCAAAAAATGTTATAAACAAAATTAAGGTGGCTCTAAAAGTATGTGCCCTTCTTTCAGTAGTAAAGAATATTAAAAATGAACAGAAATTATTTTTATGATTCCATAAGAATTTTCAAAATTTCCATGTTTTCAATTTAACTTCAAACGAACACGATTCTGTATGTACATTTAAAACAAGTTAATAGAATAATTTCTTAAATAAATACTTGATTCCAACTACCAAAATAAATATTTTTTCTTAATTATTGTAAAATATATGATTTAAAAAGTTCAGCTCTGTACAGTAGTAGGTATATTGCAGATTTAACTTGATTGACCAACGTTGGTATTAATTTTTTGTGTTTTAGACAATGCTTTTATTTTTTAAATATTTTTTTATGGTGATATCATAATTTTAACAACCATTAATTAAATCTTCCTTTAAGTACCAAAATTAATATGAAAAAGAAGCAAACAATGGCTGAGCGCATCATGCATATTTAAACCTCCACCAGATCTTGAGTTTATCATCATTATGAAGAAAGGAAGAAAATAAATAAAAACATATTCTAAAATACAAAAAAAAAAAAAAATTTAATAAATAATAGTTATCACCACAGATTTATTTCAACTCATTTTTAAATAATAATAATAATAAAAAAAAAATTACGGTAACAAAATAATGGTTAAAAAAAAAATACATTGGTAACAAAAGGGAACACTATACATTCTTAAATCAGCATTTTTACAGAAACATAAAATAAAAATTGTTTCCTTTTATATAACAAAATAAGTTTTTAAATATTCGAAATTTAAAAAGACAAATGAATAAAAAGCACATGTGTGCGTGTGTGTGTGTTCTTTTAAGAAATAATCATTTGGTTTTAAATCACACTCTTCTGTATATGCCCGAGTTCGTATATTATGAATATGATCTTACACGTTGTGTTTTTCATTTTTACTTTACTTTTGTTTTTTATTTATCTACAAAAAAAAAAAAAGCAATACTATTCCTGATAAACAAATTTGGTCGTTACTTTCCTTTTTCAAGATATATACTAAATATATGAATGTTGTATTTATATACAAAAATTTCTCGAATATTAAACATTGTGATTTTGCGTAATTTTTAAAAAAATATTTCCAACACGAAAATATACAAATACAAATTCAATTATTATTTTTATACAAATTTACTTCTATATATAAGATTTACAAAATACTCTAAAATTCGTAATAGAATTTTTTCACGATTTATTTTGGTTAAAAAAGTGAGGGTATAAAAACAAAAAAAAAAAAGCTGAGAACAATTCCCGAAATTAGGACAAAATTAATAAAAAGGAGATTGCTAATTATTTACAAAAGTGAAAGGTACTAAAAGTAAAATAAATAAATATAAATGTGTTTCGTTTTACAGAAAAACACAAAATTCAAATAAAGTGCTCACTTCGAGTATTTTGGTTTGTTTTTTTTGTTTGTTTGTTTGTGTGTGTGTGTGATATTTTCTAAATTTTTCCAAAACGAGAAATATTCTCAATACATAAAAGAGCATTTTATTAGATTTTTGACCAGAGAGGGGAGATATGTATGTAAGTATATGTATTTATGTATAACAGTCTCCTTATATCTGGGGAAAATACTATAAAATAAAACATAAACTTTCTATAGCACCATTGTTCACAAAGTTTATGATTATTCGATATGTAAAAAGAGCTATCTTAAACGAAAGGAAATAAATCAAAGCTAAAATAAATAAATAAAATAAAAATAAATAAGAGAAATAAATAATTTTTCAATGGAATGTGTCATTGTTGTTGTTGTTGTTGTTTTGTTTTTTTCTAACTTTATTTTCTTTTCAATAAATTTGTGTTTTTGGTTGTTATTGTTGTTAAATTTTTGTTTGTTTTAAAATGAACTTAAGTAAGATAAGATAAATAGTCCAATTTTATAATAAAGACATATTTTGTACCATTGCTATGCTCTCTCTATCTCATATATTTTGTGACTTTGAGAGAAACTTGATTAGTTTTGTTCAGACATGGTTTTGCACTAAAAATAAGTTTATATTGCAAAAGACTATTTTTTGGTTGTTTGTTTGTTTTGTTTTTTGCATAAACTTTTTTTTTTCTTTTTGTTTTAAGTATATTATGACCGAATATAATTTCATTATATTAATTTAAAAATTTAAGGAACTGAAACAATCGATGCTATAGAATAGCCTGTTTTAGCAATAATAACTCCCGTAATATTTATTTTCGCCACATTGTTGGTTCTCTTTCTGGTACGTACTCGGTGTAACATTGTTCCATTCCTTTTCTTGACAGCGATCACCAACAAATCCATCGGGACACCTAGAAAGAAATAAAAAAACAAAGGAAATGAATATTAATAGAATAGAAACAAGTGATTGTTGTATTCTAATGAACGCTATAAACATTGTTAATGCAGATCAATATTCAAAGACAAAAAATTCAGGTGGAGGAAGTATAAGAGGATAATTCAAAAGACGGCCAAGAGGACTAGCATACTTTAAAAGTTATCATAAGAAAGTGTACAATAAAATAGCTTCATCATATAAGGTTTATCAAATTCTTTAACCATCTCTTTGCAAAACCCAACGTGGAATTAATTTTATTTATAATAGTTTTAATATGATCCTCAAAGGAAAAAAAACATGAATTTCCATAAGATCTGGATGATGATCTGCTTTCCATAGTATATATTTACTCAAAATGCAACCGACTCTTTTCACGTGAAACTGACATTGAGGTGATTTTGCCAATGTTTAGAAGAAGATTATTAATATACTTAGTACTAATTGGGAAAATTTATAATTTCTCAGTCGCGATCGATTTCAACTGTATACGGAATCTCTTCGTCATCAGCTTAACATTACCGAATTTTGGAATTATCTATGTAAATGAATTTTGTGTGTAAATCATCAAAAGTAGCGGACCAAGATGGTTACCTTGAGGCACATCTAGTATCTTTAATTCACAGGAAAACCATGAAAATAACATGCAGTCTGAAATTAGTTAAGTTGTAGACAAATTGAGGGAAACCCGAAAACGGTAGATATATGAAAAACAATGCTAGGATTATTTCGATCAAAAAGCTTACTGAAACCAGTAAAAACACAGTCGACCTACTTACGAGCTTCAATAGTAGGTACAAACTAGAGAATTGCAATAAGCTTAGTAATAGTCCAGGGTAAAAAAAATTTTAGCAACACAATATAAAATAGTTTAATATAATTCGATATGACATATATATTACTTTTTTTTCTTATGAATAAGAATAATTACAGAAAACTTTCACTATTTTCGGAAATTATTACAACAAATAGATAAATTAAGAAAATTATATAAAACAAAAGCAAGAGACATACTACACTTGTTCCACTGCCAAGTTCTTCGATTCTAGATAAGTTGGCATTTCTACAGTACCCAATCTGTCCGAAGTTTCACGAGTTATCTCAAAGTAATTGCAGATCCGTCGAATATGGGTGAAATTGTTGAATTGATATAAAATTGAATAAAAATTGCCAAATAATGCACAAATTATATGTTTTTTTGTTTGCAGGAGTAAGACTTCTGTAAGCGTAACCTGTCTAATTCTCCTACACTATGGTATAAAGATTAGAAAGTTACAGACTTATCGAACTGTCAATTGAGGATCTACGTCATGGTGAACATTGAACTTGCTTAAATTTCATTCGTTCTAACCAAAGAGCAAGGAGGATATTCTAATTGGAAATTTCTTTGCTTCCCTATAAGCAATTATCCACTTTTCTCAAAGCTACTTAGATTTAGGAAAATATTTGGTATAAATTTTTAATTAAAATAACACTAAAATGTTCAAAATAAAAAAAATACAGATACTTTTAGGATGGCTAGACCTTGTCAACGTTTGTACATATGTATATCTTCTAATGGTTATACTTATTCACAGATAGTGTGCATCTCTTTCACTTATTTAGAAATGTATACTTTGCTTCTCTTTTGTGCATTTTAAAATATTAGATTAGCACTTCGATGAGTACATAATGAGTGTCACGATGAGCTTATTAATGAGTATATCAATGAGTGTCACGATGAGATTATTAATGAGCATGTCAATGAGTGTTACCATGAGCTTTTTAATGAGCATAGCAGTGGGAGTGACGATAAACTTATTAATGAGCATATCAATGAGTGTCATGATGAGTTCATAAATGAGAATCTAATTTTGCGATTGATTTCATATATTTTTCCGAACTCGACGCTGAGTCATAAGGATATGGACATAACGGCTTGTTCAGCATATGGGCCGACAGTCTTTCCGCGAAAAAAAAAACAAAAAATTAATTTAAAATAAATAATTTAAAAATTTAAATAAATACATCACAAAAATCAATTGAAATATTTCTAGTAGAAATCTCATCTGACACGGTAATGACAAGAATAAATATTTATTTATTGCTGGTTTAGTATATGTATATGGAGCAGTTTCATGATATCCAATGAGCCCTTCGATGAGATTGAATGAATGCTCATCAGGAGGCTCATCGGGATTTAATTTTCTATATTTTTCTTCATGAATTGCAAACATTTTGATGTTTTTCTATCAAATTAGTGCTTGTTTACATAATAATCGCCCCTTGTGGAGCAAGAGATACGGCAATTAACTGTAAGCAATTTCTACAAGGGAAATAAATGATTTTTTTCCCGGTTTTGATTCAGACACGAATAAATTTCATCAATACGTTCATCTGATTGCTCATGAGGAGCTCATTGATGACATCATCATGATATCTCTACCAGGGTAGTTGAGTAAGCTGGTATGAAGTTAGTATCAATACTAGGGGTTTTTTCATGGTTTAATTATTTGAGCGTCATTTTTGGTAGTGACAAATTATCTAGTTAATGACAGACGCCAAGTTGGATTTTTTTTAAACTCGACCGTGATTCGAGATTTACTCATATTACAAATGTCGTTTGCTTTTCAAATTACCTGCCAGAACCTTACCTAAAACGTATAGTTTTACGTTATATAGTATATGTACTATATATAAAAAAATGCTAAACTTCGGTACCTTCTTTTTCTGACTACTGCCTTTAGTGACAATCTTCGGAAAATCTTCATTATTTAATTAGAGATTTTAAATGATTAGAAATGACTAAAATATTTCCTACGTTTCCATGACACGCAAAAACGGGAAGATGTAAAGTTGCCAAATGAAATGAATCATGGTACCTATTCTAGCTGTGGGTCATAGTCAAATTTGGTCGTATCGTGAAATTCCGCGAATCCTTCATAAACAGGAGAGCACGAATGTGAAACAGTTTGCCGTCATCTGTGTTCCCCCTTAGCGAAAAGTACACTGTCACCTCCTTGACTCAACCCAATAATCTCCAATTCTCTACCACTTTTTCCTTTTCTGCCAAGTCTGTGATACGGAAACATTGGGTAACCCCTGAGCTTTAAATCCTATAAAAAAAAAATTACGATATCGGCGAGATAAACATTAGGGCCACTATTAGACTTCTGAATGATTTACACAAGTTAAATTTTTCAGCACATTTATTAGTCCAGTCAATAGGGGTCTTTGCCCTACTAAAGGTGGGGTAGTTGTGATTTTTAAATATGTTACTTAGTTCCGGGCACCGATGAAAAACACAATTTCCACCCTTGCAGAGGGGGGGGGGGCGTCTGCGCGGTTTAAAGGTACAAAAACTGTGTTTTTTTTTAAATAATTTCTCAACGGGTGATACTACGATAAAAATGGCTGATACAAATTCGAAGAAGGCAAAAATCCCTACATTTCTTGAATAAATACTGTTTTCTGGAAACGTGAGTATTCTTCCCCTTACGCCGGGTGTTTTGATCATGATGGTCTGGCAAGGGTAAAGAGCCATCTCAACCGTTTCGGAGTGGTAATTAAGACTTCACAAAATACCCAGTATCTCAAAAATTACAGGTATACGGTCACTCACAGAGCTCATTGTATTCAGAAATTCCTGGCTTTTTCCAACGACTGCTCGACTAGAACCGTACTCTCCCCCCTCAGGGGTTATGATGGCCTAAACTGAGAATTTTGGATTGTCTTACGTTTTTTTTATTTTACTTAGACTTCTTTTGGAATGACCGAGCGATGTGATACTTTTAATATGATTAGGTAGAGAATGCTTGAGTTCCGTGAACTAGCAGTGACGGTTTTCTTTGGGAGATAATATGAATTGGTATATTGAGGTTATTGGTACGGGCTGATGAATTAAATTCTAGTGTCAGATAAAGGGCATCCAACTAAGCAACTCAAGTGGGAGAGACATAATCGTATCTACGTAAGGAATAGACGAAACTTACGCATGAATTGAATACCACATTGAGTTTGCGCTTGGAGTATGAGTTAGCTAGACAATATATAATATCGGGAAAAAAAGAATAAAGGTAATAAAAGTGTTTTGACGAGCCGCAGTCGAATTTTAAGTGGAACAAGCTTAGCTGATAACCATAACCTGCGCAGAATACCATATATCCTACCCGCCACATTACTAATATAATCCTCCTAGGTAAGTGTTTTATTAAAAGTCAGACCTAAGTTCCAAACTTTGCTACAGTAAGGTATCACTGCAGAGTCAAGAAGAAGAATGGGTGGAAAATAGGACGTATCAAGCTCATGCCTGTATATTATAATACAGTTCAACTTCCTCATTAATTTTGCTTGCAGCATCTTGAATCAACCCAAGGGGAGATTCAAGATATACCTGAACATCATTGGCATAGAGGTGTACCTGAGTTACTACAGAAGGCACATTGTTTATGAAGCAACTAAAAAGAAGTGGACCTAGGACAGAGCCCTGAAGAACCCCTCTAATATCAAGAGACAGTCTGATAATATATTATTTACAAACACTCTTTGCGTTCGTCCGTATAGATAACTATAAATGAGCTTAGCAGCAGAGCGAGAAAAATCAAACCTACGAATCAGTTTCGTTATTAAGATGCCCAAAGTCAATTGAGAGGAAGGTTTTTGAGAAGTCAAGTAAAGTAACAACATTAACCCAATTATTATTTATATTCTTACTAAGATCGCCGACAATTTTAACAAGAGCTGTTGTGCAACTATGTCCTGTCCTGAAAGCAGATTGAATTGTGGAAAGCAGGTTTTTGGAAGTTAGATAATTATTAATTTACGAACACATTATGTTTTCCAGACTTTTCGACAAAGGACAGAGTATATGTATTCCTCTGTAGTCATTAACCGAGATAGGTCGAGAAGTTTTATGGATAGCAATAACCTTAACGATGTTCCAGCTCTTGGGAAACAAAGACTTATGTAGACAATTATTGTAAATGGCAGTAAGAGCCTTAATGACAAATGGCAATATGAGCTTGATAAATCTCAGTGTAATTTCATCCATGCTGATTGCATTGGACGAGATTGAAGGCACTGCCAAAACTACTTCATCCCAAGTTACAGAATGAAATGAAAAACCAGTATCAACTGACGCCTCCTACAAATAAATATCAGCAAATAAATTTGAGGAACGAGAGTTATGACCAACGCCGCTTATAAGGTAGAAATTCATGTCATTAGGATCAATACAACAGTTCTCACGGGCTGCACCAGCAATTTCCATGTTATGTAGATTACTCCAAAGAATTTTGTGTGGGAGATCGGCATTTAGTTTAGAGCGAAAGTAGTCCTAGTTATAAAACCAAAAAGGGTGAAATCGTCAGTAATTCCTGCTCTGAAAAATTCTATTTTCTATCATAGATCTTGGAAGACATTTCCAGATGTTTTGATTTATCTGTGGCTTATCTCATTCCCATTAATATCTAAATCAATCACAAATTTCTATGTAAAAGAAATTTCCTTTAATCGATCTAAAATCCGTGTTTACATAATTTTACAAATAAATTTCGAATTGCAGTCGAAAGGTAAAATTAAAGTAGTCTTGTTGCATTTCGCTATAAACTTTCATACAATTCACATACTAATATGCTTATTGGGGGCTAATCTACTCTGGCAAAATGTAAACAGACAGATTTTCCATTTATTTATCGGCTTCTTTATGGGCGTTAAGTCTACTCGCGCAACACATCATGTGTACTCGGGTTAAAGTAAGAAAATTTCTTCCAAAATTCTGTCATGCAGCGCAGTTTTAAGCGAACCCGCTGAAAGAGATTTTCCACATGTTCCCCTTTTCCGTATCTTAATTTGACTGTTTCTCGGCTTTCATCATAAAATTCAATGTCGGATCGAAAAAAAAATTAAGTAATCGGAGTTGCCGGGTGCTCTGTACTCTCAGTGTCTGAAGGTTAAACTGAGTAAGAAGTATTTTTCTTTTGTTGAAAAAAAAAAAAAAAACACAACATTCGTCTAACCTGAGAGTTTACTTATTTTAAGTATAAATACGTAGATAGGTTGTAGCAACATACACTGGAGAAGAAAAAAATCCGTTTACAGGTGGTAGCTCCAGCAGCAACTAGCTTCAACTTGCCAAGCAGATTAATAGAATGCTTAATTGCTCAAAAATCAAGAAAATGGGCGCGCTTAGCGAATGTTATTTTTGGATGCGGTAATTAACTCCTTTCCCTAGCGCAAGAGCTATTTTAAGGAAATTCGAATCGGTGGAAATGCTTCTATGTTTTCCAGTTCATTCACTTTACGTGCTTTTCACTTTCTTTTGGCAAATTTTTAATAGTTTTCGGTTTTTCAAAAAATAAATCTAACATGAAGCATTTATAAGTGGATGGGATGAAAAAAAAAAATCTGAAAATAGATGACAATTCAGAGCGAGTTCGTAATTGACTAGTTCTTGTTTTTTTTTTGTCTTCTTCTCGAAAATGACTAATGGAAGAGACCAATGCTAGTTTAGTTTTATAAATGAAGGGGCGTAAATGGTGCGTAACCGGACCAATATTCATTTGCCCGCAATTGATGAGCCCGGTCAAATTTAATGGCAATTGATCTTCGTACTGTACTATATATGTGTAGATATTAGAGCCAAAGAGAGGAGGTGCTTCTGTGATTAAATATTTTTCCTCCCAATTACCAAACTAATGTATATGTACAATGTATTTTGCTAGAAATACTCGCTATTAATAATTTTCAAAGAATGATGTTTTCACTCTGTTTTCGACTCACTAAGTGAGAAATAAATTCTGCTTAAGAGCCAGGTGAATCACAGTATGTGAAATGTGCCAAATTTCAACAGAAGACTATAATTATTCTTTTGAGAAGAAAATCGAAGTCTTCCAGAGAAGAAAATCTGACAAAATCAAGAATTGCATCCACCTGTAAACAAGAGTGATGGAAACTGACTGGAAAGTTTGTAAAATTAATGCTTGTTGGGTAGAAAATAGAAAATGGCAAACAGAGATTTTACAAAATTTTGTTGGAATTATAATTATTTTTGTAAAATGCAGCTAAATAGCAAACAGCCGCGCACCTTGAATAAACATTCATGAGAACCCAAAATTAATGTGAACTGCGGATGTCGATTATTTTAAAAGGAATTTTACTTTTGTATTGGTGCAATTTGCTTAATTTTGTACAAACTGCACAGACAGATACTTTCAAATTCAAATTTTGTGGATAATAAATATGTTAACTTATGAAATCGGGGGTAGAGTCCACTGCTTTATATCACAAATGTAATTCTGCTTAATTTTGGATCTACTTAAATCCGTAATTGTATTCATATTTATTGCACAAGGAGAGTAGAAGTGGATATTAATGAGTACAAAACAAAAAATTATAATATTACTAAAGATGTAGGAAAACTGTAATTCACTTAGAGTTTGTTTTATTGACCTAATGCTCCAAGTATTTGTTACATTATAGGGGAGCGGAATATATACTTTTCAGCAAGAAAAGTAAGTTATCAAGATCAGGGAAATTTCCGTTTGTGGTTGCCGCCTAACTAATTATTTTGTAATTTGTGCAATTCAATTAAGTTATTTTATAGTATGTTTTCACTGGGGCCTCAAATACGTAATTTCGAGCAAAAATTGCGAAATTACGAGACCCTTTTTTCACTATGTAATTTCGTTGACAGTTCACTGCTATTTTTCTTGTTCTTAAATCAAAACACGAGCAGTCATTATATCTATGAACCAGTCATCATAGCTATGAACCAGTCATCACAGCTATAAACCATGGTCGGCCATTTTGAACTGAATCAAAGTCAAATTCTACTCCCACCGATAGCTCTTTCATACATAAATATAATCGAAATACCTTTTCACCTTATTGACGTAAAAGTGGGAAACTCAGTATAACAACAGTACATTTATTTTACAATAAATTATCCAACACAGGAGTAACATTAGATAGAAAATTTTCCCGTAAGTATACATTTTTCCATAAAAAATGCATGCGCGAAATAATAACAAACAAGAGAAAAGTTACAATTGAGTGGTATAGTGACAAAACCCGACAACTCCATTTTTTTAAATTTTCAAGCTGGTAATACTAATTCAAAGTAAAATGACCCAGGAATCATATTTTTCAAATCACACGCCTTTAAGTCCACTAAAAATAGTATATATTTGATTGTCAAAACAAAGCTTCGTTTCAAAATCCGCCATCTCCCACACGCAGTGACTCTCAGAAAACGACATCTCCCTGCTATTAAAGTTGCAGTCAAAAAGCGACAACTCCAGTGCAGTTAGCATGTTTTAATTTGCTTAGTTTCAAAAACCGACATTTCCACGTAACAGCTCTTCTCTCTTTGAAATTTTTTTGTTTAACGGTTTTTTTTTAGGTTTCGTTTTCTATGAAAATGTAATATAATCAGTAAGTGGTTTAGCATTCAGGAATAAAGACGTATTCGGTGCTTTTAGGATTTCTAAGTGCAGTCAGTTTTTCTTATTATAAGTAGTAGCGAGATATTATGGAAAACATTAATCGTAGAAAATCAAGGAAGCGCGTGTTCAGACCTGAAACATGGAAAAGATCTCAAGAAAAATTAACAAAGTAGGAATTACAATTATTTACATTTTATTAGCTATTAAGTAAGTGTTTTCTTCTTTCGTGATCTTTTTTTCTGTTAGATACTCAGCGTCTTCTTTGCCCATATATCCTAGCTGCAATCACAACAGCAAAGCCTATCAATGCAGTAAACTATCCATGGTTGATGTTTTAAATTTCCATAAGCTATTTTACAACAACAAACAAAAAGTTGACCAAGATAATTTTGTTCTAAAATATTGTTCAGCACAAAGTATTCGTAGAAGGCGTCCAACAACAATAACCAGTATCGTGAAGAGAAAGTTTTCCAAAACCTACCATGTGCGACGAAAGATTAATAGTTCCTGTGTACCTGTTTGCAGACAGGCTTTCTTAAATATTCTACAAATTAAGAAAGATAGAGTTGTGGGAGTTATAAAAAGGAATATGGAATGTGGATTATCAGCAAGTGAAACTCGTGGTGGAGATCGTTATAAGACGAAGTTCTCCAGCAAGAAAATTGCCGTGATAGAATTTGTAAGAAAATTTCAACCTTTAGAGTCGCACTATTGTCGAGCCTCCAGTTCACGTTTGTATCTTGCATCAGATCTTAACATAAGAAAGATGCACAAAATGTATATGAGAGAAGCGTCACCTGATGGAGCAGTCAAGGAAAGCTACTTTCGCAGAATTTTCAACACTAATTTCAACATCGGATTTGGAAACCCTCGTACAGATGTGTGTTCCACATGCCTCTCACTTGATGAAAAGTTGAAAACTGAAAAAGTCGTCGCCGAAAAGTCTAAGCTTCTTATCGAAAAGCGTGTACATAAGTTGAAGGCAAAGGCGTTTTACTCATTTTTGAAGGAAAGTCGACAGGGCTTGTTAACTCTCTCATTTGACTGTCAAAAGAATCAACCTCTGCCAAAACTACCTGATCAAGCAGCTTATTATTCTCGACAACTGTATATATTCAATTTTACCATTGTGACAGGAACTTCACATTCGACACTAACTCCGGCCAATGTCCATTCTTATGCATGGACAGAAGATCAGTTTTGTAAAGGTTCTAACGAAATAGCTTCAGCGCTATTCCATCGACTGAACAACACAAACTTTGAAGGAATAGAAGTCGTTAGACTCATGGCTGATGGCTGTGGTGGCCAAAACAAAAACTCCATCATTATTGGAATGTGCTGTAAATGGTTGCTTGATCATGCTCCGCAGGCAATAAATAGAATCGAAATAATATTCCCTGTGACAGGGCATTCCTTTATACCACCTGATCGGGTTTTTGCCAATATAGAAAAAAAAATTAAAAAGAAGGAGGTGATTGTCGATCCAGGAACCTACATTGATATTTTCAAAGAACACGCCACTGTATTTAAGCTTGGCATAGACGTTCAAGTTTCAGACTGGAAATCTGCTATACTAAAAGTATTGAAATTACCCGGACAGTGGCATTTTAAGTTCATAACGGCTAAGCGATTTATTTTGCATCGTGGACTGTCATCTGTAAAAATACAAGGAGAGAATGCATACCGATCTGACACAGGTGAACCAAAATATATCTGTAAAAGGGGCATGAAAATCACTAATATTAACCCAGAGCCTAAGGTTATTGGAATTTCCGTAAGTGACCTTAAACTTACTGACGTGGACAATCTGTTAAGAAAGCATTATGGAGCTAACTGGAAAGAACAGGATTTCCTTGGGTTCTATAAATGCGTAATGAATAGTGAACATAATCAGCAGGATCATCAACCTGAGCAAGAAGATTACTTACTTTGTGATCCAATGCAATCTGCTGCAGATAGCACTATAATGATGATATAAATTTGGAATATATTTTGCATTATTAATTTACTTGAATAAACAATTTTTATGTTTCCGTGTTGTTAAACTTGGCTTTCAAATTCCTCCAAATCCAAATGACTCATTTTCAAAAACCGACATTTTCGCAGGTGAGTTTCAAAATCCACCTTCTCCATTTTTAAAGTTAGATTTACTTTGTTGTCATTAATAGTAGATTTTTCAGACTTCTTGGACAATCAAATTTTATTATAATTTACCGGTAATGAAATAGCTACTTGACAACTTTGGGTTAGAATAGCTACAATCGGTTTCTTAAGATTTGCGCGTTATCGTTTAACGTGGAGTTGTCGGGTTTTGATACTATACCACTCAATTGGTCTAAGATCAGTAATTTTATACCCTAGATGAATAAAAGTTAAAAAAAGTGAAAACCCAAAATTATGTATGGCGACACTAAGAAGGGATTGCCCGATTTATTTCACTTCGAAATTTTATTTAGTACTTTTATGAAAACGTTGTATGTAGAAAATTTCAGTTCTCTATGTCGACGCGTTCTCAGGCAGTTGCCAAATATATAGTGAATACCAAAAGTTTTATATGGCAACACCAAGAAAGGGTTACCCGATTTAGTCCATTTTTGAGCTTGTATTTGCAATTTTTATGAAAAAGCCGTGTACAAAATTGGAGTTCTCCACGTCGACCCGTTATCAACCAGTGTTCAAATATATAGCGAATACCCAAAGTTTTGTATGGCAATACCAGATTTGTCTCATTTTCGAACTTATTGCCACTCCGCCACTTCACAAATAAGAACGCTAGTAAAAATCATCTAAATTTGACTGACAAGTCACATATGCACAAAGTTTTCCTATAGAAACTTTTTATCTTCAGTGCCCGACCATAGCTTAAAATTAAATCAATTAATTAATTAAATTATGCTCTCGAAAACTGTTAAAAAATCAGCTGTATTGCCAAATTAAAAAAATTTAACACAAAAAATATTTTTTTCGAGTAACTATGGGACTGACGAAGAATGCAGTAGTTTCCATAATCTATAACTGTAGAAATATAAGCGCGGGTCACAAAGATCCTGCCAAACTCTTACGTAATGTAGTTTTCTAGAAAAAACGTTTGTGACAGATCGACGGACGGACGCAATAACGTTCTTATATAATTTCCATTTTATCCTTTTGAGGTATGGAACATATAGCCATAATAGCATGTGTTCTACAGAACTGTTGAGGCTGAGGTCGATATTACCGCCTGACATTTTCATAAGGTTTCACCCTTTTTGCCAGATCCATTTTACCATCAAAAATTGAACTATTCAGGTTGTCTATACTAGACTTTATGCAAACATTTAATATGGTAAGACAGTATGACTATTCTCGATGAGTTTCTTTGATCTTAGTTGGTATAATTTAAACTTATAACAAGTAAAAAAACCAAAATTGGTCTAAGACCAATTCTTATGATACCCTAGATGAATGCCCTTATGAAAGTTCGTATTGTCACTCTTCTGTACAGGTTTCATTTTTGTGGTTTTTCGCATATAATTTTATAGGATTTTGTATTCTGAAGAAGTTTTTAGTACAATAAAAATGTCTTGGACTGATCGTTTTCACAGTATACGTAAAAAACCTAAATTGCTATTTGGCAACACCAAGAAGGAGTTGCCCGAATTAGTCCATTTTTAAAATTTTATTTGCTAGTATAATGAAAACACCACGTACCAAATTTCAACTCTCTACGTCGACGCGTTCTCAGGCAGTGTCCAAATATATAGTGCAAAACGAAATTTCTGTATGGCAACCCCACGAAGGAGTTGCCCGATTTGTCTCATTTTCGAACTTAATTTTACTTTTGTTTTTTTAAAGTCCGTGTACATAATTTCAGCTCTTTAAGTATACGCGTTCTCGAGTTATCGTGCGCACGGACGGACAGACGGACCAACATTCAAAAATCGAAATAACTTTTAATATTATGCGTGGGTGTCCAGTCCAATCCATTTTGCTCTACGATCATTATTTCGAGTTGTTACAAACGGAATGACAAACTTAGTATACCTTTACCCTATGGATTTCATCTAAGGTATAAAAATAAATTAATTAGGGACACGAAATGGCTATTGAAACATGATTTATGTTACATTCTGTACAACATCCTGATGGAAAGGATCTTACACCCAATAACATAAGATACGCCATTGGGACATTGACACCTATTAAATCTGCTGGAGATTATGGAATCTTACCATCCCTACTGCAGTAGCGCTTTGAAGAGCCAGTTATAATCGAAGTTACATCCCCCAATGCTGGAGATACTTCAGAATGATTTTCATAGTGAAAGCAGGAAAATGTTAAATCTCGTTCCAACCCCTTATCATTCCTCTCTTTAAGTTTATGGAGAAAATCATACATTCGAAGCGAAGTTTTACGTTAATAAATTGCAGGCGAATCAACAGAGATTGCCATTCACACAACATGTAGTCAAAGTTCTCCAAAAAGCCCTCAAAGCAAAAGCGATGATTTATGTGCATATCCGATGTAGAGTGAGCCTTTAGTAAAACCTCTACTGATGCAATCAAACTAACTTTTGTGGAAAAGAGGATGCTGGGAGCTCCACGGTCAACTGGCTAGATTCTACACTTGAAAATAACCACAACATTAGAGAACTATTCAGTCATGATCACGGAATTCAAAAGCTGCCAATAAAGTAGAGTCTTTCCTCAGGTCCTGTGGTAGATGGCAATATATGACCTCGTAATGAACTAACCAACTCGGACTTTTATGTATCATTCTCCAAAAATGATTTGGTGGTCACAATATGGGGCAAACACGATCAGTTAATAATAACATAAAACCTCATGAAAAGGTCCTTTCAAAGTCTTCATTTGGCATTAGTATTTTGTCCATCGTTCCATTTACGCTAAAGAAAAAAGCTAATAATTCCGATGGCATTATGGAATCCAAAAGAAAATCGAGGCTCAACTGGAAAAACTTCAACGGTTGGCTTACTTATGAGCTACTAGTATCATAAGTACCTATTTTACTGCAACCATGGAAACCTTACAGAACTTCTACATTTGTAGGTGCTAGATATTGCCCTACAAACGGAGAAAAAGTTTAAACCTGGTTGGCAATTTAATTACTCGGGATCAGGAGACTCAATCAATCAATCTAGGATATGCGAGGTGTGTTAAAAAAATATGGCGACTTTCAATTTTTTTTTGTGTTGGTACACTCGTCCCGAGCATATGTTCACAGTTTTACCAATATAGCATTCTTTGTTTGTTTGTGAGGGGCATAAAGGTTAGAAGTTTTTGGTGTGCTCGGCGATTTTCTGCTCTCGAAAAGCTAGACAAAAGAATTTGCATCAAATTGGGGTATAAAAAAACACTCGAAATGTTGACAGTGGCATATGGTGAGTTTACTATAAGTAAAAAAATGTTTATAAGTGGTACAAGGTCTTCCAAGAAGGCCTAAAAGGTGCCAATGACGAACCTCGCTCTGGACGTCCCAGCACGTCAACAACTGATTCGTTGAAGAAGTGAAGAAAATGGATTTGGAAAATCGTCGAATCAACATTAGAGAAGTTGCTGATAACGTCTGCATCTCGGCTGGCTCGTACCATAAAATTTTGTGGGATGTTTTGGCCATGAAACGTGTGCCAGCGAAGTTTGTTTCGAAATTGCTTACTTTTGACCAGAAGAACCGTCGCATGCGCTTCACTGAGGAGTTGTTGAATGACGTCAATGATATTCCTGATTTGCTCAAAACGGTCATAACTGGTGACGAAGACCCCTGCGACTTTTTCCTCTTCCCAAAATTGAACAGATCCATGAAAGGGCGGAGATTTGGAAGGATTGAGGAGATAAAAACTGCATCACTGGAAGAGCTCAAGGATATACAAATGCGTATCAGAACTGCTTCGAGAATTGGAAAAAGCGTTGGCACAAGTGTATTATATCTGAGGGGGGATTACTTTTGGTGAATTAAAAAAAGTTTTTGATAAAAATATAAAGCCACTTTACTTTTCGAACACACCTCGTATGTAGGTATATACAGGGTGTCCCAGAAATCAACGACAAGCCGGAATCGGGCAATAGACCAAGACGTAACAGTTATCAGAAAAAAATGAAAAAAAATCATGGCCATGTACTTTTCATATTATAAGGATTCAAAAATAAATCCTAAAAACTGACACCCTGTGATGATCTTTCAAGTGACTGCAAATATTAACTTTTCGTAATTTTTTTTTCTGTAATGTAATCATGAATAACCCTTCTGTAAATTACAGTTAAAAGTTAAAATATAACTGCCTCAGTTTCAAATAAAAAGTTAGATTTTTGCCCAACATTGAATTCAAAATAATTACATTACCCAACTTCAACCGACTATACTGTAAAAAAAAATGTACTACACTATTTTGGCAAGTAACATTAAAAGATGGCGCGTTTAATAAGGATTCCAAAATGTTATGACACTTACTAATTGCTACTTCTTAATTGAGGGAAAAAAAAATTTTAATTAAGTCGGATTTCATACAATTTCGATTGAGACGAAGAGTGACGTTATTTTGACTGGTATGTGAGAGAGAGACTGATGGTGACGCTACTTTATTGGTCCAATCGAGCTGCCGGAGAACTTAAATGCCCAGTCTTATTTGGACTTCTTACAGAACCAATTACCAGCTTTATTGGTAGAAGTACCACTGAACATTTACGACAGCATGTGGTATCAACAAGATGGCTGCGCATTATGCTCTCACAGTACGAGAGTTTCTCAATCGAGAATACCTCGATAGGTAGATTGGGCGAGGTGGTACAATTTCGTGGCATGCCCGTTCACCCGACTTACCCCCATAGATTTCTTTTACTGGGGTACGATAAAGGAAAAAGTGTACTCTAAACCTATTCAAGATTTAGATGAGCTGCACCAAAGAATTGCAGAAGCCGCTGAATACATCAACTCGAGAAGATACGCCCGTCTTATTACGCGTTCATTTTTAAAGAGCTGTACAGCTTGCATTGAAGCTGAAGCCAAACAGTACAAACATTTGTTATAAAACCTTGTAAATCTGTTTTAATAAAAATCATAACTAAAGAAATCCAACAACTGAATTTTATTTCAAATGCACCTAAAACTAACAAATTCCTTTTTTAACCAGTGGTACCCTTTGGTCAAGGTGGCCTCACTATCTATCTCGCTCACACTGAATAAAGTAGCGTCACCATCAGTCTCGCTCACACCAGTCAAAGTAACGTCACTCTTCGTCTCAATCGAAATTGTATGAAATCCGACTTCAAATAAAAATTTTTGTTTCCTCAATTAAGAAGTAGCAATTAGTAAGTGTCATACCATTTTAGAATCCTTATTAAACGCGCCATCTTTTAATGTTACTTGCCAAAATAGTGTAGTACAGTTTTTTTTTACAGTACAGTCGGTTAAAGTTGAGTAATGTAATTATTTTGAATGCAATGTTGGGCAAAAATCTAACTTTTTATTTGCGACTGAGGCAGTTATGTTATAACTTTTAACTGTGATTTACAGAAGGGTTATTCATGGTTACATTACAGAAAAAAAAAACTGACGAAAGTTAATATTTGCAGTCATAGGACTTGAAAGATCATCACAGGGTGTCAGTTTTTAATATTTATTTTTGAATCCTTATAATATGAAAAGTACATGGCCATGATTTTTTTTCATATTTTTCTGATAACTGTTACGACTTGGTCTATTGCCCGATTCCGGCTTGACGTTGATTTCTGGGACACTCTGTATATAACAAAGGCAAGCCAAAGTTCAACTAACTCAAACGTGTTTTATGTAATTTGTTTAAAAATTTTCTTAAGGATCTGGTTATCTGTTGAATGGGATTAGACCCACTTCAGAAACATCAAAATTATTCTGGATTACCCTGTACAAAATGTTTTGGCAATAAATTCCCCCTCAACGCTATTTCATAGTTCCAACTACCAAGATCTATTGAACCTCACAGCAATATCAAGCAAAACACATTTCCAGAACAATGCTAGGCGAATACTAAGCTATCAAATTTAAAGATTTTCATAATTACGTTGGTTAAGCATAATTTGGAGATCTAACTACAGTCGCCCTCCATTCATAAAATTTACTCGATTAAGGGACATTTACCTTTGTTGGATGCTCTTGAAGTCTAAACAGAAGCACCACCAGTGATCGTTCCGGGCAATTACCGAACCGTCTGCTGCCGACTTTTATAATATTGAGACGAGACTGCTACAAGAAAAATGTCTTGAGAAGCGCACTAAATTTACAACAGTGTGGCAGCGCAAACGCGCTATAGTCAAATATATATTCAGAGTTGTATACGCACGCGTATATGTAGGTACGTAACGTTGTGTTGTATTTTTTGTGCTATTGCACTTTCAATGTTCCCCTGTTCCTTTCTTGTTCTTGTTTTATTTAGAGGAGTAATTATTTAAAATGTCCTCATGCCGGGGTTCAATTATCACCAAATTGTGTGACACGGCTCATTTGCAACATATGTCAAATGTCTGATTGGAGAGCACATATGTTCGGGAATAATACCAAAGTAGGGCTCTTCCGTAAGTCCTTTGAGAGGTACTTGAACCGTCGCCAACAATTATTATCCTTTTTGCGTCTTATGTGTCTCCTGAAAAATCTTTCTACTCGACTTTATCGATAGATTCTCGAAATAAATTTTTAATTACTGGACTGAGTAGTAGAAATTGTTATCCTGGGAATAATTTGAGAGAAATGCAATAAGTATGCGTATTATAAGTGTGCGCATTTAGTTGCATCTCTACACCTCTTTCATAGTGAGGATTATGGGAAAAATAACTTTGGATTTTGTATAGAAAAAACTTCAATTAGCTTAAAACCATAGAAAACGATTTCCAAACAATTTTTTTAATTAGTTTCAATAAGTATGACCGGAAGTTTATATGTTATAGATTTAATAATAAAGAAAATTATATATCTAGGCATGTAGGTCCTTATCCGTTTTTATTTTTTCTAAAATTATATACTTACTCGCAAGATGGGACGCTGATTTCCCTGAAGTACTGACATGTCCCTCCATTCAGGCAATATTGCTCGAAATTACCCGTGCATTCGTCTCCCGTAGAATGTGAGTAACTCTCATCTGCCGGTCCTGTTGAAAGAATTGAAACTATTTTTGTTAAGCTTGTTTGAAATTTTGCTTGCCATCAAAATAAAAAAAATTATTTTAATTTATTTTTATTTTAAGCCCTAAGCTTTAAATTTTGTTCCTATAGTTGCAATATACTTATTATAGAAATTTACTTTATAATAGAGCTATATACTATTACCACTATCAAAAAGAAAAAAGACGTTCCCTGATGTCAAGAGCTAGCTCAATAAACTAGAAATAAGCCTGAATAAGGTGTTCAACATGGCTAAGGTCCCTCAGCAATGGGAGACATACATAAAAGGTATCACAGAATATATTAAAAAGCTTAAGAAATTCCTCTCCAAGGATCACAATAATAGTATTGGTTTCTTCAAATATTGTGGGATCGCTGACATCAACATCAAATGCACTATTCCCATTCGGCGACTTTGCAATCGAAAACCCGGTGTACCGCCAGAACCTCATTGATATTAGTGGCACTAAGCAAAAAAAAACAAATCATGACCGAAGCTAAAGTTAAATGGTGTATGAAGTTTTTTGAACCTTTTAAGGCTCTTGGCGGTGATGGTATATTTTTAGCGTTACCGCAGAAATCGATGGAATCCATTAAGCATCTTTTCCCACGGGATGGACATTAACAGACGTCGTTTTTATTTCGAAAACGGGAAACAAATCACTCAGCGAGGCAAAATCATATAGGCCTACTAGTCTGATATCATTACTCCTGAAAACTCTAGAGAAAATACTAGACGACTATATTCGGATGACATTCCTCCAAAGATGTCCACTCAGCACCAATCAAAATGCGTACCAACTTGTAAAATGTTAAGAGGATGCTTTTAACAGTGTAGTAAACACTCTTGAGAAAGCTTCACAGGATAAGGAGGTCTTGTTGTATTCCTTCATGGACATAAATGACATCTTCAACAACATCAGCTTTGACTCATTTAAGAGGGTAACTAAAGATAGAGGTATCGAAATTTCTATCGTCAGATGGATTGGAAATATGCTAGAAAAACGTGTAAACCCACAATCATCAGGCCTATTACTGGCTTTTGTGCTGCGGAGAAGCTCTTAAAAATACTCCAAGAAGTTAGCTTTAAGGCGCACGGATACGTTGATGACATCATCATTTAAAGAAAATTCGACTCAGTTTTACATGAGCTTTAAGTTAGCATAAGCTAGCTTATTTGGTGCCAGAATATGGGACTATTAATAAACCCAGACAAGACTGTAAATAGTCCACTTCACCAGGAAAAGCTGCCCTCAGCGCTCGGCTTCTAGATTAAATGCACTTATCGTGGAATATGCTAAAGAAGCCAAGTAATCCTAGACAGTAATCTCACCTGGAATAGTTATCACAAAATTATAACCAATCAATCTGTGGGCATCCGGGTCATGCTAAAAGCTTTTCAAGAGAAAAATGGAATCTGAACCCTAAGAAAGACCTTACGGATTTTTCAGGGTATAATCAAACCCATACTATCTTACGGGGCAAACGTTTGGTGGCCAAATCCGATGCAGATAAGAGCCAGGAGGACAATTACACTTTATAAAGTGCAATGGATGGCCAGTTTAGGCCCTTGGCGCTTCACATCATATCCTCAACGAGCACTTGAAGCCATTTGTGGCCTCTTTATCCTAAGGGAAATAGCAGCCAGTATACTTCGAATCACATTTCGTCTGGTTTGGGACCTCTTAAAACAACATTCTCGAGCAAATCCACATTAAGGAAGGACCTACAAGCTCCAATGAGATTTTCCTTTGAAAATTATCAGATAACTATTAACGGGAGAAGAGAGATATTAAGTAGAGGTCTCCAGCATACTTCGTCTGAGATTATTAAGAGATTTGTCTCAGTCAATTTATAAAGAAGGATTGGAATGGATTACAATGAACCCTTGATTCGAAAGAACCTCAATGTCGACTTTATGCTCTAATTTGGCCTCTGGCTCAGCACATTAGACAAGAGTGATTCATCTGCGCAATGGGATGCAAATTAGAAAGTTATGGATAGATAGAAACGGCCTGTTCATGAAACTGTAGATTTTGACAAAGAAATTGAAGAAAATAGGATGAAACTAAGATTAATTACATCAACAATTTAATTTTGCGGACAGCATGAATTTCAACTTCGTGGAAAAAGTGACAAAGTTTCTTTTTCACAGATCCGCTACATTTTCGAATTGAATTTGATGATAAAATTTCGAAGAATCATTTGAGAACGGAAGCAAGAAACTCTTTGGATAAATCGCATCAATTGCAAAATGAATTAATTCAAATTTGTTTTGATGTACTTAAAGGTAAAAATATTCGAGGAACTGAAGCATGAATTTGTTTTTACCTCAGTATTGGCTGATGAGACACAGCAGTAATCAATATTAGTGTTCTGTATCTGCTTTGCGATCAAGAAAACGCAAATCCAATTTTTTTTGCAAGATATCTTGGGATATGTATCGATCTTGCAAGAGCTAAACTCTAAGTCCATTTCAGAAATCATTCTAGACAATTGCGATTAAGATTTACACCGGATCGTCCTGATCAAGGGTCTGAGAAACATTGCTGGGAAGACAAATGAAATAGTAAATTATTCTGAGAGACTACTCAACGGTGGTACATCATTCCAAATATTCTTTTCTTTTGTGACACGTGCTGGTCGGCAAAGTAAACGATTATTAGAAAATTTTTGAAATACTTCTGACTATCGCACGAGATTTTAAAGAACTTTTAGAGAGCATACCAAACTCAAAGACAAAGAACAAAGCTCATCAACTCTACAAGACTGCAATAACATGAACTTATACATTGTCGCACTGTTAGTGTGTGCCATTTAATCCGCCCCAATCTTGAGCTTGTAAGTAACCAAATCCAACAAGTGAACATCAACATAAAGACAATTACCATCATATAGATAAATTAACAGAAATGTGCTTCAATCTCACCGCAATAATTTTTTGGTAGAGCTTATAGCCATCTTTGAGAAAACCCAACCACTTTTCGAAGAGTTACATACTGAGTTCCAATGTCTTCGAGTAGCTACAAAAATTGAATCAACCTTCTGAAAATGCACTTAGAAGATTTATTCCTTCAGCTCTCACTTGGACTCTATTATTTCTCTTCTGATCTCTTCCTCATATGAGAAAACTATTCGCTAATCCAACTTTATCCAGTTGCTTTTAAAAAATTTGATAAATCGTAATTTCTTGCTATGGATATGTATAAAGGATATTTTATAAAGTTTTATCGCCAAAGCTACCACAATAAGTTATAAAATGTGGAAAAATGAACCAGCTTCAAATTAATCCTTCGATTATGCAGATATAATTTGTCAAGAATGACTGGCCTAATTCTTATCTGGAGCTAAGGTGATCAACATAAACCTCATTTTTCCTTCTACCTACATACATAAGTAGCATTGAATGTTAATTAAGGATCTGTCCGAATTCAAGTCATCGTATCGTCTTCATCGCGACCTTGGCTATACTGTAATAGTTAGACAAAGACGAACTTAACCTATCCAAAATTATTTCCTTAGCTTGATTTTTGACATTTTATAAGAGTTTATCTTTTCTTTTCCCGCAGAATCTTACTATCAAAAATAGGTACCTGTACATAAGTTTAAAATCCTTCCAGTGCTTTATTAATTTTGCGGAAGTTAAAAGGTACGATTGGATTCGTAAAATAGAGGCGATTCTATTTCTCTGTTGGTTATCAGCTATAAGAGCATATAAGGTTTTTTTTAGTGAGTCATAAGGCGGTGGTCACACTGATGAAGTATGAAGTATGCAGTACTTGCTTCATTGCAACTGAAATTGCGTTATGCAATACATTTTACTTTAACACGATGAAAAGCGGTCGCATTGATGAAGTTGCAATAAAAATTGCGCAGTAGAAATCGCATGCAGCTGCCGGAGCTTGTTGCATGCAGTATTTACTAGTGCAGTATGTGCTGAGAAGTTGAAACGATAAGTAACTTAAACAGAAAATACTTTCGATCTTTTTGCTTTTCGATTACTGCTTAAAAAAGAAAAAGAAACAAGAATACAAATTATTTCGTCATATTGCGATTTTTTTTTTGGAAAATGGCTTTCAATATAAAATTTGTGTAAGTGGTGGATAAAATGATTGCTTGTGGGGTTACATAAAAAAATACTATAGTAAAGTATAAATGACAACTGCTTACGGCGTCTTATAAGCATCAAAATGTTATATGGCTTCTTCCTCCGACTACTGGCGCTGCACTCAATACCTACTGCGTCAATTTGAACAACATGGCAACCTAAAGTAAATAGTGCACACTGCGTGTTGCATATTGCATACTTTATACTTTATCAGTGTGACCGGCGCCCAAAATTGTTCTGAAGTACAGCCTTTCATATTGTTACGACCGTGGCCTTAGTTCCTTATTCAAAACACAATATTTCAAATAAAATTCACAAGTTCTCTTTATTAAACCACATACTGTTTACTTTTATCAAATTCACAAATTATCGCAATCCAAATAGTTTACTTCGTTTACTTAACTGTCTGAGATAAGACTCGATCCTAATTCACTAACACGGAAGTTGTGGAGTTGTGGAGATTAGAGTTCTTTTGATACTTAACTCTCCACTCGGAATTCCGTAACTCGGGAATTTGTATTGAGAATTACCAACACAAAACTCTCGACGGTTTTAGTTGTGGAGAAGTAAGAAGAATATTTCTCAACTGACAGTCTTGGCTGTTTTTGTTTATGAAGGTATCTAGGTATCTGTGAGTTTTTGAAGATTATGGACTTACGGCATATCCTGGATATATTTACAAAAACAAATTATGGAAATTGTTGCAATACTTACAAAGAAATATGAATTTTGGTGGCTCGCTAAAAATTTCAAATCACGCGAAAATAATCTATTTGGCCGTTTTATTGGACAGAGGTCGGATTCACTAATTCGGAGAGTTGTGGAGATGAGAGCTCTTTTGACACTTAACTCTATACTCACAATTCTGTGACTCATGGACTTGTATTGAGATTTACCAAACTCTCTATTGCACTCTGCAAAACTCTCAGTTGTGTTAGTTGTAGAGAAGTAAGAAATTTTTTTTAACTGACAGTATTGTCTGTTGTTATTGTCCTTTGTTAAGGTACCAATATACCTAGGATTTTAAAATTGAATTATGGATTCACTGCATATCCTGGCTATGTTTACAAAAACAAATAATGGAAATCCTTGCAATACTTACAGAGAAATAAGGATTTTGGTGTCTCAAGGTACCCGCTAAAAATTGTAATTCACGTGAAAATTGTCAATTTGGTCGTCTTCCAGTACAGAAGAGATACTATAAAAATTTTAAATATGCACGTTAAAGCTTGTATGTAGAATGAAATCGCCTCTACAATTTGTCCCCTAATTGGATATGCAACTATTTTTTGAGTCCTGTAAATAGTTTTGGAGATAACTGCAAAAGAAATGAATCAGTCCTTTTTAAGATTAAAAAATGGCCGTTTATTTGGTACAAAAATGTGCATATTTTCAACTCATGATTGCGAAGAACTAAGTCGTGGAAATTCGCTGCCCATAACAAAAATGTTTACAACAGAGTACTAATGGAGGATGTGAAACAAAGCATATTCAAAATATAGGAACTGAGGTGTACTATATATGACCTAAGTGCAAATAGTACGTCAAAAAAGTCAGTTATGACGTTAAAATTTCAGCTTGACCCTTTTTAATTTGATACCAAACATGACGTATTTTGGACAACCCCCAATGAGGGGTGGTACGACCCCCATCCCCAAAAGCACCTCCCCCAGAAATTGTTCACCTATATTTTTGTACTTTGGACCTTAAATTCGTCGGAAAGAACCCCAATACACTACAAACCTCCCACTAAGAGTTAGCCATCCCTCAATATTGCGACACTTCTCCGCGAATGGAGAGTTAGGGAGTTTTAATCGGGGAAAATGAAAATTCTTATCTCCCAAACTCCCTAACTCTCCGTGTCAGAGAATCTAGCCTCTAGCGGTGCTGTATTTATACCCTTGTGTATAGAACCATGGTACAATGTACCATGTATAGAACTATCTAGTGATTGCGAAAATGCTTCCTTATTATAATGTCAGCTGAAGTCTGGACAAGAAGTTCGAGCGATAAGCCATAAGAGCACAGCCAAACTAAAAACATACAAACACAAAGGCTGGGAAGTAGACAACGCCTCGATAGAATATAAAATCCAAGATGGCTGGACCTGATATAGGGAAGGCCGCAATTTTTCTTAAAAATCTACTGGAAATTTTTTCCTTAGAATTTTTATGCATTATTGGAGGCCGACGACGGTTGGTTGAGCAGTTGCCAACTACTCAGTTTTTGCTGAGAAACTCAGTTTTTTTATCTGGAACTCAGTTTTTCAGTTTTTATCGTGAAATTCTCAGTTTTTTTTTAGTTTTCAGCCTGAAATGCTCAGTTTTCAGATTAAATTTTCTTTGTTTTTCAGTTTTTCTTATGTTGTCCTTTAAAGCTTTTACTAAAATTGTAAATGAATGAACCAATTATTGAACACCCTGAATACATCCCTGTTGCTAAGTTTAAGATGTGCGTGTGGTCTCATATTCTCACCACACTCAGTAAAAAATCATGGAAATACTTGAATTAAGCAATATAAATTTCTACATCCTTGTATAACACAATGGTTAGTTTTAGAATTAGTTGTTAACGGCTTAAAAATTTTAATCGAGCCATTACGAATATATTTTGCACATCTATTTGTAAAATAAAATCAGCAGAAAAACTATTACGATTATATCTAATCCCATAAATGAAACGTATCTTCATTTTATGTCGTATAATTTAAAACATATCAATACTTTAAATAAATTATATCAAAGTGAGTTGCCAAACTATTAAAACTATACGGTGATATGGAAAGACTTTTACGACTCATTTTGGACAACTATATATGTTTTGATCACGTAAAAAATATAGACTTATTTGAAATAGAATATAAAATTAAATTAAAAGCAGCATTTATTTATCTCCAAGTGTGCAATCTATTTTAAATACAATAAATAAACCAGAAATAACAGAAGAATTTAATAAAAATTGTTAAGCATTTTATATAAAATTAGTTTAACAAATTTTTCCAAAGATCAGTGATCCCATCTTAAGGAGTTTAAGTAATTTTAATCCAGAGTAAAAAATGAAAGTACAAAAACTTTCCAAACTTAGTACCAGATATACAAAAGTTAGATGATGAATGCAGAGCTGCGAGTTTTGATTTTAGTCCTTTTAAAAATCTAACCGATGAGGAATTTTTTAAAAAATTATCAATTTCTAAGAGACACGCCGATTCTTTAATTTTCCATAAACTTTCTGAATTCTTTTTTGAAATGTTATGCCTCCATCATTGTTCTGCTAATGTAGAAAGGGTATTCTCAGCAATTAACATCAATAAAACGAAAGTAAGAAATAAACTCGGCACAGATACCCTCTGTACAATTCTTTATTCGAAAGATTATTTAAAACTAAAGAACATGAATTGCTTTAACGCGAAAGGAACTAAAAATATTACCAACTATTCAATCAAAATAGGTATGATTTTAAACGAAATAAGCCATATGTACTTTTAATTATTATTATTATTTTTTGTAAAGGCAAGATTGTATCTAAATGTTAACTCGTTACTTTTTGTTATTTAATTTATATAGTACTGGATTATATTTATGTTTTCGTTTACATGATAACTAATAGAAGAGATTTAGATATGATTTTTCATTTCTCAGGTTTTTTAGCAACTTCTCAGCTTTTTTCTCTGTTTTTCTGATAGAATAGATTCAGTTGGTAAAGCTACACTTTATGAGCATATCGACTCGTAGTGAGCAAATAGCATTCATTTCTTCTTAGAAATTTACAGAAAATGTTTCGGGAGAATTTTTATTCAGTCTGGTGGCTGACTGGAGTTATTTTCAGATATAATCATACAATTTGTGCCGTTGTCGGGTCGGCCTCCAATACATAACAATTCTAAGGAAAAAAAATGCCAATAAATTTCTAAGAAAAAATTGCGGCCTTCCCTACATCAGGTCCAGACGTCGCTGATTTTATATTGGAGCGAGGCATTGATGCCTTACCCTTTGGTTATGTCTGCTCTGCAGTAGTAGCGCCTCTACAACACAACAAGGTACTAAGTCAAGTTGCGTTTCGCAATCACTATATAATTCTTTGCACAAGGTTTATACTCTACAAATTGCCCCCGAAGCCTTCCCGAAGATTCCATTACAGAAAATCGAAACTCCAAATCTGAAGTTGTTTACTGTCCGAACCAATAGATATCACTCATCCTATCCTGTTACACGTAACAATATCATACAATATAATAGATTGATAAAATCGTTGGAAATAATACGCTGATGAATAGAATGGCATTATTATATTAACAGGACTTGTACGTAAGACTTAAACAACTTCAATTTTCAGGGTCTGTCATTTTGCCTTCAAATTCAAGATGAAGCTAACCAGTCCAAATTTGTTTGCTTAGTTGGATTTCGACAGCGAGCGAACAAACGTAACCTCAAAATCTGTAAGTATAAAGTAGCAAAGATCATTGGTGTAGACATGTATTCGGATGGAGCTTGACTAAGTGTTACGCCACTAGCTATTATAACAAGACAAGGACGAAGGCGAAGACGAAGACTTGAATTCGGCAGGTCATAAGTATACGCGTTAAGATTTGAAATCGGGCTACGATGAACGATGAGGAGCTTTTAAAAGCATAAGAGTAAGTTCGTTGTCACAAAAGAATTTGGAAATTTCTAGAACAGCTCTTTAATACGCCCTTATTCGTCAGTGTGCAAAAAATAACGTCCTAATCTCTTTCTATTGAAGAGCTGTTCAAGAGATATTTCTTGTCAGTATATGCTTGCCGATTTCGACAGCAGTCAAAACGACTGTGCCAACGTTGATTTTTCCAAAATTGATTTCCCAAAGTTTTATTACAAATGTTAATTAATATTTATTTCTGCATTGAGTTTATATTGAATTTAAAAATAATAAATATATTAAACGATTTTTTTCCAATAGAATTCCCCTCCTCCCAACTTATCTCATAAGCCATCTGCGCCACTAATGGTATAACTTCACTTTCTTCCTTCATATCAAATTTTGTTTTAAGAGGATCATCATCCCGTGTAAAGGCTCTTTTTTTCGGATTTTTTGGGATTTTTTTGACAAACTAAATAAACATACAACTGCGAACTTTTCAGCACATATTTTGAGCGTACTTTGCAATTTTTTCAGCCCGAAATCGTTGCTCATTGCTGAAGTACACGGCATTTTAGCCACTCATCTTAATAAAAAAAAAAGTGTTTCGCGATTACCACGATTGCGGCGGTTCCGCTTATCGGAAACGAACGTCGTTTAATCTGCGAAGTATGAACTAGCTTGTGAACTAGGATTATTAAAAAATATTGAAAAGTAAATTTTTGGTATCTTGTTGAACATTTTTTCGTTAATTTGGGTGTTTTTTCACGACTTTTTCAACATAAAAAAAAACGGCTTGATAAATCAGAATTATTCTAGTTGTCAAATACTAAATAAGTCAGTCAAATTGCAAAGAAATTCGCTTAATCGATTTCGAGATATCGTGGTCAGCATTTTGAAAAATACAGTTTTGAGGAAAACGCGTCTAAAAGCTGAACTACACAGCTGCGATAGCGATTACGATAATGTAGCGATAGCGATAACGAAGCGACAGAGATATAGATCGTTAAACATAGTTTTCAATGTAAATACGTACACCAACGCGATAAATCACAGCGATACAAAGACGTTCTGCAGCATTTGACCAGCGATTCAAATGTCTATCAAATCATCTATCGCGAGCTGTAAGATCAAAATGGATAGTGCAAATTCAAGCGGGTGCTGAAAATGAATCAAAATCACATAAAGAAATACCCAATTTAAATGATCTAAATTTAAAATATTATAAAAATAGTACAAAAAAGGACAAGGGGGGGGGGGGTTTAAAACTGCCAACGAGTTGAATACAAATTGGTTTAGCTTAAGAGTATTGGTGGCTTGGCCACTAGGACCCTGCGGAGAACGCGACCAGAGTTGATTTATTGTGTCCTTCCCTAGAAGCTAAATCTAGCCTAGAATACAAACGGCGTGTGGTGTTAAATGAAGTGAGGTTATAGTGCAAGTACAAAAACATTGTTGGAAAATTTCTTCCGTTGGTCTTCTTTCATTAACTCCAAAATTTATCGAACCCCCCATTTTTGATTAAGAGGTTTCTAAATCTTGAGTATGTAAAAATTATCGTTCTCATTCGCAATTTGTAAAAGAAATATGAAAAGCGTATGTGACTTGAACAATTTTAATAGTTATTTCAGGCTGGGTTTCAGTAGAATTGACAGGAATTCTCCAGTTTGCGCCAAAATTTCAAACGCGTTGTCAATTATCTACTTATAAGGCTGTGTAAATTTAAGTATTATACTGGTATTTCTGAGGATTCTTTTCGAGCATACCTTGCTGCGAAAGCACGCATCAAGTAAAATTTTAAAGGGAATTCTTAATCGACAATCGAGGTATGCGATGTTCTTTGATATTTATGTGGCAAATATTTGGTGGTATTTTTTAACAAACCGTATTTAAATTTCATCTCTATATCCGAAAAATTTATATTCGATATCAACGAGTGGTCAGTAAAACAAACTATTTCAAATTAAAAAAAAAAAATTAATAGACCCAGTATAAGTCGAGTTAGTACACATTGAATTGACACATAATCGTAGCATGTCCAACTATCGATATTAGCCAATATAATTGGGAAACTCTAATTTGTCCCATATTCAGATTTCTCCCAAATGTCTTTATTTGGTTCAGGCATATGCGCATGTCACTATTGCTCCGATCTATCGCGTTGGTGTAAAAGGAATTGTGTCGCTAATTTATCGCTATCATTATCGCTATCATTATCGGTATCGTTATCGCAATCGCGGCGTTGTTAATCGGCCTTAAAGGTTCAAATACGATTATCACCAATAAAATTCGAATGGTTTGGGTGCTCAGTCAAAACTAAAATAATTGTTCTATTCAAAACAGGACATGAGTTTAGAGATTATAATGGCTTCACTATTGTGCATTTATACCTGTATTTGTATTAATAGGGCTCGCTCAGGTTAGAAACCGAAGTACAAGAGAAGTGGTCCGATCATACCGATGCTCATCGAGTGCTCGAGCGCGCACTCCAAAAACCTGGCTTGTTCAACGCTGTAAATTCTGAATGACTCTGAATATCGGAAAATCACTTTACCCACATATTTTACACAATATTTGGATGTAATTTATGGAAAAAAAATCGATTTTTTTAACCAGTCACACGGGATGAGCCCCTTAGCACATTTTATCTGGCATTTTTTAGCAAACGTTTTTAAAATATAATTAATTTCAGAAGTAGTAAAAGTGAGTTTTTTCCAATTACTTACCATCAAGAATCAATGCGTAAAAATCATTAATTATTGACTATGAATTTAAAAAAAAAAAAAAAAAATCAATCCCTTTAAAAGGTGACCATCTATAGATAGGTAGCTCTTCCGGTTTTTTCCCCTCATCAAAAGAATCATAACTCTGAAATTCTTTAGTGTAAAAATAAAAATTGTCCATTCCCTGGGAGATATAGACGTCAAAGATTAAAATAAACTTTCCCTCGATCTAGACTTCAATCACATCATCCAACACGAACTTGTTTTTTTCTTCTTTTTTTTTTATTAAATTAATTATTATTATCAGTACTTACGTCTGAAACATGAAGAAAGACGGCATGTCTAGTCCTACACTGAGACTTTCTATTAATTCAGTCGTAAAAGTGATAACCTTTTTTCATTCAGTAAAGCTCTCAAAGCTTATCTTACAGATTAAAGGAAAAAAAAAATGATTTATTTTTGGGTGCCTAATTTATGTGAATTTATCACTAAAAAAAAAGAAAAACTGCCGGGAAAGTATCCTACATAGAAAAAAAAAAACACAAATTTAATAAACACATTAAGCATCTTTGATCTAAAATCCTAATTTGATATTAATTTAATCAGTTGCGATCCCAGATGGATTCTTCTTCTTAAGTTCATAATTACGTACACACATAAAAAAAAAAAAAAATATATATCTAAATGTCTCTGTCAGAATGAATTGGTTATAACCTCCGTCATATAAATTAATTGAGGGAAGATAAGTCCATAAATAACAAAACGAAATCAGCAGTAGCGTGCCATTCTTATGGGATTCCTTATCAAATCAATTATACAATTTGGATCACCCTTAAGAAGACATGAAGATGAAGAAAAAAGTAAGCGCGGCGAACGTGTTGAAGTTGTTAAATGAAAATCGACCCGAAGATACTGGGTGAATTGAAGATCTTCGAAAATGGGTCATTAATTTCTGACTCTGAGATGGAAGTCATCTTTCTAGATTTCTAATATTTGAAAAATCGATAACAGTTTCTGTGTCGAGGGTAGATCAATTTACCGTGATCTTACTTAATTTTAATTATTATCTTAAATACTTATGTAATATATTCTTTTTTTTATTTTTCTGTCTAGCAACTGAACTTACTTGAAAACGCCTCGATTCGTATAGTTCTTTTTTCTGGTTTTCTGAACACTTTATTTTTTGCTCTGCACTCGTATAGGCCCGCGTCGGAGCTATTGAAAGACTTTACAACAAGTTCAGATCTCTTTCTAGAAGAAAAAAATAGAGAGAGAGAAAGAGAAAGAAAAAAAACCGAAATGTAGAGTACAAACAAAAATTTGATCTTAAGCTTTACGCATTTTATTTATTATGCGTTTGGTACTTACTTTAAGTGAATGAAATGATACAATCGACGATTCCTGTTGATTGATTTGTCATCCTTAAACCATGTGACTTTTGGCGGTGGCTGTCCACGTACTCTGCAAACTATTCGCAATTCTTCCCCATTTTGGACTAATGTTTTACTTGCAGTTAATGACTTTATTGATGCGGGCTGTGCTGTAAAAAATAATAAATGAGAATTTTGTTAAAAGAAAAATTTTTCATTAAGAAATATTAAGAATATACAAAAGAAAAAAAAAACATTTTTTTTTTTTCAAAATTTATTAAATAAGAGAAAAAATTAAGTTTCGCTTGAAAGTACAATGGTTGTTTGTGATTGGCTGAAAGGTTTATATTTATGTATTTATTAAATTTAGTAAAAATCAACTTTAACAAAATTAGATTATGTAGATATTTAATTAACACATTATTAATGAAGCTGATTCTTTGTTTACGCCATGTGTAATTTAATACACTCAAAGTGGTGATTCAAAAATAATTTCTATGTTCGCTAGCCAATGGAACTTTTGTCGAGTTAAGTGAAAAGTTTTTGTTTGTCTTTCATAAAAAATCATATTCCTAGCTATTTTTAGGGTTCCGTACCCAAAGGGCAACAACGGGAACCTTATTACTAAGACTTCGCTGTCCGTCTATCACCAGGTTGTATCTCATGAACCGTAATAGGTAGACAGTTGAAATTTTCACAGACTATGTATTTTTATTACCGCTATAACAACAAATAATAAAAATGAAATAAAATTAAAAATTAAAGGGGGCCCCATACAAGAAACGTGATTTTTTCGGCGGTTTTTTCCTCGTTTTATTCTCATTCATTATTATTATCATAAGTAGGCATTTTTTTTTTCTTTCAAATCACAACATTATTTTTTCACTTGACGTCTACTCTCATTTAAAAAAAAAAACAAATAAAAAGTACATAGTGTTAAATTTTGTACGATGGTACGGAACCCTTTGTGTGCGAGTTCAACTCGCACTTGGCCATTTAATGAGACATTTGTAGCGTGTAGTAAAAAAAAAACAATTACGTTTGATTATATAATAAAAAATGTTTATTAATGAAAACATTTTTATATTTATTTTAATATAAAGTAAAAAGATGGAGATTCACAATATCGTTGAGATGATCTCCTCTATATTTAGGCTGAACTACAATAGACGTATACGTAAGTACATTAACTTACGTAAAGCGAACGCACCCTTTAATTTAACAAGTGTACACAAATTAACTTTAACTCGTGTGGGGGGAACTTTCATTAAGTTCAAAAGTCAAATTCCAGTCAGTAAAGGTGTGGTAAGAATCTCTCATTCCGTAAGAACGCGATGTGTCAAATAATTAAATTATTAATAAATGATTAAAAGTGCCATGTTAAAATTAAAATGGAATAAAAATGGTACTGCGAATTAATAGAAAGCAGAAATCTTCAATTACATCAACTTCAATTTGTTAAGTTTTTCACTTTTACCACTTTTTAACATTGAAAACATTAAATATAAAGATAATAACTCTTACGGAATGTGATATATATTTAGGCTAAAAATATCAATTTTTCGTAAGTAAACCTCAGTCTCGTTCAATTTCCTAAAGTTATATTTACTTCTATTGTAGTTTAGCCTTTTATTTGGCAAGATACATTTTTTTAGGAAAGTTTTCGATGAGTTTTTTAGAATGGAATCTGCCCTGCCCCGGGGTGACAAGGGTTGGTTCCATTTTAGTTTGTGATCGAGAATGATCCCGAGAAACTTGATCTTTTAATAGTGATGTGTATGATCGTTCCATTTAAGTGGAGTGTCCTTTGTATTCTCATCAAATGCATATAAATAAAAATTATTATTCGCATCACACTCACTCAAAAATAAAATAAAACATTCGATCGCCGCACATTAAACGCAGCACAGCACAGGACAGTGTAGGACAGGGTAGCGTAGGTTTTTGTAATATACACAATAAATGATCGACTACGTATGGGACACAGCAGAAACAATATGCGGTAGCTCATTTACTTGTGTATATTACAAAATACTACGCTACCCTGCCCTACGCTGTATGCTGTGTTCAATGTGCGGTGGGTCTAAGAGAGTTAGAATAGGCAGACAAGTTGTTAACGTTTATCTGGTCACCAGTTCTGGTATAGCAGTGAGCACAATCCTACAATAATCCAAACAAATTCTGTTTAACAATTAGTAAAAGATTTAGAAACTTTTCCAAAAAATATTCTAACTCTAAACATAGAGATGGAAGTAAAAGTCGACATTCTCTCAGTGCTGGTACAATCCAAAGTTTAGTAATAAGGCTAAGAAATGTATACCACCCTGTGAAGATTCGAATTCTAAAAAAAATAAATAAAAAAACTAATTGAAGCAGCTTCGTTCACGGGTAACTTAGTCCTGCTCTTTCTCACGCTGCTTATATATTTTTTAGATAAAAAAAACTAACATGAGATTCCTAATTGATACGGATGCCGAATTATCTACATTGTACCCAAAACTCATTTTCTAAGTATGCAAACAAATGGGACACCGGTAAGAGAAGTCAGTACTCACGAAAAGTTTCAATTTAGATAATAGCGAGGCTGTAGGCAATATTATTTTATTTCATTTAATTTTATTTTCGGAAGTACACAAGATTATTAATCTTTTAAAGTACATTATAAATTGGAAAATAAAAAGAGAAAAGCGTGAGTTAAAAATAAAAAAAACAGAGTTCAATCGAAAAAGAAAAAAGGAAAAAAAGAAATTATAAAATAAAATAACTAATATTACAATTACACTAACAATCACAATTATGCTTGAGAACTACTTTAACACTAACCATGTTGTTGCTCCGACGTTGATGGTGGGATCAGGGCAATACAATTTACTATACTTAGGTTTGCGTCCTGAAAGTGAGAAAATTCATATAAAATTAGCCTAGACCTAGACCACAGCCCAATTAGAGACATCTAGCGTAAAAGACAGAAACCCAACATGCGATAAAATTATAAAATTTAAGAGGAGTCAGTACTCAGCAAAAATTTCAATTTAGATACCAGCGAGCCTGTAGGCAATAAAACTTACTATACGTAGGTTTGTGTCCTGAAAGTATGAAAATTCATATAAAATTAGCGTAGACCTAGACCATAAGTCACATTAGAGACATCTAGCGTAAAAGGCAGAAACCAAACATGCGATAATTTAAGACGAAAATTAAAATTTGTAGTTCAAAGAAATTGAAATTTTTTAACGAGAATGAACTCTCCTAAATTTTATTTTGCACATATTTGTTAAATATGCTATTTTGCTTTATATTTCTACAACGTTCAACGAAATATTGCAATTTCTCATCGGTGAAATATCGAGATAAAAAACAAGTACTATTAGAGTTAAACAATTAAAAAGAGCGCCACTAAAAATGAAAAAACTCGACGTTATTTGCTAGATTTAGGACTTTTCTTTCTAAAATAGTCATAATCTAAAGAAATGAGAGTACCTACTAACAGGAATTTGATTTAAAAAACTTCAATTTTTACCATTCTTTACAAGCTTCCGAGCTAATATCTCCATTCTAATACATTTTTTTTTAAATTTTTGCCGACGTTATTTACTAGACTTCTTCGTTACCTTTAATTTGAGATATACTATAAATTATTATTCTGCTACAAATAGTAGAAATTCGCATTGAAAAATGTACGAAACTGACAAATCTTAGTACTGAAAAAAACTTCGTAGACTACAAAAATCATTACAACACGTCCTACACAAATTCGTATTGAAGAGGAAGGCAATAATTTCGTGCATGTATTGTAAAATTGCGTATGTAAAACAAATTTATTTAAATTGAAAATAACAGAAAACCCTTTTTTTTTAATGTTTTCGTACTTTCGTTCTGTTAGTTTTATAGATAGGAGTCACTGGCATTCTGGACGGACAGTTTTTTTGGGAAAGAAGTGAGAGATGTCTCTATAAATAGTCAAGCAAATTTGTAAATAATGAAAATTTTCAGCGAAACCACTTAAAGCCGCGAATATTACCGAATATACACCAATTGAAGGCAAGAGTACGTCGCGTCTAGTAGGAGATGCACGAAAGCGATAGTCGATTGACGATGATGAATATTCACTATTCGCACATGTTCCGGCTAAAGTCGGTATTTTTGAGCCGAGTCAAAGAACTACCAAATAATTCTAACTTTGGTTGTTATACCCGCTTGAGGAACCATCCTAGTGTAAATTTTATACCCCAAACCCTAGATGATCAAATCATAGTGTATACTAAATTTGCCATTCCATCTTTTAACGCATAGAAATAATGATGGTAGAGCAAAATAGATTGGACACCCACGCATAATATTAATAAAAGTTATTTTGATTTTTGTATGTCCATCCATCCGTCCGCAAGATAACTCGAGAGTGTGTATACCTAGAGAGCTAAAATTTTGCATACAAGGTAAATTTTAGTTCGAAGATGGGACGAATCTGGTAACTCCTTCGTACGGTTGTTAGTCAAAAATTTCGTTTTCCACTATATATTTGTACACTGCCTGACAATATAAGAATATAAGAAATGGGTTGAATTGGGCAACCTCTTATTGGTGTTGCCATATAAAAATTTATAATTTTTACGTTTATTGTGAAAACGTTCAGTCCTAGACGTTTTTATTGTACAGAAAAGTTCTTCCAAATACGAAATCCTATGAAATTGGTTATAATCATTTTTCTATCCGACAAACCGTTCTAGAAATATATGCGAAAAACCACCTTAAAAATCAAACTTGCACTGATGGGTGACCATATAAAATTACATTCGAGCATTCATATATAAGAATTGGTCTTACACCAATTATAGCCTTTTTTTTTCAATGAACATTACATGATAATACGTCCGATTTTGTTTTTTACTTATGATGCTGTAAAAAACAATTTAAACTTCTTTTTTAAAATCTTTTAGATAATGTTTTTGGCAACTCCAAGACGATGCTTCAAGAAAATAATGCCTGATGGTAAAAATGTCATAATTCTCTGAGAATTGCCTGAAGCAAAAAAAAAATAAATAAAAACATTTATTAATCAGTATAAAAAATTCCAGAGCGATTTCAGAATTTAAAGTAGAATTTGGCTTTTATTTTTCGAATTTTGAGAATAAGCAAAAGCTTTCATACCGTGAAGAATGATGTTCGCAAATTTGAGACGAATAACTTGAAAATTCTCTTTCTTCGTCCATCCATTCCATTGAGAAATGAGTTTAAAATTTCGTTTGACTTCTTCGAATTTCTTATTGTCAGCAGAAATTTTATTCGTATGTGATTCTCAATGGGATTTTATACACTCAATTCGTTTTAGTCGAGTCTTATTCAGGTCTCATGCAGTTGATCCATACGTTCGGATAATGGCAAAAAATAAAAATAAAATTAAAAAAAATTTTGCACTAAGATGGTCCCTAAATATACAAAATCTATGGTGCAATAAAGGCAAAGCATTGAATACAACAAACATTTTTGGACTAGAGGAAACAGTTCGAGGGAAGAAATAATAACATAAATTTTGTTAGCTGTACAATGATATAAGCAGGAACCCTATATTGGTTATATGAGTCAAAACTGTGTTGCAACTGAAAATTCTTGACCACCTTGTAGTTTTATGTACTATATGATGGTCGAAAAATTTGGTTTTCCTTATACAATTTTCCTTTTTTTAAATCCTATGGACCATTACTCCATATAGTTTTGTGTATACAAATTTGAAGTAAAAAGTATGAGCATCTTTTATATGTCATTTTCAACTCTTCTCAAAACTACAAAAATATCATTCTAGTCCTATATTTTATCTTTCAAATGACTAGTTATTTCTCCAACAGGCAGCAAAGGTATTCCTAAATTATTTATTTTCTTGGGTTCTAATGAAATCTATAAATGACTTGGTCACACTTCCAATATCCAACAATTAAAGATTAAAAATCTTATTCACGTAACTTAAAAATAATAATAAATTCTCCTTGTTAAAAGATTAATAAAAAAAAATAAATAAAAAAAAAATAAATGAAAGAAAAAATATCTAAAAACATTTCATTCCTTTCAGTGAAAACTTTCTGTTCTACATCCATAAAACTAACTAGATTAAGTCCTCCATTAGCGAATCTCTGGTAAATTTATCACCATCTGAAAGATTTTTAAAATGTGCGAAAAAGAAAAATTAAAGCGAAAAATTTAAAATAAAATAAATAAATGTGTCAATAAAATATTTTAAACAAAATTCCAAATGTCGCATGGCGTTCTCGAGGTGTCTGGCTCTTAGACGCGGTGGAATCAGCATACATACAACCAACATATAGTATACATCAATGTATATATATTCGTGAAAATATTAGATAAAATCTGCGTGATGCTAAGTTTCAATCCGTACGATCCGATCAGGCAGAAAATAGATTACTTCGGACACGTTTACTACACTATGACTCAATTGAGAATACAGATTCAAGTGTAGTGTGTATAGATATACTTAATACAAGTGTAAAACTAAGTAGATAGTGTAAGGAGAGGGGGGATGACATGAGATGAGATAATATTCTAGCTAGAGCTACTTAGTATGTAAGTTGCTAGAGGATTGCTGTTTGGTTGGACTTTCTTTTGAGTGTTTGTTGTTATCGACAAATTGTTAAGTGTGGACTTTATAGTTTTAGAGGTTCGAAAGAAATACAACAACATCAACAATAACTTGGTCTTAATATAGGCTTCAATTCAAGCTGTTTAGATTTATTTTTGGGAATTTTGCATTTGCATTTTGCTTGAGTTAAAAAACATTGATCTTGCGATGTTGAGTCATCGAAGCTAATTACAAACAGGATTGTGATAAATATTAAGCATTAAATACAGGTGTTGATTGAATTTTTCATATTATTGATAATGATTTTTATTAATTTAGTGCATTTAATATGACTTTAAATTTTTTTTGGTTTTTGTTTTTTTTTTTTTTTTAAGAAAGGAAATTCTTGAAAAACAATTTTAAGCAATCTTTACACACAGAGATATCGGTTGGTCCATTTCTTAATTATGATCCTCCTGGATTTCAGATTTTATTTTGGTTGTAATATGTATTATCATTAATGTATTTTTAGATATAAAGTTTGCAATCTAACCCCAAGAGCAATAATCGATTTTTCCTAACCACCTTAGGGGAAGGCAAAATATATCAATTCTGGTTGCGGTGTCCGCATAGTCCTGGAGTTTTAGTGGCTCCTACCCGTAACATTAACATGTAGTTTTAGATCATGCGTTTTATTCATTAACTTATATTAGGGCCTCTCGAAGACGAACCTCTCGATTCCAGATAAAAGTTAAGAGCTCTTAGTTCCTTAACTGGTGTGTCAAAATCTGTTAACCGAAATTGGTATTCTGAGTCAAAAGTTAAGAGTTCTCAGAAGTCAGCTGATCTCATAACTTTACCGGAAAGTTTTTGTTAAGGGATTTTATATTCTAGTAAACAAAACTAGCTGTCAAATATTTCTGAACATAAGAGGACCTGAATGAGGTTCGCCCAAATCTCTTATCATGACAGTCGCAAAAATTTTTCTGATCAAAATACCAAAATTTGGGAATAAAAGTGCTGTAAAGTAAGTACGTATTTATAAAATATATATATAAGTTTGTGAAATATACAATAATTAAACAATTTGATATTTTGTCAGCTTGAACAGAGGATAGCTTCATAGATAGATAGATAGATATTTCTCAGGTTGTATTTATAAAAAATCTCAGAATGCCAAAATTTCGGGCCTTTAAAGTGATTGAAATGACACAATCTTACGATAATCTTCATTACTCGACAATGGTATTGTCACTTTAAAGTTTTCGCAACAATTAATTTTTTTGCTACAGATTTATACAAAACTCGTGTTGCACGTAGCGACATCCTCAATTAAAGCCAACCTTCAATATCTAGGATAATTGGATACTTGCGATATTAATTCTTACCAATCTTTAGGAAATTGATAAAACTTCGTGAAACATCTGCAGAAGTGGAAGAAACAAGGAGCGGGATAATTGTGGCTCTCGAATTCTATCATGCTTTAGGATGTATAGACATCCATTGACACATAAGTATTGCCATCATATCGCCTTACAAAAAAGATTCCTTCTTCTTTCTTGGAAAGTAAATTGTCTGACTGTAAAGGGAGTGTTCAGATTCCCCAAAGCCTCTTAATCTGGTAAAGATGAAATTTCTCAAAAAAACAAAAAGAAAATTATGTAGAATGCAAATTCTGCTAAAATCTCTTACTTGCTACATTTAAGAGGTTAAAAGATCTCTTAAAAGTCTTTTATGCAGATTCGGGGGGCGGGGGGGGGGGATTTTAAAAGTGTGTGGGTATAGTGATTATATTTATGGATGCGCAAACTTTTAAAATTTAATCTAAGTTAATGCTACAACTTTGATTAGATATTAAAAGTTATTTTGCAATGAAACCTTTCTTGTGTGTATCATTGAGAAAGAAAAAATAATGTTTTACTTTTTAGCACGAAAGTTATTTATTTTAAAAGTATTTTTAATATATTTTATTTTGTACTTTTTAGTCATTATATTTACGCTAAAAACTTTACGATCTCTTGCGAACGGTGTGCGGTAATTTTCTTTTCTCTGCGAAAGGTAGTTTAGAAGATTATCGCATTTTAATGTAAGTATGTACTTTCATGTAAAAATATTTTACGTGAAAAAACTGGAAAAATTTATTTCACATCAAATATTTTTCATATAAACCACTAATATTTGAAAATATAAAAGTATATATCCGAATTCTTTGAAAACATTTATAGGATATAATTATATATATATATATAATTTATATAATGGGACAGGCATATAAAATCTGTACTGAGCTATATATTACCTGTTTAAAATAAATGCATTTTTATTTATACTTTCTTTTATATAAATCGATGTTTATGATAATTAAAACCCACTCATCTTTTGTACTGAAGCCGCTGTGCTACGTGCATTTGAAATTGTATAAACGCTATGACAAAACTAACTGTAATTTATATCAAGCCCAGCAATACAAAAATACAATGCACATGTATTGTTACTCTTCGGAGTGAATACTGAAAAATATTGTGTCTCAGTTTTCAATTAGTAGTTGAAGAGAGTAGAATACATAATAAGTGAGTATCAAAATGTGATCCGGGATTTTTGTCCGAATTGAATGTAACTGCGTAAAAAAAATTGTACAAGTACTATCGTCACCATCTCCAGACCTTTCTAATAATTACTTTATCTTAGCATATAAGTATCAATACATTAAGAGATGAGACAAGATATTTACGCATATCTCCCAATTTGCTTTGTATCTATTAGATTGAATACGACTTCAATATAAAAGTTCCAAATAAACCTTCGTTAAAATCTATGTGGGGCAGATACCAACCTATAGTGTTTACAGCTATTAGGAACTATGGGAGATCAATTCTTTACACATATATAACCTATTAGAGAAAATGGTAAGTGTGACAAATATGTTTATTAACCTCTTCGCACTCTGACTAGTTATGAATTTTCTTCTCACAGACTGGAACCCTACAACGCTTTCAATAATAAATATAATAAAATTACTACCACCTCCAGAAAAAAAAAAACCTGAATCGTATGAGATGAAGAAACAGTTAATCGTTTTCTTCTTTTCAAAAAGGTAAGCAATTCAACAGAAATAGATGAAATTTATATTTAAACTTTAAATATTCAGCCAGAGCTCACAACAAAAGAAGGACAGCAAAATGTAGGGTAAACTATGGGTAGTTGCCAACGTTTTCAGTATCTCCACCCCAATTCGTTATTTTCTTTCATATTTAAACATTTATATGTCCATACAATACTGTTACCTTTGATCTTTATTATATTTGATATTCATTTCCGTAATCTTAATAGTTAATGAAACAGTAGAAAAATTAGAAAGGTTTCAATTTAGGGATCTATCCCGCTGGGGTGGGTTATATGTACTAAGGGAAAACGGATGAAATTGTTTTCAATTTATTTAAAAAAAAGCTTAATTTCAAATCTTGCAAAATTAACAAAAATAGATTTAACAGAAATATTAAATTTAAAGAATTAGTATTTAACAAAAAATATAATTCTTTTAAATTTAATCTTATAACGACAAATAACATTTCAAATCAAAAATAATCAAATTACATCATGATGTAGCATAGCTTGTTGTAGTATAAATAGTATACATTTAAAAAAAAAATAAAATAAAAAAACTTGTAAAATATAATCATAATTTGAAAGGTATCTATACATATGAGAATTGTGACTCAGTGGGCGTCTATCTTCCATAGACGTCTATCCAGGCCAGTGCTGTCGTTTGTACTCCGAAAACTAATAGCGTACTCCGGTACTACTCCTTTTATAAAAGTACTCCGCTTTTCATTTCTTCATAATTAAAACTCCTACATATGTTTATAATCTAAAAGGCTTTATTCACCTTCATTTAAAACTATACATTCGTAGTACATTTTAGTAATAAAATCTATTAACGAGTCCGGTTGAAAAGTTGGTTTGGTACTACATTGTACTTGATGAAATATACCAAACAGCAGCTAAGAGCTAACACATCCATGTTATATAATTATTTTTCAGCCTTGGCGTTCAGCGCACTAAAGTGTAATCTGATTTATTTTAGACTATTACACCTATCTAGTCATGTTATAATGATTCGTTCGTTAAACGCTGTGATTGATGTTTATGAAGTTAATAATGAACGCTCTCTACTCGAAGAACTCAAGAAAATTCTATTCTAGTCCAGAAAACGTTTTTTTAAAATCGTTCTTTGCCTTTTCTTATGTCTTTCCTATTTTCTTCATTTTCCTTCTCACAAAAGTTAAGTCCAATTAAAAGTAAATTTTTCATGGAAAGTTGGGTTTTTGTTTATGATTCGGCGAAGGTATTGAGTGATTTAATTTAACTATATAATTTATTTACTTTAATTCAAGTATTGTAAAAACGTTGATTTTTTGTAATAAAATACTAATAAAAATTTGTGAACTGTGACACAAATAAAAAAACTTGAGATAAGTTACCAATTTACAAAATACGAAATTCAAGGAACTTACAGCTAACACCATATTTTTTTAATTAATGCTCAATGTTGTTAGTAAGAGGTTAAATTTTCAAGTTGGGATCTCATTGGGTTTCGAGGCAAGATCATTCTTTTTGTTTTATTTTTATGTTACTGGGTTACATTTGAGAAGGCAAAAACTATGTCCTTAGTTAAAAATTCTTACGGGATCAAGGATAACAAAATAGTTTTGTATGACATTGTTCCTAAAAAAAGCAGACCTTAAATGAAAAAAAAACTCTCGTCTCCAAACACATTGATATCCTAATTTAAAAATTTAACCATTTACTAACAACATTATGAACATTAATTTAAAAATAAAGCAAGGAAAAATTAAGGGAATGCATTTGAAGATATTCAAGGATAAAGGATATATTTATTATCCTTAATTTTTTCTTCTAAAAGGCATATCTTTTTTATAATTTTCCCTCAAGGATTGTACTTTTTTCTTTAAAAATCGGTGAATTTTAAAGATTTCAAAGTCCTTTAATTCAACCAGCATGCGGCACAGCACAAAAATAAATACAATTCCTATCTCATAACTACTTAACATTCAGCAAAAGAAAAACGAGATTGGTAATTGTCGGATTAGGAAAGTGCGAATTTTTATCGATTTCCTGTAGAATGACGCTAATGAGTATCGACCATTATTTATAATGACCTCAGAGTTCTTTCAAATATATAGTTTACTAACTATTCCATATTTACCGCGAAAATAGAGCTTCATACAGAACTTTGAAGTGCAGAGTAAAAATCTAATGTCATCAAAATCACTTTCGCTAATGGAGAAGTATGTGTCAAAGCATCCAAAACGTATGTCTATAGGTAAAGTGCTAAAGGAAATTCTTGGCTATATTGCAGATACAGTATTAAAGTTTCTACATGTAGTGGTTGTGGTGCAAGCAATATGAATATGACAAATGTTCCGAAGATCAAACGCAATCTAGAACAATTCCTGGAACTTCAAACAAACATAAATAATATAGAAAACATAATTTCTAGTATAACGACAGATTTAGAGCACGACGACCGGATGTCAAGAAACCATTCTTGGAAATTCTATGGAATCCGTTTTGTCGCCAATAAAATATAATACTTATAATAAACAAACTAAGCATGTTAAAAAATGTTGCTCTGTATGCATGCAGCCTTATAAATAACAGGCGGTTTTGTAGAATATGCTTTAAAGTTATTGCAAACAAGTAAAAAAACTCGAATTGATCTAAGACCCATTCTTACGGTGAAATGCAGAAAAACTAAAGTGACTGAAGTTGTCAATACATTTTTGCATAATGAGTGTATTAAAATCCTTAGTACAAGTATTTTGAAAATTCAAAAGTTTTCAATAATTAAATAATTAAACTAATGATCGAATTTATGTAGGTACTTGCTTTATGCAGGTATGCTTTTCTCAAGAATAACTTTTCATAACAGAACCTTTTTACCTCATGCAAGTATGATCTGAATCAAAGCTATTAATTAATGAATCTTTTAAATCAACAGCTGTCAACTAAACTTAAAAAATTCTTACGACTGGAAAAATAAAGTAATAAAAACCAGTTTTTTCTATATAAAAAATAAAAATAATGTAATAATAGGAGACATATAAAGATTTATTTAAAAATCTAAATATGAATCATTTTAATGAAAATGAGTTTTATTCACATTAATATGATTTCTGGACATTCCATTCTAATTAATGTGAATTCATTAAATTTCATTAATCGTGTACTCCATTTATTCCGAAAGTACTCCGCTTTGGCAGCAAATTGTACTACTCTTGAAATTTTCCAAACGACAGCAGTGATCCAGGCACCTAATCTTGGGCAACTATCCTTTTTGGTACGGATAGATGCCTTCCCACATTTTAATAAAACTGTCACGAAGAGATGTTAGAAAATAATGGAATCCTATATTTGTTACATAATTCACGTAAAAAAAAAGGAAGAAACTTTTGTTTACTTGTCACGCTTCTTCTCAATTCGAGTAAGAAAAAAAACTCTGAGGTGAAATTTCACATTTTAATATCTTTAGGCGATCACAACTCGGAGCGTGTCAACTTTCACTGGCTGTCGCTTCTTAACTGAGTTCGTGGAGGGTCTGAGTATGTGAGCAATTGCGTCAGTTCGCCGCAAGTTATTTCGTGTAAGAGGTCTGAGTACCAGGGCAACTATATCCGACCGAGGCATTTCTTACTTTACCCTAGGTGTTAACAAGAAATTAATTTTGAAAATGATAAATAAAAAATATATAATATTGTAACAGAACCACTTACCTCGTTTTTTTATTTTATTTTTTACTTATCCGATCGAATAAACATCCCTACCTTTACCAAAACAAATACGATCTGAATGTTGTGTATAATCCGATAAATATTGTGGCAGGTTGCTTTCCTATAAACCTGTGGGCGACTAGTATCCAGCAGTTTGGAGTATATTCGGAGAGAGGGGTATCCCCTGACGGGATTGACTATTGATTCGAAAATCAACATAGAATTGCACACAAAACAAATCACTGAATCGGACTTGACAGTTCAGTCAGCAGATCGGTCAGAGGGAGACCCTTAACCATAGGGAAATACTAAATCAATCCCTACGATTCCGCGCGACACCTAGTTCGCGCTAAATAAACCACGCAGGCGATTCGTGAAGGGCCAAACCACACGTAGCATTTTGCTGCTCTTGTGCCCAGACGTAGAATCACAATGATTTTGAAAAGGAAATATCTTGACATACACCAGACAAATAGAGAAATATCAAAACAAAATTAAAAAACCCAAACGATAGGTTTGAGATTTGTGAGTTTTGAACGGACACCATTTAACAAATATAAAAAAAAGTCAAAACCAATTAACCCATTTGACGTTTATTGAATTAAAATCGCCATAAAAAAATAAAATAGCAATTAGAAAGAAATAAAAGTCACTGAACAATCTGACATTTATTGAATTAAAATCACACACAAACGCCGGTAAAGAATCCGCCATTTATTGAATTAAAATCGCCATTAAAATTTAGCAATTTAAAGAAAAGAAAAGTCACTGAACCATCTGACATTATTGAATGAAATCACACACAGATGTCAGTAAAGAATCCGCCATTTATTGAATTAAAATCGCCATTAAAATTTAGCAATTTAAAGAAAAGAAAAGTCACTGAACCATCTGACATTTATTGAATTAAAATCACACAATAACACGTCAGTTATGAAAAAAAAAGTAACAATTATAGAAGAATGAAAGTGAACCAGTTGACAGATAGTGAAAATGGACAGAAATAGATAAAACTTGGAAAAAATTAAGAACACTTAAAAGAAGTATTTTTTGTAGAATAATGTAAATTTAGAAATAGATAAAAACTAGAAATTAAAAACGATTATAATGAACTATTTGACAGAAGGTAAATGTAGAAACAGATAAAAACTAAGGAAACTAAAAAATGTAGCTTTAAATAGTGTGGAAGCAAGAAACAGATGTCGCTAAGTAGGATTAGGATAAAGATTGTAAGCCGCCATATTGGGGGAAGAGCTTATTTTTGTCTGCTGCTGGCGATGTGTGTAAAAGATCGAGAGATAAGATAAAGTTCGCGTGTTTTTAAAATTAAAAATCAATTAAAATCATTAAATTAAAAAAAAAACCATAAAATCAAATTGGCAACGAAATTTTCCGCTAAACAGGTTGTTTTATTTGTGCAATGAAAATTTTGCAGGGAAACAACAAGGAAAGACACATTATTCCCCTAAACATCAGAAGAGGCCTTAATCTAGGACACTGACCGCTATTTATGACGCTATCCTGAAAGATCTTGTCCTTCCAGTTTAGATTGTACACACCAGGAATTTGAGTAACGTTGATCCGTTAGATTGGCGTTTGAATTGTCAGAATGGCAAAAGGGAGTAGCCTAGCTCAACTGGAGTCCGCTCAGCCAGATGGGCAGAACTTCATCGCAACAGCAAATACTTTGGATCGTTTTATATTTCGTTTCACCAAGAACAAGACGTTTATGCTAAGTACAAAGCTAAATCGAGTTGAGTTATATTGTTTAAACTCTTCGACGAAAAGAAAGCTGTTTTCGAGGGTGAAACAACCGCTGAAAACCTCAACAAAAAAGTTCCTCCAAGTTCAATGATTGCCTCTGATCATCGAATTCGATTATGAATTGCGATTAAGTCACATATTTTATTTTTCATTTCAAAAGGAGCTGGCTATATGGAAAAATACGGTGACCTAGGTCCTTTAGCAGAATAACACAATGAAGAAATGAAAATGGATAACATTATCAAGAATAAACTTCTTTTATTTTTGAGTCCCCTACAATGCATATCATTTTTCGGATAAATTTATTTATTCTATTTTGTATATATTTTATACAGCAATTATATATATCACTTGTATACAAGGGTTGTATATATATAAATACGTGTATTCCTGTTTTCATACATATAAGAATGCACTCAAATCATATATAGCTCGCTATACTATTTTATTATATAATTCGTATAAAAGATTTAGTATAAAGTTTCATGAAATATGTAAATCATTATGCTAAAGCATTTAAAAGAAAAATCAAGACCCCCTACAAACCTGCACCATCTCTGTAAACAAATTCAAAAATCACATCTCGAAAATCAAAGTCTGTTATAAAATTTCTTACAGAAGAAAAGCAAAATACCATTTAATAGAACTCAACAAGAACTTTAATTTGATATCACACACGGCCCAAATTGAACAACCCTAAGGTTACCATCTGCCCACCCCACAACACCCAAAAACGTAATTTTTTTACCCCATCATTCTAAATCAAAAGAACCCTATGTAAACCCATCCATGTTTACTACTTTAAAACTCTTTCGTCACAAACGACGCCCTGGACACACAAAGTTATTTAGTCAAGTGAAGTGAATTGATAAAAAGGTATTAAAAAAATTCCTGCAATTTTAAAGAGAGCTTGGAATAGAATACAAAGAGGGAAACAAAATGAATTCTCAATCTTCAAATATGTCAGGACAATGATGATGAAAATATGGAGTAGTGGCTATATAGTGATGTCAACGATTATGGCTTCCAAATTATGACGGACGACGAAATTGTAGAAATTTTACTGTGCAAGCAAATGATATACGAGCGCTGTTTGATAAATAATTGATTTTGCATTTTTTTTGTTACCGAACTTCAACTTTTAGATTGATAAATTTCGCCTACGGTCTTCCAACTTCTTGAAACTGTCCAAAAACATCTGAGCAAAATACGCGCATTTTCAACGAATGCCATTTTTTCATTGTTTAAAAAGAGAAAGATTTCGCAACTCTCCAAATCTGCAGAGATTTTAGCGATAGACTTGTACATTATTGTGGTAGAAGGGATCATTTTTTTTTTGTCAAATGAAGAGCCACGTTTTTTTTAATTTATTGCAAAATTATAGACGTGTCTACAGTCGTGGTACCAGACAATATTTCCCCAACAACATGATTTTCATTAATTCAGCGTGAAATGATCCAACGAACATCCATAAGACTGTCCTGTGATAGTTTTTAATTTTTCCAGGTAACTCGATGAAGATTCTGTCATGCGAATTCCAGGAAATTGTAGCCACCACCTTTCTCTCACCGATGCGATGAAACCGTTTTGACTATTTCAGAGCCCATTATGGATATGACAACAATCGGAAGCCTCAGGATGCCTAGCATAATTTTGGTTGGACAACCACAACGAAATTCAATGAGTCACTTCTGAATCGTTCCATACGACGGAGCATAATACTCTTTTAGCGTTTTTTTAGTTTTCTTAATGGTTTTTTCTACGCGAAAAGTAGTAGGGAATATTATTCACAATTTTCTATTTGACAGATCTGGTTATAACTTTGTGGAATATACGAGTATCTAAATACGTAGATGAATCAAAAAGATTCCGCATTGCTCCTGTCATTTCTATAAGATCGGAGTAACTTTCAGTTGCAGTGCATGCTAAAATTGAGTTGTCATAGTGTTGTGGTAGTTATTTTTATGTATTGAGTTTGTCAGTTTTCGGCGAAAGTAATAATGATGGAAAAATTAAAATTAGAAATTCAAGCAAATATTCAAGCAAGTTTCTATTCAAATTAGTCTGGAGTAGGTAAATTATGAATTATGGAACAAAAGATTTATGGAGCGAAGAGATGGCATTAAATAATGATCTTTGCTATGGAAGTACGCCAACATCAACAAGAATTTGTCGAACGTGACCGAAGAGTAAATATTGACGAAATACCGATGACTGGTTGCATTTCATTTTGATCAGCTTAGGCAATTTTCGGCAACTATTTAAGTCTGTCGAAGCTTTCATCGTGTTGGCTATCAAAAGCATTGTATCGAGAAAGTAAAATTCAATCAAAGCAATGAATATCAATAGGGAAAAAAAAATCTAAGCTGAAAAATCGACCAGAAAAGTGATAGAATCTATTTTCGGGGATTACAAGAGAGAGTGATCTCTTGGTAGATTTTCTGAAATGAAAGAAGACAAGCACGGCATACTATTATGCTAAAATATTGACGAAATTGAAGTCAGCCTTGGGGGAAAAAACAGACTGGAAAACTTAACCAATGAATCTGGTTCCATCACAATTATTTTGAGGAATTTTGACCAAATTTTTCTGGTCAGATCTAGCAACGGGCGATTTTTATTTATTTCCTAACTAAATTAAAGGAACACTTAGGGATACTAACAGAAGCTTTATAATGGAGGTCACGAACGTTGATCTGACATGAATCAGAAATAAGGATCGTGCATTCTAGCTTTTGAGCACCATCTCTTATCAAAAATAGTGAATAAGGGGGAGAGCAGGAATAATGTGTTGAAGTTTATTTAGTTTCAAAAAGTGATGTAAACTGTTTAAGTTAGAACTTATTTAAATTCAACTAATATGCACATTAGAAAATGTATGTAAAGGTTGTTATATTTGATAATTGTTATACGAAAACATAGATTTTTTATGTTAAATTGTTTATTATTCCTCATACGATTAATTATCCGGATAAACCTTAGTAGCAATTCCTCTTTAGTTAAAGTTCAAGGAAATGAGAAACGCTAATTACTGAGACAGAATTAATTTTCCTCTTCTCTTTATGATGAGTATATTCAAGGAATACGTGCGAATTTATTTAGTGACCCACGTATCTTTGTTAAGTTTATTAACATGAAGAAACAAAAAAAAAAAAAAACACGGACAACTATTCCAATACATGAGGTATAAGGATTCTCTGCTAGTGATGATTCGTCTGAATTTTCAATATGTTTGCTTCATTTTTTGATGATGCATTTTCCTCATCAAATTTTCAACCTCGAAATAACAACTTCAGTTATATGAATGACTCTTATAAGGTTTCATTCACTATCTCTGCCATTGTACACGAGGATAAGACTTCACAGCGGGTCCTGACGGGATCCATCCAACGTTTTTTAAGTCATGCTGCCTCTCCCTGTTAGGCTGAGAATTATTTTCCAAAAATTTCTCGATAGTGGTTGTTTTCAGCTGCTATGAAAAAATTCTATTATCATATCTATCCACAAAAAAGGTAGTAAAAATGAAATTTCTAACTATAGGCATATTGAAAATTATCTTGCATGCCCAAATTATTCGAATCAATCATTTAGTATGAGCTATCAACTTCCTGTAAGAATTTGCTTTCTTCAAACCAACATTTGGGTTTATTTCGCGCAGGTCTACAGCTACCAACTAGTTGGAATTTGTCTCGGATACCATTGGCGGGTTTGCAAAGGGCTACTAGACCAATTGTATTTATACAGACTTTAGTATAGCCTTCGACAAGTTATCTGACTCCGTGATACTGTTTAAAATGGAAAAGTATGGGTTTCCCCCCAACATTTATAAAATGGACGGAGTCTTTTTTATATAACAAAACATATCAAATATTATTTCGACATTCCATCTCTATAGTCTGGAATGCTTCGTCTGGCGTAGCGTACCTCAAGGGAGTCACTTTGGGCCGTTGTTTTTTATTTTTTCTATTAACGACATTGTATCTGCTGTGAGGCACTGCAAAGTCGTGATATGTATGCAGATGACGTTAAGCTTTTCTCTCTGATTAAATCTGTTAACGACTGTGAACAGCTACAGGGGTGACCTCCATAAATTTTTCTACTGGTGCAAAGAGCAATAATTTGGTACTCAATACAGACAAATGTGGGATTATGACCTTGCACAGGAATCAGAAACCAATCAATTACAATTATGGGTTCTCGGATTTCTCGATTCGTTGTTTAGGCTCTGTCTGTGACTTGGGTGTCAAATATGACTACAGATTGAAAATTTTATCTCCAATATAAACTGTATGGTATCAAGGATTGGTCCCAAGAGTTTTTGAATTCTATCATAACATTGCGTTTGTACAATTGCTTTGTGAGACCACTTCTTGAATACACTAGCCACGTCTGGGCCAATTTTTACGGTGCACACATAGACCTTATCTAGTCTGTTCAGCTGAACTTCCTACGCTTTGCTCTTAGTACCTACCCTGGAATAATTCTTTGATTCTTCCACCATATGAAGATCGCTTGAGGCTTTTAAATATGTAAATATTTAATTTTTGTTTTGGTTTTTCTTCTGTGGTGCATTGCAGGTATTTTCATCCGGTGTTTTATTTTAACATACTAATACTAACACAGACTAAGTGATGAAAAGCATTTATTGTTGATCGTTTATTTATTAAACGTGTTAAGCTGGTTCTGATAGAAGAAGGAATGATTTGTCTGTGATCTTAAGGGGTCTCTATGTATCAAACTTTATGATGTCGTATATCGGAGACAGACTTGCGATTTCAAATTGAGAATATTGATATTGCAATTATGTCATATTGTAATAATAGAATTTCAAAGACACACTTGCGGTTTACGTTAATATTAATAATTAATTAGAGAACTTACATTTGATTTATCACTTAAATTGTCATTTGACTTAAGCAATCTCCTCGCGCGTACAAAATGCGAGCAAATATTGTGAAATTACTTGTCTATATATAAAATAAAAACGAAATAGACACTTCAACTTGACAAATATCAAATATTAAATGTCAGAAAAAGGTTCGTGTATTAAGTGATTATGGTTTATAACTAGGGTCAGATTGCAATAAACTCTCTATACTGCGAAATTTTTCGCAATTTCAATATTAATTAAATTGCAATGTTCTACATACTGAATGTACACCGGCTGTATACAAAATTGTTTCTCAGCATTTAGAGACACACTTGCGGCTTAGTGTAAACTGAAATATTGAAACCGCAAGTCTGTCTCTGGAATTATACATGATTTGAGTAAAATTATACTCTTCAAGGAAATGTTTGATGAGTTCAGGAAACCTGCGAGGCCTAATATTACGAGATAATTCGGTAGCTGAATGTTGCTATTTGATGCGATAAATGGTAGAAAAATTATGCAATGGAAGCAGCTAACATTATAGGGTTGTTGTTGATATTGTTTTCTATGATCAGATTAGAGAGTATCTTTATACAAACTTATGAGAAAATCCATTCCATAAACATGTTAATGCAATGATTTCAGGTTGTGTAGATGTAATTTAACTTGATGTAAAGAATTCATGCATTTCAAATGAAAAGCGATGATTCCTCTCTACCCTAATCCATCACAGTATAATCCTTCTTTCCAAAAATATAATTTTCGTTGGAATTAAACATTTTTATTCGTACACAAGATATAAAGTACCTATATCAACTTGAAAAATTACAAAAATACTACATAAAAGCTAATTTAAAAATAAAAGTTAATTTAATTGCTCGTTAAAAAACAAAAAAAAATAGTGTTCAACCCTATTTTTAGTGGATCGTGGGTCATTTTATAAAATCTGCACGTTGTGAACAATAAAATCGAAAATAGCTTCGATCGATCACACTCACAACCTGGCTAAATATATAATTTCTAAAAATTTCACGAACATCTTATTCTGTATCAAGTCAAGTCACTCGACCGCAAGGTCCTTGCACGATACTCTTCGAAACGTCAGCAATTAATAACCCAACAGTGGTAAAATTGTTGCCAAGAAATGACGGGCCCAGCTTTCTTTTTCACTTTACATTTCCCCCCCAAAAACCGATGAATTTGCACCAAGCAGAGAATAATTTTATACAAAACTACATACATAAGAAGATGCAACTGCACCGGTACAAGATAATTTTCAGTTCACTCATCTTTAAAATACCGAAATTAACTTTTGATCTTACTTAAAGCCTAATAGAATAGAAAAAAGCGCTACTTTGGAATGAGGAAAATACTTTGAAAAGTTTTCCGGTCTATCCCATCCAGTTTTTCGGTGTTAAAAGTTCATTTTTATTGCACCACAGCCACCAGAACCATGACATGGACGCCAGTTATTGCAAAATTCTGAAATATTTTCCGCGACGACGCGACAATAATTTTCCACGGAAATTATGAATTATGAAATATTGCATGGCTTTATTACAAATTACATATTCGTTCTGTGTAGAGCTATTTTTAGGGTTACACCTAGTACTGGGCGCGCATGATGTAAGCGCGTTTAATTGTGATACTTTAGAGTGGATAAAGAAGGAGAGGTGGTTTGAAAATATTCAAGTTATCAAGATCTTAAGGTGGGAGTAATTTTGCAATTGCACCTAATATTTTGTGGTTTTATATTATCTTTTAATTTTTGTATGTAATTTTAAGTTTTGAATGTTTTACCGAAAATATTCGTATGAATTTTGACAATTGAATATAGTTGCCAGGCTGAAATTAGTGTAGTGATTTGGGGAGATTGTCACATGATGATGAAAAATCAGTGAAACATTTTTAGGGAATTTTGTAATTTTCCAATTTATAAACACAACTTGTTTAACCATCAGATAAAGACCATAATGTTTTAAAATAACGGTTTTTTTAAGGTAAGGCCCTTATTTTTTCTTAATTATAATTTTTAATCCTCAATTCTTCCAGGTTTGTATTTTAAAGGCAGATAGAGAAGAAAAAAAATTTGATGTTAGAAGAAAAGGGATCATTAGATGAAGATTATGCGGCCAAGTCTTAAAACAACCAATAAAATTGGAGGAGAAGAATTGTGCTTTTGCAATGATGATGTAGTAGGAATTTTTCACCATTAATTGGTGTTTTAGACTGAAGATCATCGGTTACTCGATTTCATAAAATCCCTTTAATAATTCGATAATAGATTTCAAGGTCGCAATGAAATTTTTATTTTTAGTGTCTCTGAACTCGATATTTCTGAAACAGTTATCTGCAGATATCATTTTACGTAATCAAATCTTTAAATTGAGACTTTGCCATCCTAAAGGTATGAAACGCAACCTTTTGGGTTTTATTCTCGTGAATGTTTTTCCATTTGCAAAGCAGTTTCCTGTGTGATTAGTAATAAAGATTAATCCTTGTATCAGTCTCGATTTCGACATACTCCACCAAAATGTATGACAAAATATGTTTTTACTTGGATTTGAGTAGTCGGCTATTGACAGAATTGCGCGTGAATATTTTTTTAGGCGACTCAATTGTAATTCACTTTTTTCTCATGCCTTAGACAGACTTTTTGGAGGAAGTCGAGCCCAAAAGCTATATGTGCGTCATAGATATATGAGAACACCCGAATTAATCCAGGGATAACTATAAGAATTTCTGTGAGGTAGTACAACTTAGGTTGACATTTAAATATAGATTTTAGCCGCTATGACACGATCCAATCAATAACAGTGTTTTTCTCAAAAATGGAAATGTAGGTAGCGCTTTGCATTGGAGTAGGTATATATATTATTATTCTATAAAATATTTATTTTATTCTTCCACCGAAAGTTGATCAGTGACTGTGAATTCACTCTCACCGATTTTGGCATTTACAGTGCAGCCATTTATTGCCTTATTGTGCATCGTGTTCCTTTATAGTTCATCCAATAGTCCCACTCTTTCTAGGAAGAGCAGAATCTTTCAATGAATTTTCTTCGAAGTCGTCAGGCTTTAAAAATTATGTGCCAAAAGCTAGGAATCTACGTCATGCAATTGCTTCGCATTCGTATAAGACGTGCTCCGATTTTGATCCTTTTCGAGACATAAATTAGGTTACGTCAATGGTTCATATGCTTATCCGATGCATGTGATTCTCCAACTTACAGTGTGAGGTTAAGACTACCGTAATGATTTAATGAGTTGATTCCTAGACAGCCTTAAAATATCCTGGCTCTTCTCTGATGAGGTCCTTTAGTGAATCTTTTGGTTTATCCGGAGCCTATCATTGAAGTCCATCCCTGATACATATTATAGAAGATGCCGCAAAATTGTTCTGCTTCGATGACGGACATGGATGCTCCCATTTTCGTCAGTCTGTCTGCTTTGTTTTCCCATCATTCCCAAGTGACTTGGCATCAATTGAATTGTTAGAACCGATCTCTAAGCACTGCGACCTTAAAGATGTTTTGTGCTATGCCCCTGTTGGGTCCAGTCCATCCTTTTTAAGAAGGGTAAGTTCTCCAAACATCTGATGGGATTGCACCACTTATTTGCAGAATTGGAAGTTATCGTCCTTGGCATCGCCCATTTTCCTAAGTATTTATCCAAGTCGGCAATGACCAGCAGGCAATAATGGCAGTGAATGGCTCGATGTCACTTACCACAGTTGATGACGTTTTTGAAGTCTTTAGCCTAGTACTAAGGTCAGCGCTGAGCAAAATTTTGTATGAAAATTTAGCAAGCTAAAAGATATTGGCGAAAATTTATCCTGAATTTGAGCGAGATCGGTACTAAGGTCAACGCTCTAAATTTGCCTTTAAGTTTTGATTAGAGATGGCACCACCAGTAAGTCTCCAAAAAATTTAGCTTGCATTTACCCGGCCGAGCCGTTCTTTAGCGCGCTAAAAATATTTATTGTCAGAGTTCTGAGATTTGATAAATTTATTGACTGGATTTTTGTAGTTAATGTAGTTTTGTACGGCTTTGCTGTAAGTACGAACGAATTGGATTTCTTCTTGTGGCCGTATTTTCAATATCATTGTTAAGTTTTTTTTATTGTGTACATTATGCATATTATTTGTATATTTTTAATATTTCCAAATAATTTTAGCTACCTGTTTTTAGAAATATTATCACAGCGCGTTGTATTTCCGTAAGAAAATTGCAAAATTCTTCTTCTTCTTGGTTTTAATATATCTTTTGTCTGAGTCTCCGCTGTCATAATTTAGCTGCTAAAGAACAGTCTGATATTGGAGACCCGCTATAATTTAGCTTAGCGTGGACCTTAGTACTACGATTTTGAAAGGAAAGGTAATGAACTTTTTCTTGAGTCGTAGTCCAGGAAGGCCCTGCCATTGTAGCGGGTGAGCCTTTTCTGTCTTGGACATTACTTCTTCTAAAAGGGAGCTTACTTACACTGCTTTACATTGAGGCCACCTATTAGAAAATTCTCTAGCATAACCAAAATATTGAGGGATTATCGAGTTTTTGCTTATCGTTACTGACTTTATCAATTTGAAATTTCCAATGTAAATTTGATGGTCGATATTATTTAGATTATGGTGAGCTATATTGGATCAATTTCATCCGTTTTTGGTTTGTTCTTTCCAGCTCTCGATGACTGTCCAATATATGTGAGATAACACGATGAACGTCGCTCTTACTAAGTGGATCATACAGAACTTTGGTTCTGCACAAATGACCTGTAAGCTTATTAGACGATATTGGCATAACCTGTTTGTTAATTATCTTAAAAATATTTTTTAATTTACCGGTGTATTCTGGGTAATGCATGGGAATCTTTATTTATACATAAACAATCACATCACTTAATGAACACACTCCAATAGAATGAACCTCCTATAGAAAGTAGACTATTTCATCTGTTGGATACAGATCACTAAAATTTTTAAAGTTTGCCTAATTCGTTTGATAACGGATAGATTAAAAAACTATATACATATGTATGTAGATAAATGTATTGCGTTAATGAAGTCAGTTTGTCACAGTCGAGTAGTCTGGTTATACATCTTTATAGTTTGAAAATAAAGGTCTCTAAGAAAGGATGATAGCATGGTTACCGTTAAATAAAATAAATTGAAAGTTGTGAAACCAAAAGAAGTTTTTTATTTGCAAGCTGGTTGGATCATCATGACTTTGGATTACAAAGAATAATTCAATTGAAATAATGATAAGGAAGTTATTAGATCAGCAAATCCAAATAAGCCAAACAACAATAAACAACTTTTAGAGTTAATGTTGGCACTTATACCTTTTTAAAGTTATCTACTTTTCCACGAATTTTCCAGGAAATTGCAAAAAGTTAATTTTTTAAATATATGTAGTACTGAGCATTATCTAAACAGAATATTACTTTCAAGTTTGTGTACTATAATGAACAGTTTAAAAATAAACGTTTTTCAACATAACACAAATTTTTGAAATGAGTACTTAGATCGTTTAAAAATTAAGATTTCTATTTATGTTAAAACTACCAAGTAATTTAGGAGAATTGCGTATTTTTTATTTAATCGCATCTTTAATATATAACGGGCTAAGAGGATTACAACAAAATGCAGAGTTATTTCACAAAATTTAGTTCTTAGGGTAAACTCTTTTTATTGCATTTTTTTTATAATTTGATACATAAGCTCACTATTACAGAACTTCATTTTAAAACTACATATATGATACAGAGACTGTTATCGATCTATTCTGAAAATTAGGAATAGAATGATTGATGTCGCATATACTTTCAACGAAATACGTTTGCTATTATAGAATTTGGCTTTCTGATACATTCCTGATAAAATTTTCTGCTTGCAATACTCCTGGAAATTACTGTAGCATAAAATCATTCGTTTAATTAACCCCCAGAGACTTTTCTGATTACCTACTTTACTCTGTACTTCTGATTTAATATTCTGTATTTATTTATATCGCTCCCAGAGGAAATAATCGCGCATACTATGTATATGTCACTGATATGCCTTGATCTTCTCTCGTTTCTTCCTTCCTAGCTCCCACAATCTCTATTTGGTTTTGTCTGTCTGGTTATTGTAATTTTTTGCAAGCATGCTACTATTTTTTTTGTTCAAATTAACTAGATAGTTTAGATTAGGGTTATCCATTGTACTTATATATATGCAAAATTTACGGTGTTCATAAAGTGATCAAAACTTTTCTTCGAATACGTTAATTCAGTACAACGTCTTGGAAGGTTCCGTAATATGAGTTGGCTGTTTTATTAGCTGTTTTAACTCTTGATCGGTGATAAGATTCTTTATCCATAAAGATCTTGTGTCTGTTACAAAGAAATTAATATTAATGTCCCTAGCTATTATCACATTACTATCCCGCTCTAGACATTCCAAATTCATTTATAGCACTAATAAATGATCTATATAGAACTACAATTTTCCGGTTGTTTATCTACAGAAAAATGTTTAAGATTCATGCAACTCCATCAATCTTATCTAATCTTTCCACACTGAATTCAAATCTCCCTTTTATATATAGGAACACAGATTTGGTGTGTCTTGAATGCGAAGTACAGTTTATATTATTATATTTAGTTAGTGATTTTATATTCTGAATCTTTAATTTGAACAATAATAATTTTTAATCAGGTTACACTTTTTTACTATTAACACTAACTTTCCTTTATTAGCCAACAGATTCCTAATGTTCAAGTAATAAAGCCCCACTAAATCTATTGCTGCTACTTTTCTGTCGACTAATTTCTATGTCCACCTCTTTTTCTTCAACACCTCCCTTCCTGCCTTCCTTCGTATTACATTACACATCACTCAATGCACTGAATCAATATCATTATGATTTATACAGGGTAGGTTATTCTTAGACAGACAAAAAATTGTATGAGCGTGGGAGGGGGAATCCTAACGATTTCCGGGATAACAGGACTTAAAGATATTTGGGTATATTTTTATAGATCACCCTGTAACTTCTGAACGTTACACCCTATGATTATAATGATGATGATTTGTTTTATATTGGATTTAAAAAGCCCCAAAACCTTAGCTTTGAAATGGTCTATCGCACCCTGTACTCAAAATGTAACCCTTTCTGCATTTTTTGCACTTTTTTTTAAACATATCCAGTTAAAATGGCTGAAAAAGTTCAATAAGTGACAGAAAGTAGGCAATTATCTTTTGGAAATAACCTTTTTCAGCCATTTTCGCTAGATATGATTAAGAACAGAAAGGGCTAGATTTTGGGTCATTTTAAAGCAAAACTTTTGGGCTTCTTGAATCCAATATGAAAAATTGATATTGATCACGTATCTTTTGATAAAAATAATAGTTAAATAAATAAAAAACGAGTACAAATTCCGAAATTTCAACTTTGTTGAGTCATAACTTCACAACGGCGAGGGGAGGAGGAAAGATCCAATGATTATCTGTCTACCAAAGTTTAAATCATCATCACAGGGTGTAACGTTCAGAAGTTACAGAGTGATCTATAAAACATACCCAAATATCTTTAAGCCCCGTTATCTCGGAAATCATATTAGGAATCCCCCCCCCCCTCCACCAATACAAAATTTTTGCTCGGCTAAGTATGACCTATCCATAGCCCTCGGGTATTACACAACTTACAGGTGATCCTGTATTTAAATATTGATTTAAATCCATTAGAAATGTCCATCTTAAATTTATGTAGGGGCGATAGGAGCCGATAGGGAACAAACACTTTTTCGAATGCATTGAGAAATAAAATTTGATTTATGTAGTTGAAAGGAGGCACTATTTATTTTTAAATTTTACTTCTTCTTCTTCTTTTTTCTAAATAATAAAAATTATTTTTAATTAGTAAATTAATAAATATTTTAACTTTATTTTAACAGCAGATCAAATTAAAACGGAAGCTTTTTTCGTATTTTTTGTAATGGAGTGAGCTATATAAATTTTATACAACTTTCCTTTTTTTTTTATAATTTTTATGATATATATTTCTTTGACGGAAGAACTCATTAAAATAAAATATACTTCCATTTCCTTTAATAAAAAAACAAAAAAAAAAAAACAAAATATCTCCAAGATTTTAGTGAGACAGCCTATATACCACATCAATCGTAAATATTAAAAGACAAGCAGGGTAGCCTCTCTAATGACCTATATTCGTGATAGAAATAGAAGCGGCCGACTTCGGATCACATCACTACATTACAGCCACATATCAAAGACGTGACAATATTACGTGCGTGCCCAGCAGTCAACAACGTTAAGATTAAGAAGTGATTATATTCCCGCTTTTTCTTATTTTCTTCTACACCTTCATGCTGGCACCAGGTCTCATGACAGATTACATAAAAAAAAACCTCATCTTTGCTCTCAAAATGATGTGTCATTTCCTCCATGGCCTCTTCCCTAAAGCCTCAATAAATTCGACTGCATTAGCAGGGGTGTAGGGCTAATATATTTGATTTTTTGTTGTTGTTTTTGTTATGAATTTATTATTATTATTCTTCATAATAGGGCGCTATTTTTGGTACCAAACCAACCCTAAAATAATACTCCCTTTTCCAAGCAACAAATTTCTAATAATTTGGAGAGACTTTCTGACTGCTGCATCCGACACTTTAAACTGTTTTTGAAAAAAAAAAAAATTGTTTTATAAAAGTTTTAGCACTGAGTTTTTAGAATAAATTTAATTTTTTCTGAAGACACGGTAAGTTGAACTGTATATTTTTTAGATGTAAAATTTAAAACAAAGCCTTTATTCATTAATAGGATCCAGGATTTAGGAAAATTATAATAATACAAATATAATAGTAGAAATGAAAATATACTAACACAAATTAAACTGGGATGACAAAATATTTTTAAAAAAATTAAATAAATGATTTAACTGAAGAAAAATTAGATTTAAAGGGCATTTTAAAATTATGAGTTGTAATTTAATTAATTACGGAAAATTAACGTTACGAAAAAAAGATAAAAGAAAAACAATTGAGATGAAAAGAAAGTCAAATAAAAATTCGAGCTAATCAAATACTTTGTGGGATTGATGAAGATACATATAAATAGATGCTATTTTACAAATTAATGTTGATAAATCTTTTAACCAGACAGGGGTCGGTTTGGTGAGAGCAGCAAGCAGTCACACTCAATCCGCACCATAGAAAATGGGGGATTAAAATCAACCTGAGTAAACCAGAAATCATCATCATTTGCAATAGAAATTTTTTCATCAGGGGATGATCCCAGATAGCCATACGGACGGGTGACATCAAAATCGAAGTCAGTGATGAAAAACTTCAACCTTGTTCAAAGGACGAAGTAGCAAATTCTGCAGGCCTACAAAGGATTGTACAGGAAACCTGCCACTTCCCCATTACGTTATTATACGAGAGTTCAAACATCATCCCAATTGAGGACTAAGGACTATTTTAGAAAAAAACCAAATACCTATCCGTCCCAATTACTCATCACCAGGTAAACGAAATCAGGAAACATTTGCATCTATAAAAAGTTGTGCATTTATAATTGCAAGCTATTTTGGGCAAAGTTCTTGTGCACTGAAAATGGAAGTCAGCCAAGAAGAACGTCACAAATCAATTAATTCTACACATATGGAAAATCCGAATATGTTTCAAAGAAACTGAGGTAAAAAGTTGAAAATACCGAATACGACCATTCAATATATTCTCAGTAAATTTCGTGAATTTTATAGAGTCCAGGGAAAGTCCGTGTCAGGAGGAAATCAGGTTCGGTAAATCAAAAATTGGACAAAGAAGTGGTAGATAACTTTAAACGAAATGCCAACATGCCGTTGAGAGATATGGCTGATAAGGCTGGAACACCATCTGCTACGGACCATCGAATTAAAAGAAGAGAAAGCCTACGAAGTATCCATGTTCAGAAAACACCAAACAGGACATCAGAAAGGAACCAATTTGTATAATCCCAGTAGATGGATTTTGTATGAATATTTCCTAACGAAATTCCAATGTTGCATTACGAATGATGAAACTTAGATGAAAGCGGACTTTAACTAACTTCCAAGTCAGGATTTTTTTTTTTTTGTGTGGGAAAAAAGAGCAGTCCGACGTCAAGTTTAAGAATAGTCGATGTGTGGTGACACATCGATCTCTGTTCGCGCTTCTCTGAACGCACGACCAATCACTGTGTAAATCGGCCATTTATTTTTTCTCAGCTCCTTGCTAGTAATATCTTGTTGATAGTAGAATGTCAGAAATAAGAATTCTGGAATTTGTATTTTAAAATAAGAAAACAGAGAATTTTAGTTTAACGTCAGATTTAATTGAATGAAGATAATTTTCTTAAAAAAGTGCGGTAAAATTAATAAAGAAGATAAGATTCAAGAACATTTGAACCTGGATTATTACTTCATTGCGTTTTTACAGAAGATCTATGTTCATGTCCGCTCAGATAGCGGCCCCTTTCCTTTCTTTCTATTTTCCTTCCAGATCTACAGCTGACTTACGAACGAGGGAGGCATTGCCAGAAGCGGACATCTCCTCGCCTCTACCCTTAATATAATTCTGCACAAGAACTTTGGAACCACTGCTGGTGAGACTCTAACTGGGTGTGTAGTTGCTAAATGTTTGTCACAAATGCACCAGGAATAAGTTCAATTGTACATATCAAGTTGAACTAGTCAAAGACAGACATTGGGTCAGCTGATCCATTACACTTCTTACAGTGCTCGCAAACCTGACGAAAGCTAACTCCAGAACCCGACGTAATTAGCAGGTCGTTTGATGCTGCATTTATCTCTTCCAGAAAATACCTCTGTATTGGAGCACTAAATAGTGTTCTCTTTTGAATGCATAATTTTATTACTATAGAATTTTCAGGAATTTATATCCGAACCCCGGACACTAACTGTCCAGAGGCGGTTAACGCTGCAAGTAAGCTGGAAGCAGCCACTCCTACACAATCTGATAATTGAAACCTACTAGTAGCACTCACTACCGAACAATATTTCAAGATCTTATTAATTGGTAGATTTGGTAACCGGATTAAGTATCAACGCTGTGTCAAGTATTACACTGCAAGACACCATCTAACAAGATCCACCGCGACAAGGCAACAACTCCTGTGGATGCCAGACTTCCACATGAACTCAGGGCACACAATTGTATGGCTAACTACAACATAAGATATATGGTTTGGGGCTCATGTTATAATCCCTGGAACTCCACTAAAGATGCATAAAATTTCCAGGTAAAGACAAAAGTGAATCCAAGGCTAAAACTAAATTCTGTTCTAGGACTTTTGAAATTTTCGCGTGATTTGTCGCGGTTAAATTGCAACAAAATTTAAACGAAAGTGCCAAATTAATTCGGGTAAAATGCCATCCATAGAGGAAATTTGTAGATTTTCGATTCTGTAAGTAGTATTTCCGTACGTTTTCAAAAATTGCCGGTAGATGGCGAAAAGTGGGTATGCAAAATTTTTATAAATTTAATTTTTTTTTTTTTTTAAATAGGTAAATGACATCCGAAAATATGAAATTTTGTACAGATAATCTCCTAGTAAAAGCGCGTCCATAAAAAAAAAATGGATTAATCGATAAGTTGTAGAAAAACATTTGGAAAGGATTTTTTCCGAAAGAATTTGGCTGTCGAAGATTAAATTTCGCAACTTAATCAGTAGGGGAGGAGAAATATGTTCAAAAAATCAAAAAAAAAAAAATCACAAAAAAACTAGCAAAGGAATTTTGCAAATCGGATAATATTTACTCGATCTCCGTCAAAACACCTGAATTCGAGAAATGAGAAACTTTTTCCTATTGGTGTATATGAATGATCTTTTGACATTGAATTTATCATGCGATTCTTATGAGATTGTGGACGTATATTCTACACAGATGGAAGAATATAAAATAAATACCCCCACCCTGGAAAAATATATATATTTTTTATTATCTTTTTATTATAATAATATATAAGTAACCCACTACGGGTTACAACTCTATAACCCGCGGCCGTACAAGTCTCGTAATAGTTTCAAAAATCATAAAAAAACCCACAATGAGAGAAAAAAGAATTTTTAAAATCGGCTGGAATTTGGCCGAGAGATAAAGGTGGTAGCTTTACACTATAGGTATGCTGCAAATTAATGCAAGTTGAAAGTAATTTAGCAAACCTTGCAATCTTATTTTGGAAAATGCTCCTAAACTAATTGGGTTAATGACTTCTGGTTTTCTGTATATGAAAGATAACAGATTATAGATAATTGGAACGAAAAGAAAGTTGCTTAAATGTTGCGAATATACCCGCAGGATGGTAATTATCAAATTTTTCCCAAAAGTGTTAATTTTAACCTGGGTTCACCTACATTATTCATTATTTCGGGTTCGCTTGCACATCTGCAGTTCCCACTTGCGTCACTTTCATTTATAGTCAAGACTAAATATACTATGAATTTGGATGAAATCGGTGATGACGAGTAGGCATCTTCTCCTTATTAGACTAATTATAGTTTTATCCATGATTTTATAAGATAATGTTGTGATTAACAGCTTGTTTATATTTTTTATCGATTAACTCTACTGACATAACATTTTCAGTTGCTCTCTCGCACTACCGATGTCAATAAAATATAACGGAAAGAAATACAACAATGTTTGTTTCCTAATAACTACAATTTTAAAATATCTTGAAAGCTTACAATATTAAAATAATATTTGATCAATCATTTATTGATTTTATCACTAGCTAAATTTGCCCGTTTTTAGGTTTTTTTTAAAGTTTATATTTTTCTCTTTTTAATACAATTATTAATTAAATTTGGAGAAAAACTCAGTGGCTATATAACAAATTATAAGAAAACCACATTTCTTGTAAATTGTCTTCCATCATTCATTAGCTCTATTAATATATATATTTTTATATTACATATTATTATTATTTTTAATTTTTAATTTCATTTTTATTTATTATTTTTACTTTTTCTTATTTTCTTATGTTTAAATTTTAGCAGTTATTCTTAAGTTTATAAAAGTAAACGATGCTGAGATTCAAATGTCTTGCAGACAACGAGAGAGACGAAGTCTGGGCTTTTCTGAAGTTTGTTATTCTAGACTACAACGCTAAATAATGCGCACTGCTACACACTTAAGTCCAAGGAACAGTGACTAAATAGCTAGACATAGAAATAAAAAGTCTTAATAAAAAGTCTTAGCAAGTAGTTTTAAATCAACGATGCATTAAAGAAAACTGATATTTTGAAAGCCCCGATGTTAAGTACGATAAACTTTCAATCTGAGAGGATTCGCAATTGCGCGGCTCAGTTTTTAATACAAAACCTTCGAATTGCGCGGCAGTTATTAACAATGTAAATTCAAGTTAGAGTTTTGAAAACTGGTTAAGATCTTAACACCGTAATTTCGAAAAACTGCGCCATTTTAAATATAGTAGATTCTCCGATTTCAATGAGCGTAATGTGAAAGTTAATTTGACTTGTTTGCTTGCCCAAGGGTATTATCATTTATTTTTAATTTTTCGATTTTATTGGGATTACGTAACCCTACTTTATTTATTTTCCCTTTAAAACTATTGTTGTTTGTAACCTAGTGGGCTGAAATTTTCTACACAGGTAAAGTTTAATCCTTTACCGGCCATGCATGTTTGAAAATTTTCAAAAATTCACCATCCCCCCAGATATGAATCTGCAATGTCCGTTCAAGCCCTAGTTTTTGAAAATTTTTATATGACATACATATGTACATATCTAGATTAGTACACGTCATACATAAAAACACTTGTCACCTTCTGTTTTTGCAACCTTCCACTACTACACCAAATAATATCAAAATCATAGAGAGCCCATTCATAGCCTTTTGTCGATATTCCTAAAACGTAAAAAAAAAATGATATTTCTCAAAAATAATCCCGCCTGGATGAAAGATGATAAAAGATCAAACGTATACTTGAACTCTAGCAGCACTTGATAGTTCAATAATCTTTGCATGCAGCTAAGAATTTTCCCATCTTAGCTGGCCATATTAAGATGGATTAAGTTTGCTTATGTTAGACCAGGAGCAGATACCAAACAACAACAATAACAACAACTATACTATGATTGCTGCCACTAGTAAGCCTGGCTAACAAATATATCGCCGTTCGCTCGCTCGGAGGCATATGTGCCATGGCGGTGCAAAATGCGTCAGTGCATTTGCATGTAAATAAATTTATTTTTGCAACATTACAACCAAAATATTTTCACATATGGCGATTTTCAATCTTGCGTAAAATTACAAAGGAACAGTTTATGTAACATAAGAAATTATCAACACACAGTTTGCAGTAGTCATAACTACTAGAGGTATACTATCGACATGAGAACACCCACAACGCAACAACATTCGGAAATGTTGCATTTATAGTGAAAGTGTGAACGATAACAAACCTGATTTTATGCTGTATTCAGATATCCGCAAGTGCAGAACTGTAAAAAAAAAAAACAGGTACCTAGCATTACTTCATCAGAAACTTCCTATATCTAGGTGTACATCCGTGGGCATCCTATTCTATTCTTAAATTCGTGAGAAAAGCGGAGCCCGAGATTTTTATGGAAAAAGCTCTCTTGGTAAATTGTACATATGTACATTGTACATACATAATACATATATAAAGCTCCTTTGGGTAATGGGTACCCAGACCTCACAGACCTACAATGGGCCATACGACCGTCAGCACAACCTTCCCAGATATTCAGTCCCGAGAGAATTCATGCAGCAATTTCAGTGTGAGAAAATGTTGTATCGCGATTGCGCACAGGCGAAAAATGATAAAAGTCGTTTGCGCATTAATCAAGATAAGAATTACGACGGCGCTGCGGCTGCTACTACTTTGTAGCACAAGTAAGTAGTTAGTTTGTATTTTTGTGTTATTGTTTTATTTATTATTTTTAGTTCTCTATCTTTATTTCTGTTTTATTTGTTAATTCATTTGTTATGGGAAGTTCCGTGCATACATGCATCTCAAAAGTTAGGCATACGTACATACCTACATAAATATATGTAGAAAAATATAAAAGAGTCTAAGAAACATTTCAGTCGAGTCGAAGATATTTCATGCAAAAGATCAAAAAGATATCGCGTTTAAAGACTTTTTAATTGCACTTTGATTACCCCTTCAAGTTAACATTGACGTAGAATAGGCAGACACAAATGTTCTGTTAGTCGGAGACTATTTGTCATTTCTGGAGTTTTACTGTGATAAATTTACGGAAATTTTGTGTTTAATATCTTGTTTTACATTGTGTTTACCGGCACGTGTTGATTTATGCAGAGGAAGATCTTACTGAAATGGTTTTAATCTGAAGGCTTTAACTTTGGACATTATGAATGTATAGTTAATAATATACTATGTAGGTGTTAACATTTTTATCAATATCATGATAAATGTGTGGTCATAAAATATTGTGAAGAAATAATTTACTTACCAAATGATTAAAATACGGTTGGACGATTTTTGGAAACTGAAAATTCCACTAATGGAAAATATTTAGTCCACTCCGACTATCTTGTGGGGTTCCGTTAGGATCAGTTCTCGGACCTTTAATGTTTATCATATTCATATTTGTCGAAAGTTGTTTATGATGTAAAACTTCACATGCATGCTGATGATGTATAAATACATCTTGGCAAGTCAATCAGGTCACTGCAAGGCTATTTTACTGACGTGAATATTGATCTTGAAAGCATACTATTTGTGATTGGCCAACCAAATAAAGCTGAATCCATAAATATCACAATTTATGATTTTATCCAATATTCAACTGGATTCGAATGAGTTACCCGATATCAATTTGAGCGGAACCAGTCTGTTTCTACTAAATACTGTGAGAAATCTTGTAGTAAAAATAAAACCTAACATGACGTGTTATGACCACGTACGCTCAGCTTTATATAAAATTTATGGTGGGTCTCGCTAGTTCTAGTTATCCGCTGGAGTACTGCATAGGAGTATGCATCTGAGATTGGTCAAGACACCCTTTTTGCCTCACTTTACTTTTGGACGCCTTATCTATTCTCAGCTCGACAGTATATTTGTGCACGTAAGCTCGATATGGCATTCCATGAGAGTGTATCAGCTTTGTTTTTGGTCTCCGGAGATTTAATCTTGTTTCTTCTTACAAATTTAAACTTATTAGCTGTACATTGTTCACCGACATTAACGTGAAAGCATTTCTATTTTACTCTACACAAAGACTTCAAAATATTTATTTTGAGTCGTGTTCTACACGAATTCAGAATTTAATTATACCATGTTTCGGTAGAACAGCCCAGAGAAAAAAGTTCGGAGCGCTCTAATGAAAGCCGGATTGGAGCACTCTCAAGTGTCAAGTACTCTAAAATCACTCCATATGTATGATTAAAAGAGTTTTGATACAAAAAGAAATTATTCTCAAATACTCAACTCTTGTAAACATATTCTGAAAATGCTCCCATATGTTTCTAATAGCGTCCTCCATAATTTTTTCAGGAACACTCATATGGGAGCTCAAGTAGGGGCTTCAGACCTCAGACATACAATGGTAAAATGTACATATATGCAAAGAGGTATGAGAAGTGAGCGATCTATACTTCCACAGAAGTGCTCTTTTATACAGGGTGTCCCGTATGTAGTCTTGCACCCGAAAGTCATAGATAGGTCGTGCTTAGACATTGTATTGGGGGAGGGGGAAATAGGTCCTAATACGGTTGATTTCCCAGATAACGGGATTTAAAGATATTTGGGTATGTTTTTATACCTTAGATGAATGTATATGCAATAGATGTATGTATATGCAAAGAGGTATGAGAAGTCAGCGATCTATACTTCCACAGAAGTGCTCTTTTATACAGGGTGTCCCGTATGTAGTCTTGCACCCGAAAGTCATAGATAGGTCGTGCTTAGACATTGTATTGGGGGAGGGGGAAATAGGTCCTAATACGGTTGATTTCCCAGATAACGGGATTTAAAGATATTTGGGTATGTTTTTATACCTTAGATGAAATCTATAGGGTATAGTAAGTTTGGTATTCCATTTCTAATGCAGTAGTGATGGTAGAACAAAATGGATTGGACACCCATGCATAATATTGAAATTAATTTTGATTTTTGCATGTCTATCTGTGCGTACGATAACTAGAGAACGGGTATACTTAGAGAGCTGAAATTTTGTACACGGACTTATAAGAAAAAAAGTCTAATTAAGTTCGAAAATCAGACAAATCGGGCAACTGCTTTGTGTGAGTTGCCATAGAAAAATTTCGATTTTCACTATATATATATTTGGACACTGCCTGACAACGCGTCAAAGTAGAAGTAAAAATTTTGTGGTCGGCGTTTTCACAGAAAAAACAAATATAATTTAAAAAATGGGCTAAGACGGGCAACGCCTTCTTCGTGTTACCATATAAAAATTTAGGTTTTTTACGTATACTGTGAAAACGATCGGTCCTAGACATTTTTATTGTATTAAAAACTTATTCAGAATACAAAACCCTATAAAATTGGTTATAATCAGTTTTTCTATCCGATGAACCGTTCTAGAAATATATGCGAAAAACCACTTCAAAAATCAACTTGCACAGACGGGTGGTCCTACGAAATTGCATATGGGCATTCATCTAGGGTATCATAGGAATTGGTCTTATAGTACCAATTCTATTTTTGTTACATGTTATAGATAACCCTTCTAACTTCTAAATGTTACATGTATCCCATCTGAAGCCAGAGGATCCACCACGGGAATTAAATCTCAGACGATGGATAACAAATACCTCTCAGGAGGATCGAGTTATATTAAAATGAATTTTATAGACGTATTTACGAGAAAAGGATGTTTCAATTTGTACAACTTTTATTGTATTTTTGGAGTATAGGCGACATATTTCTTCAGATTATTATTTGTTTCAAGAAAGATTTACGGTGAAAGTTTTGACTGCAATCGTCGGGTACATGTTGGGTGAACCACATATCTTCCCCGAGAATCTAAAGTTTAGTTAGGTTGTAATAAAAGTTTTTTATATGCATTTGTATTTTTCTTATTCTTTCTGATTTTTTTCCACTATTCGGGCATCGTTTCATTCTTATTTTTGGAAAATACGGCATAGGCATAAAAAGATAAAAATGGTGCTTGACGTGATGAGTCATAAAATATTATTTCAAAATTTTATAAGGGTTCAATTAAATTCTATTCAATTTATTCAAGAAGTCAGTACATGGTGGAGTACACACAACTTTCTGTATTTTAAAGTACATTTAGAGTACTGGAAATTAATTAAGTAAGACGCAGGGAGAATTAACAATAAAATAAATTACTAAAACTAATGACCGTTAATTGTAAAATTAAAATGGAAGCAAGGAAAAAAAGTAGAAATGATAATATGTAGTGTAAAATGTTAACAAGCGAAAGCAACATTTACGTACATTCTAAAGCTATAAACTAAGTAAAAGGGAAAACAGCTTATCATATCAAATTACTACGCGAACGCAAAGAATAATAAGAAAATTCTAAATTGAAGAAGTCCCACGTTGTCAGCCTGTTATACTAACAGAGATTGTAGACTTTGCAAGAACAAACCCAACAAGATAAAAGGATTTCATGTCTGAATTGAGTCTTATTTTGAGACTTGTGAATTCGTTGACAAAACTTTTACCCCCCCCCCCCACGGGGGAGGTCTCGTTGTTAATGGGCCGCTGCCCAAAATAAAGAATTTCGATTTATTAAGAGTCAAATCGGACCGCTACTATGCAACTGAAAATCGTCGGCATATAAGTGGACATTGACTTCCTGAATAACGCTAGTTAGGTCGGTAATATATAAGCTGAATAGCATTGGGGCTAAGACAGACCCCTTAGTACTCCCGAAACTAACTTCCACTTGATAGGAAATGGTTTAGTAAGTGGAGGATATATTGCCAAATACGCTGGAGAAATATTTTTATAAATTTTGAGTAGATTTTATGAGGTTCTAAGAGCTCTTCGTAGTCAATACCACGGAATGAAAAGGATCAAGGGCCAAGCGAATAAAATGGTTTTATTTAAATTTGATAAACGATTATTGAAATAAAATCATAAATTTCATGAGAAAATACACCAATTAACGGGCAGCAGCGTGTAAAGTGATCTAATACCTCTTCTTCATTTTCTTAGAGTGATATCGTAAATTTTTTTTAATAACTAACGGTATTCTTGGAATAATTATTTTTTTTAAGAATTTAGTCCCAGCAGAGGGTAGTTGGCCAAAACATATTTAGGTGATATTTTGAACTATTATTTGTGCAAAACTTAAGGAATTCTCGAAGGAAAAGAGAGCAGGTGAATTTTCACAGGAACATATTACAAAACCAATACAACATAAAAATAATTATAAATGATGAAAATTCATAGAAGATTGTCACAAAAGCTACTAAAGTAAAGGAGATAAAAAGTATTCTTACGTAACACCACTTCAAACAAAAATTTCTCCTTTCTTTACAGGTACTTTTTTGATATAAATTTATTAATTATTTTTTTAAAGATTACAATTATTTACTTACGAGCAAGAACAAGTTTTGGAAGAATAAATTTTAATAAATAGCTCGAATATTTATTTTGGATTAACTCCAAGCCTACTGAAACAGGCTTCTGAACTAAAATTAAAATATCCTGGTGAGATTTGATTTGTAAAAATATTATTTCTTGAAAGCGCTTTTGTATAGTTCAACACATTTCAGAAAGTTGAGAAAACAATAAATGTGCTGGTGAAAATATGCTAACAAGGTATTTAAAATGACTGTAATTTCCCTCACCCTATCGCGAACGTGATGAAACAAATGGCGCTTCATCGACCTTGGTGTTTTCTAAAAATCATTTCAAAATCCAACGGATGTGATGCTTCGCTTAGGAGGAGTTTATCGCAAATTGTTTTAAAAATATATGAGAAAATTCAGGGGTACAATTTTCATTCCAACTCTTTTACACCCTTGTAAAAATTATCCCGGAGTTTTTTTTTTAACTAAACACGGAAATGACCAACAAATCCGTGATATAAAATTCCATCAAAATTGTCTTTAGTTTTTTAAAAATCCTTTTAACCAGACAATAGCAAAATTAGTCATCGTGTAAGATAAATATGCAATTGATTCTTAGGAATTTTTTGATGCTTTAATTGGTGAGATGAAACTATGTTACATAGTAAAACTGCCAAGTTTTAGCTTACATTCGACCGAACCTTAATAGCCCAAGCATCTGAATGAATTCAACTTTTTTTTTTAATTTATTTAATAATACCAGTAATGCTTCAGAAAGTGCACCACTACATTAAAACTAGTTTCACGAAAGTTGAGCATTTAAACCGATTCATTTTAGTATTAAGTAATTAAAATTTATGTAAACGTAGTTTTAATGGTATTTATTTTATTTTATTATATTTATTTTTATATTATTTAGCAGAGCCAACAGGACAAAAATATTCCACCTGACTAATTACAAAAGAAAAGAAAGCAAAAATAAAAACAAATATAAAACCATAAAAAAACAATGACCAGATGTAAATTAATAATAAAAACAATAAACAGAAAAATAAATAAATATAAAATAAAACTAGAATATAAGATTACACAAATTGCACAGCAAAATATGAAATTTTTTTCTATTAAATCTAATGTAAGCAAAAATACAAGAAATTACTTTTATTCGTAAAGCAGACTTTTCAACTCTGTCGAAGTTAAGTCAAAATGAATGAGGTCTGAGTGCTCATTTAAGGCTATCAACATAGAGCAAATAGGCACACTATAAGTAGTTGGTGCGATGATCAGGTACATGTAACACGGTATAAGTGTCATACCTCAAAGTTCGTGGGCGAATATTGAAGCTAATTTTATATAAAAAAAAAAGAAGTTAAAATTGGTCTAAGACCAATTCTTCTGATACCCTAATGCCCGTATAAAATTTGGTATGGTCACCGAACTATGCAAGTTTTATTTTTGAAGTGGTTTTTCGCATATATTTCTAGAATGGCTCGTCAGACAGAAACAGTGATTATAACTAATTTTATAGGATTTCATATTCTCAATTTTTATATGGCAAAACCAAGAAGGAGTTTCCCGATTTAGTCCATTTTTGAAATTCTATTTGTTATTACTATAAAAACACCACGCACCTAAGTTCAGCTCTTTATATCGACACGTTCTCCGGGAAAACGAAATTTGTGTATGGCAACCCCAAGAAGGAGTTCCCCGACTTGTCTCATTTTCGAACTTAATTTAACTTTTTTTTTTAAAGTCCGTGTACAAAATTTCAGCTCTCTAAGTATACCCGTTCTCTAGTTATCGTTCGCACAGACAGACATGCAAAAATCAAAATAAATTTTAATATTATGCATGGGTGTCCAATCGATTTTGCTCTACCATCATTAGGTCTGTTCGATGAAAACCCCGGGTAAACTTAGGGCAACACCGGGCTAGACTATCTTCTTTTTAAAAAAAACCTAGGCTACCCCGAGCATACACTAAAAATTTCTCGGGGTAATGGTTTGACAGTTGTGACTTGAGAACTGTCACTTGCAATTTGCTGCTGATTGGGACATATAAATTACTTCTTGAGCAAAATTAGAAGAAAAGAAATAGAAAAATAGCTAGAGCACATTTTATTTGTCTTCACCCATTTTATAAATAACTTTTTACAATTAATTATACTCAGGAGAACTGCCAGACAAATGTCATTACATTAGATTTACCCGGTGTTTTAAAAACTTAGTGCACAAAACCCCGGCTAAATTTTTGGGAAATTGTAGGGGAAAATTTACACGGTGTTTTACACGGGGTTTTCATCGAACAAACCTATTATTTCTGTGCGTTACAAATGGAATGACAAACTTAGTTTACCCTATAGATTTCATCTAGGGTATAATAAGAGCACAAATAATTAAATATAGAAATGAAGAACGCATATCAGAAAAATTAAAACCTTATTAACATTTTTGCTAACCAAGTTAGTTAGCTACGACGAAAATTGTAGGTAAGAAATGTTGTTATTAACAGAAAATGTTCCTAATGCTCAGGCACACACCCAAGTTTTTATCTTTTATCATAAGCAATGCAATGCCTCGCTCCAATATAAAATCAAAGATGCCTCGACCCAAAACCGTCGAGAATACTTCACAATCCATAAAACAGACTCCCTCACTACCACATGAGTGCCATAACGGAGTCCTGACATTCTAAAATATTTGTAGTGTTCTTATGTAAAAGTGACAAAAGTTCAATTTGAATAGCTCCTCCACCCCAAACTACTATTCATACAGAAAAATGGTGTTCTGATAATCTTAAGCTTGCTTTCTTATCTTCCGAACCGAAATAAAATTTTTATACCTTTCCTAACAAAATTATTTTAATAAATTTATTTGAACCAAATGACTACGATTAATCAAGCAAAAACTCTCAGCTGAGTAATCATTGTATATGTCGCTGTGCCGTCATGCGGCGTGCTGCGGGCTGATGATATTATTGACTGTGACACGTGCAATTATTAAGGAGTGTTGTTTACAATGGCAGAGTAGAGTGGAGTCACAAGATTACATTTGCTCTCATCATCTCACCAACGAGAGATTAGGAATTTTTCAAACCTGACGCTACACTGTGAAATCCGCTCTGGTGGGAAGCGCGAAGAAATCATATTAAAGTGCAAGCTTGAAACAAGGAAAGACAATGCAATCTGGTGACTACTCTACTCCACTCTGCCATTGTAAACGCTCCTTTAATCCGCTGAGAGTTATTGAGAGTAAAATGGTAAGGTTACTATATACTATAGGGTCCGCCAAATAACTTTTTTTTTTTTTAAACAGGGCGCAAAACATCGAGTGTAGCTTCGGCTGTGTGGCACGTAGCGCCGTCCTGTTGAAACCAAATGGTGCCAATATCCTCCTCTTCAATTTTCCTGAACAAAAATTCGTTCAATTGTTGAGAACGACGGTGAATTGATGTTGATGGCGCTTCACGCACACTTTCTGCCACACAATCAATATTCTCGGGTGTACGCACTGTTTTTGGCTTTTCACGCTTTGGTTTATCGATGAGGATGCCAGTTTCTTTCACTTTTTTCACAAGATAACGAACATACGGAGCTGACGGTGCTTCTCTTCTTCCAAAATCCGTACGCAATTTTCGCACACATTCTGCAACATTACCATGATTTTCAAAGTAATGTCGCAATATTTCCCAGCGTTGTTCAAGCGTATACACAACCATATTCGTTCAGCGGAAGAATAAAACTAATTATCTGTCAAATCAGACATGAGCTAAGTGTTACCATTCACGAAATAAGCACTAGTTGAAAAAAAAAACGTTAGATGGCGGACCCTTTACTATATACTATTTTATTATTATTATTATTAAATTACTGGAAGACTATTTTGCTGTATGGATAGTAGTTTAAACTCCATAGCATAGAAAAAATCAATGTTTGGCACTTTTCCATAAGTATCAACATAGGAAATTTTAGAGAACGGACTCCCAATGCGCACATATAGATTTCTGTCTCATGGCTTGCGAAATATTCTCGAGGGTTTTGAGGGAATCCCTCAATTTTTCTTTAGAAATTTACTCGAAATTTTTTCTTAGAATTTATTAGAAATTTACTGAAAATGTTTCGGTAGAGTTTTTATTCACTTGGGTGGCCGATTGGAGTCCTTTTCAGATACAATACTTTCATTTGTGCCTTTGTCGGCCGCCAATTGCCAATAAGCATTCATTTCTCCTGTCGTTGTCAGCCTCAAAAAATGCATAAAACTTCTAAGGAACAAGTTTCCAGTAAATTTCTAAGAAAGAGTTGAGGTCGAAGCATCGTCGATTTGGTATTCGAGCGAGACTTCGCAAATTTTTTCAATTGACTCGCAACATGTATCTGACTTTTCTGGTTTTCAGTTTTCCTATTCGATTCGTTATCTGTATATTTCATTATTTGTGATAAGAGCTCAGGAGTGTCTACGGCACCAGTAATTATTTGAAACAAGACTATTTTGTGTCCTCACGTCTTTTGGTGAGCGTAGGCGTAGGTAGCTTGAGAAGATTTAATATCTACTCATAAAGAGAAGAGTATTATCCCATGGGAGATGACTAAGTGCGAAGTGAATAAATCTGCTCTGTATAGATTCCATTCGTCTTAGATGAATATCACGAGAAAAGACACCAAACGGGGATAGCATACTCAAAAAGAGGTCTACAAAAGTTACATAAATACAAGGTTCGTAAAGTAAAAGGATCATTAAAATCTGGCGTTTATCTTCTTACGAAGCCTAATGCGGTATTAGCCTTATTGATTGTCTTGTCAATATATAACAAAAAGCTAAGTTTGGTGTCTAAAAGTACCCCAAGGTCTTTTATATCATTAGTTTTGTCAAGAGCAATACCATTCATATGGTAAGTAGTCAGAAGGGGACAATTTTTACGGGTAAAGCTAATGGCTTTATACTTGTCAATATTTAGGTACACAACATTTTTACTACACCAAACTGCCAATGTCTGATTGAAAAGCGCAACAAATAATACAGCTATCGACCATCTTAAAAATGAATACAATATTTTAATATATAAGATGAAAAGCACCGGACCAAGATGACTGCTTTGAGGAACACCGGAAGGAACCGGTATTTCACAAGAGACAGCCAACCTAAACAGAAATTGCTCGATCATATTTGATAAATATGACTCTAGCTATTTAATTAAAAAAATATAAAAACCGAGGATATCAAGCTTGAAGAGCAAAAGATTGTGTTAAATTTTATCGAAGGTCTTACTGAAGTCGGTAAAGATGCAGTCAATTTGGTTTCCATTGAGACAAATCGAGGTAAATTCAACCATACAAATCTTTTTCTTTTCAGTGTTCATTTAATCTATTCATATAGATTGATTAGTAGAATTGTGAAAATCAGAAGAATTTTAATTCTGGGTAGAAAAATTCGGAAAATTGCTGAAAAATGTAAAAAAATTAAAAAGGTAAAAAAAAAAATTGTTTAAAAAAGGCTAACAGCTAAGAAAATAGAATGACCCCAAATGCTTAAAAAAAATGTGTCACAAATTAGCTAACCACCAATGTGTTATTGCAACTGATAACAATTTCGAACATAATTTTATACAAGAACCGAACTCTTTACGGTTATAAGTTCTTTGGTTCTATAGATCAACTGAGCTCTTATGTATTCTACACATAACTATAAATCAAGGTTGGGACTGAGGTTGACATTAAAAAAGTTTAGATTGTGTTTCTCATATAAGATACCTACTGAAACGAAATTGCTTAAATTACAAAATTAAAAAAAAAATCAAATTTCTCTCTCTGCCTAACGCCGCCGTAGTAACAAGCACCCACTAACAATAAAAAAATTAGATAAATGTTTCTTAATAATCTACATCACTTAAGAAAATTTGTCAAGTTTAATTGCAGTTTTTCAAACGAAAAAAAAAAATTGGCAACGAAACGTGCCAAAATAGTGAAATTTCTTAAAATTAGAAATTAAATTGCATGCTGCATTTTTCATTTCGAACAATTGACTTTGAAATTTAAGAAAAGTTTGCTACAAAATACAACAATTTAGTTTGGCTAAGGTTATTAATGCCAATCTTAATCTCTGAGATCAACTGGAGAAGTAAGATGTGAAATTATGTTCACGGAAATTTTAGTAGATAATTAAGACCGTTTAAATTCACCAATATCACCAGAATATATTTATGAGGGCATTTTAAAAAGTATTTTGAAGTTGTATGAAATGGCGTTATAATTGGCTTCTTACCATAGGAAAATATTATCCTACCAACAAGTTCTGTCAACATTTCAGGTAGATGTTATTTGTTAGTTATTGTTAGACAGCCGTCTTAATAGTATACATAATTATGTAGTCATTAAATTTTTTTTTAAGGGTACATGCACTGACATATAATAAGAATGGACTGAGCGTTCTCGCTTCAAAAATGGCACATATTTTGAACAGGCTGTGAAAACCTTTTATTTCGTACAATTGTACACCGACTGTGAATTTATTATTATTTGTCGATTACAAACACTAAAGATGTTGAAAAATGGTATTGCATAACATAAAAATTGTTTAGGAAGTTAAACTTATTTTAATTAACGCGAAAATTAATTTTTAATATTACTGAAAAATGTGCTCATCTGCAGATTTGATGTCAAACTTTATTGAGTTTGAAAGAATCTGAATTTTTATGTCAACTCCATTGCATTCCATTTAATATAACCGTAATATTTACAGTTCAACGTACATTTTGAGATAGAAGAAAACAAACAAATTTTAACCAAAATTTTGTGCCATTTTTGACTATAGGAATTAGATAGGATGGCTCAGTCCATTCTTAATATATGTCAGTTTGTATAAGGCTGACAAAATTAAAGCCAAGTAGGATTTTTCATTAGTTCGGACTATCGTTACAGACTGGGGTAAATGAGTTTAATCCTAATAAGTCACACTTCCGTAGAATCGTATTACGGTCACACGGGGTCAATGTGACCCCAGCTCTGAAAAATTGTTCTCAAATTTCAACAATTAGTTCTAAAATCTAAAAAAATATTTAGGTACTATTTAAGGTTGCAGAAAGGAGATTTTATAGTCTTTTTAATTAAAATTAATGCAAAATATCGCCAAAGTTAATAGAAGGAAAAAAACATTTGTTTTTTTAGGAAATTCGTACTTCTTATTCAGAATTGATTTCGATAAAAAGAACTATAAGAATCATTCTTGAAACTTGACATTGTAATAAAAAAAATCATTCCAACATTGCCCGTTTCAAAAAGTGTATTTATTTTGAAGATCGGAAGCGCGAAAATGTCGAAGATAAATGGTCTTCATGTTGCATGAAGAATCAATATAAATGGAGCAATAATATTTATCAGACAGACATTTTTTGCAAGAAATTTTTTATTGTGATAATTCAATATGAAAATACAAAAAAAGTAGAGTAGAACCAATTTTTTTTTTTCAAACTTCGCCCGCACATTCAACGCACAGTACGCCTTATGTTCGTCACACATTGATCGTTTACAAGATGTACAAAGTTATATTTTTTTATCCTTGGCTTTTTTACATATTTTAGGTACTGTCTTTCACCATTAGCGGGTAAGTCTTTTTTACAAGATCATCATGATTCCTAAGCTTAAATTCACTCGCAAAGTTATCTTAGTGAGCCTGTCCTTCAACTCAGGGCGTACTAATTCTAAAGATAACTCGCGTAGACTATCAATTATAATGCAATAATATGTATCTGGCTTTCTATCAACAATTGTCGTAAAATGCGAATAAGGGGAAGCCAAAAGAACTATTTTTTGTGTGTGTATAGGATAGGAACGTTATTCCAGTGCATGAGGAACAGAAATTCTCATCTTGATCTAATAATAAAACTGGCACGTGTCTTCAGCGTAGATTAGAAGCCACATGCAAACAAGCATTAAAAACATATAACCACTGCACCAAAAAAAAATCATTTCACGTGGAGTTTCATATTTACGTTATAGAAAATTAATTTAAGTAAGTAAAGCAGCACAAAAAAAAACATAATAATTTTTCACTCCAAAATACACTTAGGTCACACGGGGTCACAGTGATCCCACGATTTTTTAAAGTCTATTTTGAACGAAAGCTAAACGAACACTGATAATTCCCAAGTCATTCTAACAGCACAGAAGTATCGTTGATTGGACGGATTAATGGTAGATGGCGGCCCAAGGCCTATTTCTACAATCAAGGGACTGTACCAGAAGTGTGAAAAAAAATTGGGGTCAATTTAACCCCCAGGTGACCTATATTAGGGTTAAATGTGGTCATACAAGAACTGATGTAATACTCTTCGGATAAACAACTAAAGCCAATAAAGGGGAAATAATTGAAAAAGTCTATGACATCGTGTGATGCGTACGGTCGAGATTGTGGATGCTGTAGGGTACATAAATCCTACACAAAAAATTTTTGTCCATGTAAAAACTATCAGTACGATGGATATCATATTTAATGACAGTTGGTCATAATGCACCCGAAGGAATATTTCACAGCCGTGTTGGGAGATATTTAAATACATTTCGTATGATTTCTTGCACTGATTTTTGACTCTAGACGAGATTTGTGCTCATCATGACAAATCAGATATGAAAGAGAACAGTCTAATTATTGAATACGGGCCGAGGAAAGCGAGCACAGTTTCTTTGGTCAGAACAGTAAGAAAAAAACACGGGAAAACCATCACCGTTTCAAGGTCGCATTGTTGAAGAAAAGGCCAAAACATTGAGAGGGCCACAATGGTCCCAAATCCCAAAAATGCAAAAACAAAATATTTTTTCTGTGGTCTTTTAATGGTTGGAACAATTGTAGTTGTACCCCTACTACATGTATATATATGTATTATGACCGTCAAGGAAGGGGAAGCATCCCTATCTGGCTTACGAACGCATTCTGTTCGAGAGCGTCCGGCCTGCTGCATTGTTTACTTGTCACGCGTCGAAAATAATACAGAGTTGAGACCCGTGGTAGAATCGCAAAAAGTTAACGAATTTTGATTCTGCAAAATGGTTTATTCTCCAGAAAGTAAGTACAAGTACACAATTAGAATGTGTGGTTCAAAATTATTATTAACAATATATGAAATGTAAGTCATTAATAAATATAGCGGTATTTTTCATGATCACGTTCTTAAAAGTCGTGTTGGAAAAAGCAGAAAAAGCAATAAGTCAAAACCCTTGTCTGTCGACCCCGGTACTTAAGAGGAGTCAGTACCAATATTTGCAAGTTTCATACATTTTTCAATGCAAATTTCTGGCAAATTATTTGTAGCAGGATAATGATTTATATCTTAAATTAAAGGCAATACAGAGGTCTAGTAAATAACGTGGGCAAAATTTAAAAAAAAATTATTGGAATGGAGATATTAGCTCGGAAACTTGAAAAAAATGGTAAACAAATTCCTGTGGGTACGTATTCTCATTTCTTTAAATTCTGACTGTTTTAGAAAGGTAAGGTCTAGATCTAGCAAATAACGTCGAGTTTTTTCATTTTTAGTGGCGCTTTTAATAATATTTTGACTCTAAAAATACTTATTTTTTCTCCCGACATTTCACCAGCGAGAAAATGCAATATTCATTCGAAAGTTGTTTAAATACAAAGTAAAATAGTATACTTAACAATTATGGGCAAAAAAAAAAAATATCAGAGTTAATTCTCGTTAAAAATTTTCAATTTATGTGAACTGCAAATTTTCATTTTTTGTTTAAAATTGTATGGTTTTGTCGGATGTTGGGTTTCTGTCTTTTGCGGTAGATGTCTCTAATATGCTCTCTGGTCTAGGTTTAGGCTAATTTTATATGAATTTTCTCACGTTCAAGACGCAAACCTATGTATAGTAACTTTTATTACCTGCAGGTTAGCTGAAATCTAAATTAAAGCTTTTGGTGAGTACTGACTCCTCTTAAACCAAGTGGAAATTGATGCTTAGATATTTTTTTAAACCAAAAATTAGCTACAACCAGCTGCGACTTCGTTTTCGATTATAATTTTTTTTGCGTCACTGTATGCGCTTTCTGCAGTTTTTTGTAATATCTTTAAAACTCCTGAAAAATTAATTCCGTCATTGCCATTTTTAATATAGGCCGTGGCGCTCAGACTTTTCTTTACTTGCATATGTATAAGAAACGTGTCGTTTGAAAGCTTTTAGCATTGCGCATTATGGAACAACGAACACGTTTCATATTTAAAAATTTATATAAAAAAAATCAACGCTTCTGGTGATGATAATTCGAACGCCTATTTATACGTCAAAATGTTTTCTTTTAGGAAAAAAAAGAAGTAATAAGGAGCTTTTCAACAAAATTACGAAAAGTTTCTGCATTTTATTAAGCTCTACTCAATTCGCTGTGAAACGAGAATACAGCCTTCTCTTCAGACGAATGTTATTTTTTAAGCTTGAAGTCCCCTGCAAATCATCATCCAATGAATGACAAACTCAAATGCATACTAATTATACTTATGAAATTTAATATGTAATTAAATTCCCTTCAATAAAATTTTATTTGTTTGTTAGACTTAAAAAAAAACATTATTTTTAAGTTCTTGACCATCAATTTGACATTCTCGAATTTTGAAAAATAAAGCAGAGTACTCCTCGAATTGCAACGAAATTTAATTGTTATAATAAAGTCATAAGTTTAATTATTATGCATTTAAAAGTTTCATTCATTATAAAATCATATTCATGATTTGCATGGGAAAGAGACTTCAAGCTTAAAAAAGGATGTTCGTCTTGAGCGAAAGCTGTACCTACTCTCATTTCACTGCGAATTAGATAGAGTTTAATAAAATGCAGAAACTATTCGAAATTTTGTTGAAAGTCTCATAATTACTTATTTTTTTTTCTCTAAAAGTAAAGTAAGTAAAGTAAGTTAGAATTATCGTCACTAGAAGCGTTGATTGTTTTATATAAATTATTAAACATGAAACGTGTTCGTTTTTCCATAATGCGCAATACATATGCATTTTATAATGCCATGGCCTGTAGTAAAGAAGGCAATGATTCCATGCAAATCGAAATAACTATCCACAAAGTAGCCGTTCACATCGAGTCCATAATTTTTTTTTTTTATATTTTGACTTATTCGTAATCAGCGACTTCGAAATTCGAAAATCTGTATGCAGGAAATTTGAAAAAAAAATATTGATTATTGGCCATGGTGCCATTACTGCAGCCGCGATTTAGTTTTATTTTCGAAATTTCACTTCGAATTCATGGTCAGCGACCCCGAGTATAGACTTCCATTCGAATTTAATACGTTTTTGACTTTTGGCCGGTTTTTTTGAGATTTGAGACCACTGTGCGTCGGAAGCTTAGACGAATCCTGCACAGTATTCGAAGGTAATTTTCGAAGTAAGTGTGCATCCTTTTTGTTTTACGAGAAACTTGATTCTAATTTTTTTCTAGATTACATCATATAGGCTCTACCACGCATAGGAACAATGATAATTCATAAATATCCATGGAATCCGTTAATATTCATAATTGCTTTGATTTAAATAATGGGGAAATGTTGTCGATTCTAACCTCTAAAATGAGAAAAATTGTGTTGACTACTTGCTATGCGGAGTTGTAATGCAAAAATTTTGGACTTTTACATCTGAACGGTCGATCTAACGAAGACTTATTGTCCATGTTAAAAAAAAATTATTCTAAATTCTAAAATCTATAAAATACTTCCAATCCAACTCCATCCAAGGAAATTGATTCTAAAAAATTTGCCAATATCGACTTTACAAATTTTCCGAAACAAAGTGGGCTTCTGTTTTATCTATCCAAACATGCGCACGTATAGTCACTGTCTAATTATAAAATCTTTTTAATTTTTTTCTTTTAATTAATTTTCTAAAATCTTTTTTGATTTTCTCGTCACAGATTTTCCTTTTGTCGAGAATTTTCCCAACTAAAACCAAGGAACGACTAACGCATGCGCCTCAGTTGTTTTATTAACGATATATACTGAGATGGTGCTCTGTTGACAACTATGACGAAGACAGCGGTGCAAAGATAACCGCACCAAGGAAAATGCGTGTTCGGCTGTCTTCATAATCAGTAGACATCTTTTATGTAGGCTACAGATGGTAAATCCGGGGGAACGAGGATGCGACTAGACATCTAGAAATAGACACAACGTCTCTCAGTAAAGATAACCAAACTTTCATGCTATGTTTTACTATATATACTCCTGCCCAATCTCCACATCCAGCCGCGTTTAGCTTGATCTCTATGGCTTTTCACTGTATAATTGCAGTATTATGGATGTATGTATGTATTTATGTATAAACATAAGCATATAAGTATATGTAGGTATAATACAGTGGATTGCAAAAATCGGCATGACTTTATGCTCTTTATTTTCTTTTTATCACACTCTTGGCAAATTTGGACTCGTTCGTTGATCTTAACCCGCTTTGGGCAGCAACACGCTCATTCAGATCTGTCTCCAAATTCAATTAATTCTAAAATAATTAACCAGAAAACAATTTCAATTAGTGTCGGATCGTTGAAGCGTAGGTAGACGTACACAACATTGTGCGTATTTTTCTATGTACAACTACATAATACATATTTATGTAAGTACATCGAAAAAGGAAACGGAGGCCTATTTGCGTTAAAATATTACTCGAGTGCGTACATAAGCCTTGTGTTAGTAGCTACACAAGTTCTGAAGGGCAACAAAATCCAAACGACCTCTTGGCTCGTTGACAGATGCTTTGGCACACTTAAAGATGACAAAAAAAAAAAAATATAAATAAATAAATAAATAAATAATTTTTACCTCGAGGTGAATCAACCTATAATTGAAATATCTAAGCAGAGCACAATTTTTTTTCTTCCAATGAATTTTTCCCGGCTCGACTTGTTTTCTCTTTCCGGCTCTTGTTGCTTGGCTGTTTTTGTATTTTTGGGAGTGTTAATTGCCCAAAAAAAAAAACAGAAAAAAAAAAACACTTCAATGTTTTCAACGCTCTTCTCTCTAGGCCCGCAATTTGGCTGTGTTTAATCAGGGGGAAAAATTATTGCAAAGACGATGGAGCTACTACAATGGAGGAAGCTCTTATCGTTATTGGTTGATTGATTTAATTGACCCAAAATAAAGTACAAATTTACAAATTTTTTAGTTTTTTGCACTCTGTGATAATCGGTTTTATTATACGATTAAATTTTGAAACAAAAACTTTTTTTAAATTAATATTGAAAGCCTAAGTTTTAATGTTACCAGATGAAAGGATAAGTAAACGTTAAAAAATGAACAGTTAATGACTAAATAATAAAATTAAAGGCGTAATTTATGAGAGTAGATTGAAAAAATTTTAATAATAGATTAATCGAACAGCAATAATTGAATTTCGATTAAATTGATACAAAATAATCGATTAATTTACTAAATAATTAATCGAGTGCTGTATTCATATTTAAAAGTTCAGGACCGCCGCAAGGCAGGTTCAGCGCATTCGCCGGAACCCAGCCCCGCATTGTGAGAGGTCCCGCGGTCTACAAAAATTACACAATTAAAAAAACACTAATTTCGTTTAACTTTAATTAATTTTTAGTTTCAGTAACGATAATTCACTTTAAAGGAGTGACAAAGAAATTTAGCGGTGAAATTTATTTAGTTGCGAAATATTTAGCCAATTCGCTGGGAAAGTGGTATTGTGTTTTATCAGCAAAAAGTCTGTTTCGTTTTGACAAATAGATGGCAGTAATTTCCACAATCATATATTTAGCATCATATTTATTCGCTGAATATCTTTTTTCCACGCGAAAATTTTGACGTTTGAAGTTGATTAAAATTGCTATGCAAGAGTGGCAGTGTATTTTTATTATTCTTTTATTATTTTTTTCTACAAAAAACAAATCCGTCTTCATTTAGACAATTCTTTTGAAATGAATTTAAAATAGTAAGTATAAATATAATTTTTCATACTATTTCGAGATTAGGTAATTGCAATAGCAATCCAAAAGAACACGAAATAATATCATAAATGCACCACAGCTGATAGTCAAAAGCCACCTATAATTCAAAATAATGAACAAGTTTAGCTGTAAAAAACGTGCCATCGAACTAAATATTTATCCGCTAAATAAACACAATGCCGAGCTTTAGATAAAAAATCCAGACGCTTTTAGAGAAATGTACTTTTGAGAGAAATTAAACTATATGTAAACTATGTCAATAGTTTTTTGCAAAAGTCACACATGATTACAGATTTTGGACTTTCACTGAATTTTTTGTCCCTTGAAAATAAATTATGAATGCTAAAAAATATTACTTGGATTAGTTTAAAAAACTGTTTTAAAAAATAGAGATAAGACTCCCCAATTTTTGGAAGTCTATCGATGAGTCGCAGCTCCTATGAATTTGCATAGGAACTGGGCATAGCTACGCCTAAATAAAAATTAGCCGAACAAAATCGTAAATTTTTCATATTTTCAAGAAAGAAACAAATAATGTCCTTTACATGAATGGGAGAAAAGAACTTCACTAGGCATTGTCTTAGTGCGATTGAGACGAGAGTACGTAGGATTATCAGAATGATAAAATGTTCTTGAATGTCTTCAAAATCGGGTCACACTATCTCAATTTTTTTTTTAACAAAAAAATAATCGTTTTGGCCAATGTGCTGAAAGGAGATGTCAAATAAAATTCTCATTTTTCTCAAAAATATCAGAGAATCCAAAATGGTACGAAATATTATCAAAAATTAACATCGTCAGCAAAATATTGCAAAAACAAAAGATGCAAATCGATTTGGCAACGAAGCATCTGAAATGTCTTAACGTATTCTTTGCGGAATACAGAAATGAAGGATTTAGCAAAGCTATCATCGCAGAACATAAGATTGTAAAGGAAATGGACATAATCTCATATTTCAAATCATCTTACAGGGGAAAAAACCGGAAATTATTTGATTATGAAGGTTGAATCATCGACGATCAGTGACAAAGATTACTTCCGTGTACATAGATTTTTTACAATAATAGATACTGCGTTCATATCCTTAAAAAGTAGATTCGAATTATATTCAAGTCACCAAAATATTTTTGGTTATAAATGAATGAGATTGGGAATTTAGATGATGAATATTTATTAAAGTGTTGTCAAGATTTTCACTTACATTTGGAAAGAGATTTCGACGTAACTGAAATGGTTGAAGAAATTAAGATGTTCCGGTAAATAACACAAAACAATTTTATTTGGCTTTAGATTCGATGAATTACATTGCAAAAAAAAAAAAAAAACAATCTCTCGGAAGCATATCCAAATTTATTAATTACATTAAAAATTATGTTAACGACGTCAGTACCCGTGGCTTCAGCAAAACTTAGTTGAAACTAATAAAAAAATTATCTGCGATCATCGATAAGCTAAGAAAGATTTTCATCTCTGGCTATTCTGTCAATAGAAAGTGAAGTAACAAATTCAACCGATTTTGATGATTTTGGGTAAAAAAAAAAAAGACGAGAAAAATTATTGGATTGTATTATTATTTAATATTCATTTTATAAAAAATATATAATATGTAAGAGCATTTGTAAATAAATAATTTCACGTTCTAAAATTAGGATTTGAAAAATTTTTGAACCCGGCCCCGCGGAAGGTTACGCCGGACCTGAAAAAGTTGAATGAATGAAAAACAAACTAAGGAATAATATTTTGATTGTTATTTTCACTTAGTCCTTCATCCAGGATTGCAAAAATAAGAGATTGATAGTTTTATCGTCTGTAGCCTACTTGTTTTCGCAGCAACGATAGTATCAGCCTATGAAATAATCGTTGCGCGATGGTACAGATATTTTAGGAAGGCCAAAGCAATATTTTATTAATAAATTCTAGGAGAACTTGTCCTATAAGGAAATACTACGACAAAATGACACAGCAAACTTATTTCTAATTTTCAATTAAGTGCAATCTTTTGGAGAACGCCACTGAGTATAAAAGGTTTTAGTCAGTTTTCGCGGTTTCGGTGAAAGTAACACTTAAAAGTGTAAAAGTTAAAAAGGAAAAGTTCAGTTTTTAGAAAAAACGAAAAGTATTTATGAAAAACTTGTAAACTGTAATAAAATTATAAGACCGTAACGCTATGTATGTATGTGTGTGAGCATTAGTTTTAATCATTTGCTATTTGTTAATTTTACTTTATTACAAAAAACATTTAACTAGATTTAAGGGTAAAATGACATACATGTCATGCTTGAGGGTAAGATGAATTACATTTAACTATCAAACTCAAAGGGTATTTCACCATTTGTTCGTGCAAAGATAAACTTAAGACTTACCGCTGATGAGCCCCTAGTGAGGATTTCCGATGAAACCTGCCTTTACTGTAATAATCTTTATAGTAGGTCTAATCCATACGAACTATGGATACAGTCCAGTCTATGCTCTAAATGACACAACTAAGATTTTCATTTATGTAGTTCAAAAACTACCTTATTTCACGTCCATTTCCAATAATTTTTTGTTATAGTTCTAGAAAATATAAGAATTTTAGTTTACCATACGTCACTTTAGGACAACTTTCCCTACAGTTTTGGATAAACATTTTCTCCCAAGCATTAATCAAGTTTAGCTTTAAGTCTATGACTGAGAGCTTAAGTAAAAGGATAACTTATCATGATGCGGATTAGTCGAATCGAAGCCTTTTCTTAATTCTTTTAATTCTTTTGTGGACATGGAAAAGAGTTTTATGTTGTGCCCACAAATCAAATTCTTTATATGTGGATGGCGATGTCTCATACAAGCTGGGAGAGGTTCCGTCTGTATTTTCTATTTCTGTTTTCTCTATGTTTTTATGATAGCGGAAAACTCCAAGAATTCAATTTTTTTAAATCTCGGATCCATTATTGTTGACACCGCTAGTAGAAATGACTTTCCAACTTGGATAAACAACCATCAGTCGAAATCAGATTGGAGTAGGTGATGTTATATCATAGGCATTCTTCCTGCGGATGATTGTATAATTGAGGGAGGAGGGTATTAACACTAGCCACAAGATTTAATGCACCTTACTATATCCCCCAAATCTTTATTTTTCTACTTTTAGCAAGGCTCTGACATTCCCAGAACAGGGGTTGAACGCTCTCAACCTCCTCTTCGTCCATTCAGCTTCTGAAGAAGTCATTGTATGGTGCTTACATTTGTTGTGCATATTTTCTAAAAAGGTAGTGTCCCGTGATAACTGCAGTAAAATTCCGCACATCAAAACAGTTCCTTCTTAGCAGAATTCCTGTTTTCCTAGGACATATGTATATTGGGGCATCTTGAAATCACGTCTGTGGTTAATTGTCCAAATCTGCGATTAGCTTGCGGGCCTGTAAATCTAGAATATTCTTCGCGGATTCTAGGGGCTTTCCGATAGATTCTTCCACTAAGCATAGAATTCATAGCGCAATCTTTTCTGATCAGAACATTAGCTGGCTAATTCCCTGGTAGATCACTGTGGTTCGGTGCTCAGCAGAGAATAACTCTATGGTTATCATTAAGTCTCCCGAACTCACTGAGATAACGGTGAACTTGTTGCGATCTAATGGTTTTAGAATCCGGACCTTTGATTGCAGTTTGGTTTTCAATGCAAATCCTGATGTCTCAATTATTAGATACATTGTGAGTTATTTCTAGCAGCCTTAATGCATAATTTATAGATAGAATCTCTGTTTGGGGAATACTACAGTAGTCTGGTAACCCAGTACGATTCTTGTATTTGAATTGATGTTAAGTACACTCCAGTTCCTACCCCCCAAACTATTTGCGAACCATCTGTAAGTACATATTCGTATATATCAGAGTCATTAGCAACACAATTATCTTCCCACTCTTCTCTAATAGAAACTATTAGTCGAAATCGTATATTTTTTTCTTTTAATTTAGCTGATGTAACAAATTTGCATTCAATTTTGAGCAACTGCTCGCTTCTTACCAAAGGAATTATTTGGCTCACAGTAACATACGTTTAAGTAAGTACATTTCAGTTGCAGATTGCAGGAAAAAGAATGAAAAGTATTCAAAATTAGTAGAAAGAAAAAACTATTAATCGAAGGAGGAAGATATCACATGATTATCGATTAATCAAATAGAAATAATCGATTATTTTATATTTTTGAGTAATTGTTGCCTTCTCTATTTATGAGCATGCCAGACAGCTGAAGAAAATAAAAAAGTTTGAATTGGACCCAAAACAACAAGAGGCCGTACGATAGTTGTGGAAGTGACAGATTAAAGACATTTTCTAAGATCGCATGAAATAATCTAAGAAGGATATTTTCATGATCGGATGAAATTTATGTTGAGGGTGTTCCAAAAATATGAGGCAAACTAAAATGGATAAAATTGGGAACACCTTTATAAATTTTGCTATTTGACGTATCTTTTTCAAGATTTTTTACAGCTAGAATCTTCGCTACTAAGACGCTACAGTATCTATCTGGAGCTATCTACCTGTCTAGAGCACTCCACCAAACCAATAACCTCTAGGTGAAGATAACTCTTAAAATTAATATAGTGTACGATGCGAGGATGGACACTCCATCTCTTGCCAAAAATTTTCTTGCAGGTGTAAAGCGCTTTTTGATTCGCTCATTCACATCTATCCTTCAATTTAATTTGGAGTCTAATATCACTTTTGTCTTCAGTTTTTAATTCGACGGTAGATAATGTTATCGAACTTTGTGAAAACAAAAGTCGGAATAACTCTTCTTCGTGCAAAGATAACTAGTTGAGTTTTTGTTGGGTTTATCTTCAGAGCACAACTTATATGAAGTCTAGTTAAGAAGATTTTACAATGGTATCTGGTTAGTTTAAAGGTTATATAGAATAGAACATATGTATGTAATAGTAGCCACGAAGAGCATTTTTAATAGATATTACCGAAGGTACATATTATTGGCACGCTAAATAGGGTTTAAAAAATTTAAGAATTATTATAGTATTAAACGAATTTTAAATCCAATCCAATCCTCTCTGGATATTTTGAATTTAAAATTTGTCTAGCACTAAATATTCATAGCCGCCTGGAAGATGGCAACAGTCCTATTGCATTCCTATTGCAAAGAATTTTTCTCCTGAAACATCAGCTGACTTCCGCCCAATAAGTTTATTATGTTTCATATCCAAAGTCTTAGAAAAGCTATTATATAAGCATATAGTCCAAATTGGTCGAGGCCAATAATTTTCTTGTAGGTTGTCAATCGGGTTTCCGACGGTTGCACAGCTGTGAGACTGCAGTTCTGAAGGTGACCCCTGATTTGAGGAAGTCTTCGGATCCAGGACAAGTTCAGTGTTTTGGTACTTCTGGACTTCTCGAAAGCTTTTGACAGTGTGGACCGTCGTATGCTTCTCCAGAAACTTGGTGCTTCTTTTAATTTTAGTAGCTCTGCCATGGCGCTGGTAAAGTATTTCTTGGCAGACCGCAGGCAACGAGTATATATTGATAACAATTCATCCTCTGCACTGTCTTTACTTTGTGGGGTGCCTCAAGGTTAAATTCAGGGACCTTTGCTATTCATTGTACAGAATCACTTATATGCCGATGATGTACAACTCTATTTAAGCCGGTCGATCGATCTTCTTGAAGACTATATTGTATAAATTGTGATTTGGAAAGAATTAACACCTGGGCCAAATGTAATCGTTTGATACTATATCCTGCAAAGTCTCATTGTATTAAATTCTACAATAACGGTTTAATTGAAATCCAACCATTGACTTTAAATAATGTTTCGCTGCCTATTGTAAATAAAGTTAAAACATTAAAGCCATGGTCAGCAAACTGACTTATTACTTTACGGCAAGGAAGAGGTATAAAGATGAGATTTGTAGACATTCCACCATAGTAAATATTTAGGAAATATTATTCTCGACATTTTCTCTCCATTTTCACTTCTTTTGGTACATAAAATGTTGACGTAACTTTATAAAAGTTACTCACCATTCATTTTATAATTTTTATTTCATTTTCAACTTTCATCTTTTCACTACTTATCTTTCACACTTTATCTTTGAAAAATCAAACTTTCAAAACATTCTAAAAGTACAAGGGAAATGGTAGCTGACTGTAATTTTTGATACTGTTACATGAGACACCTTAAATATACAAAGCTACGTATATATAAAATATCAAATTAAATAATCTAACTGTAGGTGACATATACATTATGCAGCAAACACTCTCACGTGAATGTCAAAATCAAGTTGATGCTCTATTAAAGCTTGGTCAATTTCCACGAAGAAAATGGACGTCATATTGTGAAAGGATCCTAACAGATATTCCTATATCAGATGAACTAACGTTTTATCTGGTTGTTGTTAAATAAAGAAAAGAAAACGTCTTCACGATATTTGTAAGGTTAGGTTAGGTTAGGATAGAGAGGTGCCGCAAGTAAACTAACCTGAGTCACTTAGTCCTCCAATCGGTCCATTGTTCCCCTTGCCCTCATGGGATAACCTTTAAAACCGCCCTAAATTCATATTGCTCTTCTTATAGATCTGAGGATACATCTGAACCTTTACTTTGTAGCTCGCCCAGACTTTAAAAGAAGTGTAGCTATCTAATAGCCTACCTCTTTTATACATCAAACCGGGGCACTCGCAAAGTACATGCTAGATGGACTCGATTTTACTTCGAATTCTAGCAGCTCCTGCAGAAATCGTTCGCCACTATTCCCAGTCTTCCAGCATGGTGCTGCACTGCCCAGTGACGCGTATATTCATTATAAATCAGGGACCGAACCATTTATGGCTTTTTACGAAAAAAGCCAACTTTACTTGTCATTCCTGACCGATAATAATTTGAAGCTAAAAAACTAAGCTGGAAAGGCTTTTTATTTTATCTGGCTAGAAAAAATAAAAAGCCGGGCTCGCTTTTTATATTTTCACCGAAAAAAGTATCAAGCTGTTGCGATTGCTTTTCTAGCTTCAAAACTATTACCGGCCGGGAATAACAAGTAAATTAAGCTTTTTTCGTAAAAATTCATAACTGATTCGGTCCCTAAAAATAAGAAGCCAGCTTGGCTTTATATACTTCCGGTTTCAAAACCTGTTACTTCCAGCTCGAAAAAATAAAAAGTCAAGCTGGCTTTTTATTTTTGCCAGAAAAAATAGAAATCCTTTTCAGGTTTTTTTTTGTATAAAAAAATTAAGTTTTCAAAAGCTTTACAGGAATCGAAACGGATTTCACGAGACATATTTTGGTATATTCCACTAAATTCCACGATCATTATTTAACCCAGTTTTTTTTATTTAAAATTTTCAAAATAACAGTTATTTTCGGTCCCTGCCATAAATTGAAACTCTTCCGATGAATCATTTTCGTATGACCTCGAGTTGAAATGTATTGAGCATCATTTTACTAGATCAGAGATTGCTCGCATTTATAAACTTTTGGGGTGATTAATCTTCCATTACTACATAGAACCAAAGTTCATAGGAAAAAGTTCTTGATTGGGGCAAGCCTATTTCCAAATAATGAACTGAATGTATTCAAGGTTGTTACCGCACATAAAGTACCATTTCACAATTATTCTACACCGTACTACAAAGTTTTATCTAGTCTCATGACTTCTGCGACTTTTCTGATTGTGCATATGCAACAAGTTTTGTATCTTAATTCTGAAGTTGTACAGTTGAAGTTCATTTAATTGGTGCGAAGCTGTTTTACTCTCAAGGTTGATTCCAAAATTTAAAGGAATGAGGTCATAGCAAAAAAAGGTTAACATTTCAGGGAGTTGAAACTATCCCCATCAGTTCAAAATATTTGTTAGTAATCGAGAAATAAAGTTGAAATTAATCCTGAATGATTTCCTGAGCTCCTTTACTATTGGTTATTGTGCCAAACTGCTAGAGTGGCTCCAAATGACAATTGTAGTCATATTGCACTTGACCAGCAATGCCATACTATATTAGAAGTGATTGCTGACATTTGAGATATACACGAAAAATGTAATACTATGATACACTATGATACACTGGTAATCTAAAATCTTCATATAGTTATACACTGTTGCTTGTTAGATGATTAACATCTTTGATCGCAAATTTTTTATGGTTATATTCAAGGGTCATTTACTTCTCAGAGACACTTTCTCTAGTTGGTGTTCCTCAGGATTCTCTTCTGGCACCTATCTTATTCTCGATCTACATCAATTAAGTTGCTACTACTCTAGAAATAATACGCATTCACATCTTTGCTGACGATATCCATATTTGGTGCACATGTGGGCAACTTTTATGGCACACTATGACAATCAACAATGAGAGTCGTAAGGAAATTTCAATAGAAAACTTTTAATAGTACATCTAAAACCCAAACTATAGCCTATTTTATACGTCCTAACCTCTCTTCAAATATCTCTCGATTATGCTTTCAAAAATCTATCAAAAATCTTAGTTTACTCATTGATCCTGATCACGGTACAGATAATACAAGGTATTCTCCTTAACATTTGACACATAAACTGTGACGTAATTTCGTGACTATATATATTTCTATAGGAAAGACAAAGAGAGGACAGAGAGTATTGTGTTCGCTGTACCGTCCTTTCCTATACATTTTCACGATATTTCATCATAATGAGAATACCTTGCATTCTTTGTACCGTGGAACCTGATCTTACTTTGGAATTCATCTTGATCAGAGATTTCCCGTGTCATAATTCAACCTCATTTCCTTTATAGTGATGTAGTGTAATGTAATTTACTTAGGCGCATTAGACATAGCGCTTCTTTCAACAAATTTCAACTGGAAACTTTGTACAACTAGCCCAGTGCAGATCAACATATATTTGCCCTTCATAGGCTTCCCTACACTGATCCTATGAACTTAAATTTCATCCAGTTCTTTGTGAGTCACTTGCGATCGATTCTAAAAATTTCTTCGAACCAGGTTTTTTTTTTTTTAACATTTATTCGGGTTGAAAAACCTTCGTTCTTAAATATTGACCAGACTGCATTTGAACTTTGTCATTTAACTAATTGCTTCCGATCGGACTTTAGTAATTGTTAGACAGAACAATAAAAATTAATTGCATAAGAAAAAAAAACGTTCAATCGAAACATGATCAAGTCATAAAGTGCATCGTAGGCGTGTAAAGAGCACGTGTCACTGCCTTTCTATATATAGACGGTCCATTAAGTCCGACCACTCATCTAGAAAAAAAAGTACACGTACCGCGCGTATGAAAGCTAAGCATCTTCCTATTGTCCTCCGGAACTCTGGCGGCCAATTAAATATATACCTTCGGAGGTCTGAACCGGAAATGTATAGCGATCGTATCGGTTAATATTCGCTAATTAGTACATGTTGTCTGTGATATAACGGAATTTAATCAAAAATAAAAGTAAAAAAAGCTTGTCTTGTTAAGAAAAACAAAAAAAAATAGTTGTTGAGACATCCCACGGTGGTTCTATGGCAATACTCGTTTTGCATTCAAAGACCAATTAAGATTCACAGAGATTTCCCGGTCCGCAAAAAGGAAAATCAGCAACAAATAATAATACTTTCCTCCATTGTTAACCTGGCGAGAATTCGCTAAGATGCATATGGCCGGCGGGCGACAACAGCGGTTGTGGAACAGGCCTCTTTCAAAATGCGCTGTTACCTCTTATTTCGCTTTGATGATTTTTGGCAGAAGTCAGTTATCACCATACCATGGGAATTTATTTTTCAATTTTATTAGCAATTCACTTTCGGTGAGATGAATTATGGCGTGATGTGAACGATGTCGGCGGCGGCATCGACATAGCATCGGGCATGGTGTCGAGGACATGCTAGAGACGATGCCAGGTGAACGCGAATCGAAAATAATTAACCCAAATATCGTGCATGACGTCGTCGCGCCGTTCAGGAGCTGATTGAATGCAGGTGGAAAATTCGTAATGTGTTCCTCTCTGCGGGAAAAACTTTGGTTGATTTACTGAGCTGCGCACGCACGCCAATATTTCAGTATTGCCGTTCGCGTTTGATATATGTATAAAAAAAATATATAATAGCACAACATCCAAAATTCGACGGTACCTATAGGTATATACAAAATGAATCGACCAGGTGAATGTCAGAAGTCATCTCTTGGCCTGTAATCAGTTGGTATACTTTTGGCTTACCAGGGAACAAACTTACTGATTCGACGGACGCAACAAAACGAAATGGACTCCGTTGACTTAAATCAGGACAAGCAAAACCAATTGCATCCCTCCCGTCCTGAAAGATATTAGCACGCATACGGAAATGCAAATGAGGTGCATAATCACGGATAATTAATTGTCATAAACATTTTTAATTGGCGCTGCACGCTCATAAAATTTGATTAAATGCTCCGTCGGATGATGACTGGCGTGATCAAGGAGAGATTTGGTATAATAGTAATCGTCATCTTGAATCTCTTCCATATAAGAAATTCCACTACCGGTGCGGTTTTTATGCCGTTTAATCAGTGCGCTGATGATATTGACTGAACGGGATTAGGTTTACTTGAAGACATGTTGTTTGTGAAAACATGAAAACATTTAGGAGTGTCTTATACATGCTTCAGGCAATAACGGATAATATTGGATTGTGTTGAAATATACATACATATGTGTATACGAAGGTTGCTACTTAAGTTTTGTGATTGACAAAGAAAATTTCCGAACCCCTTTAATATTTTTTTTGTTTTGTTTTTCAAAATATTCGCCTTTAGGTTTAACACACTTTTTCATACGCATTATTTCCACCTTTCCACAAATTGTGATATTTTGTTCGATGACCTTTCAGTAGAACTATGATAACATGGTCCGTACGTCTACTTATCAATACTCCATACGCGCTTCACTTTGGTTGATTTATTGTTATGGCTTATTGTTATGGCTTATGTAGGATGAAATTTGATGTGGAGGGTCAAATTGCGAGTTCGAAGCTGTTCCTATCTACCTACATAAAAATTGTTACGTCAGATAAAATAAGAAAAACCAATCTCTGCTCCAGTGAAGTACCCAACTCAAAACTGAAATACCGATAATCTTCAAAAGGACAAAAAAAAGGATCTTGAAACCGAAAAGAATATACTTTGATCTAATGTCGTCTGCTTGCTAGAGAAGTGATGGAAACCAAGCCGAGCAAATCGTTTCAAAGAACATAATAGGCCAGAAATATAACAAATGTCGTAAAAACAATTGTATCAAAAAATTCCTTTACCACTCTTCTTTTAGTTAAAGATCTAAAGCCTGGCTTCAGAGATCCTTTATGGAAAAATAACGCATATGTCAAAAATTATGCTCTCTGATAAGATTCGTATTCTATTATCCATTAGATTTTTATCCCACGAAAATACATAAGTTCGAGTTATTGGCCAGTATTTTCTATTTTTATTGATGGTTCCAAGACAAGTTCAGGCACAGTGGAACGAGTCTTATGGCTGATTTACATTACTCGACCATTGCTAGAAAATAGAGTAAGTAGTTTCCCTTATCTGAAAATACTTTAGAACGATAAGGACAAAAGATAATCCAGCAAAATTTTACTGAGTTAAATGTCAAATTCCCCGACGAAGAGGAAATTTTTACTGCCATAATTATCCATAAAAAGTTCTAGCCAGAAGTATATTTTATGGCAGTAAATTTTGGTATTATGGCAGCAAACTCATACATATAACTACAAGCTGGTACGAATATAATTGTTTACACGCACACAAATTAAAAATATTTGAAGAAAGTCACAGCACATCAGCTGGAATGTGTCAAAGTTTATTAAACATTTTTAAACATTTTTTAAATAATTTTAAATTTTTTATTTTAGAATTTTTTTAAAAAATTATTAAAAATATTTTTATAAAGTTATTATAAATTTTTTTAAAAAATTTTTAAATATAGAATGTGTCAAAATTTTAAAGGTAATATTTTGTATTTTCTATTGTATTCTGTATTTGCATTGTTCTTGAATTTGTGCCTTTTTTTAATCGATTTTGAACTTCAGCATAAACGTCCAACTAATTTATGCAATTGACAAATTGATGAAATGCCACAAGTGACACTTCGCTATAAAAGAGTGGGAAATAATGCGACAGTCGATCACCTCCTCCATTTTTTCTAACAGTGCAAAGTAATATGACCCTCTTACTCACTTTCTCAGTAAAATCGCATGTTCGAGTAATGCAAATCAGCCATTATAGACTGCCTGACAAATGCAGTGTTTTTCAGGCAGAACTTGCAGCAATTTATCAGACAGCAACATTGGTATCTATGTGCAGAGCACTGTCACGGCACATATGCATATAGTATACTGATAGCCAGGCAGCCATCAAGGCGCGGGATACTGCGCTGGTAAAATCAAAATTGATGCAGTTATGCACGACTAGCCTTGAGGTATTGGCTACAAGGCACAAGATGACACTATGCTGGGTACCTGGCCATAAGGATATCTCAGGCAATGAGATGGTTGATAAGTTAGACAGGCTCTGAATTGGATAGCTCCGCGGCGGTAGCTTTTGTGAGGATCTCAACCGGAGCAATAAAAGAGGAAATCATCAGGGGCGCCTGTCAAAAAGCAAGCCTTCGATGGACCAACAGGGATAGCTACCGTATTGCGAGGCAATTGTGGTCTGCATATGATAGGAAAAGGACAAGGTGGCAGCTTAATGGCAGCAGAACAAACACCAAGAATCTAGAAGGCGTCCTTACGGGTCACTGGGTCATACGTGACCCTGCTAGAAGACTGGGGATAGCGGCGAACGATTTCTGAAGAATCTGTAAGAACTTGGAGGAAATCGAATCCGTCCAACACGTGCTATACGAATGCCCCGCTCTGATGAACAAAAGAAGTAGGCTATTGGGTAGCTACTTCTTTTCAAAGCTGGGTGAACTGCAAAGCAAGGAATTTAGACGTATCCTGAGTTTTCTGAGAGAAGCAGGATGGATCTAGGTAAAGAGTCTTGGAGATATCTTGAGTTCGCCAAGGGAAGCAGGATTGATCTGGGGCAGTTTGAAAAGGTTATCCCATGGGGCTTAGGGGCACAATGGACCCACTAAAGGTCTAAGTGATGCAGGCTATTGCGGCACCCCTCTTACCTAACCTAACCTATTGGCCAGTATTCCGCTAGGCATGTGATAACTAGGGGCATGGCTGCCTTTAGCCAAATATGGGCTTTGAACACTTTAGAATATAGAGGAAATTATTTTCTAAAATACTTTGGGTTATTCACAGCAATAATAACGTAAAGTATTTTAAGACCTATTACGCACTGGAGACTTTTTGTCACGTAACTGTTTTGTCACCAACGTCAATTTCATAGGCTATAATGTAAATGCGAGTATGAAGTGGCGTGACAGTGCGGTAACTTTTTGGTTCCTGCGGCTATTTTTGGGTGACAAAACTATCACCGCGCCTTCAGGTTTATATGAACGTCCATTCACTGGTAACATTATTGTCACAGCCTGAGTGCCATTATTTTGGGAGACTTTATAGTGCTTGGAAGTAACTTATGCATAGTTCTGTTTTTGAAGAATGGCTGCTGCAATGATAATTGTGAGAGGAAGATATAAATAACGAAGTAATAATACAAGAAGTGCAAATGAGACAGCAAAATTTGAAGAACTATTCTGATGGTAATTAGAAAATAAAAATGTGGGGAGAAATATCCATGAAAGTGTTTATAGACCTTACGAGTTACAGCATGTCTCTCTTCGAGTTCAATTGATGATCGCGCATAATATTTGTACTTTGATTCGTTATAGCAGGTCTCAAAATCTGTAATAGTAAATCACCAAATTTTTCAACAATTATACGGAAATATCAAAGGAATTTTTTATGATAGATCAAACATTAAGTGAAATTTTCCTTTAAGCAGGCTTTCCCTCCAAATTGGAAGGATTCAATAGCGTTTCTTTAGATGATACTTTCTACATCCTAATGACAAATACACATATCACAGCTGCCTCCTCGAAATTTATATTAATGAATGGCGATATAAAACATGAATTTTTGAGATTACTCACTCAAGGAGCATCCACTAAGTCCGAATCAATTTACCTATCAAAAACGTAAATAAACTGAACTAGCTTTACTAAACCTGAAAAATGGTATAGGGAAAGCATTGATGACAGAGAAATAGCCCTTTGTTCATTCTTAGACATTGAAGGTGTGTTTGACAACACCTCTATTAAGTTAATAATGACTGCATTGGTCAGACATGGAGTGAATCCAACACATAACAGATGGATTCAGGCAATGCTTTCCAACAGGATAATAAATACACAGCTCTCTGGTGAGACACTTGAGGAATATACCACTAGAGGTTGTCCCCAAGGAGGAACTTTATCTCCTCTGCTGTGGTCTATGGTAGTTGACGACCTTCTTAGTTCAGCTAAGGAATCAGGATATTGAATCTCAAGGTTATGCTGATGACCTTGTAGTCATTATCAGAGGTAAATATGAGCGCCTGCTTTCTAGAAAGCTTCAAGAAGCTCTAAGTTTTGCTCAAGATTGGTGTGCCGCACACAACCTATCAGTCAATCAACAAAACAACAATTATACCCTTGACTAAAAGAAGGAAAATGAGCAACATATCAAGCCCTATCCTATTTGGTAAGAAGATCTCAATTTCCAAAGAAGGCAAATATCTCAGAATAACTCATGATGATAAACTGAATTGGAACAAGCACATTGATAAGACAATCGAGAAAGGTACACTAATGTTGTTGAACTACAGGAAACTGGCTGGCTCAATATGGGAACTCAAGCCGAATATTATGATTTGGCTATACAAATCAGTAGTCAGACTCATGATCAACTATGCTGCAGCAGCATGGGGGAATAAATGCACGCAAAAGACAACCACCAGGAAGCTAAATAAGCTCCAAAGGTTGGCCTGTTTAAGTGTAACTGGTCCCATGTGCACAACATCTATCAGCACTCTAGAAACGCTACTGAACTTACCGACACTCGGAGATATGGCTGCAAAAGAGGCTGGACTCATGGTATATACAGCCCGGACAGATGCCTATAGTGAATGGAACTCTGAAAGTCTACTCACTATAGCCAAAAGAATCGAAGAAAATCCAATAATGGATATGATGCCAGACAGAAGGGTTGCTGAGCACAACCTCCGTCTGCCCTTCAAGATAATAATACCAAATAGAGAAAAAACAGATAAAAGTCTAGTACATCAAGCCCTGATCTGGTACACCGACGGTTCTAAAACCGAGAAAGTAGTAGGAGTAGGAATATATGGTGTTAAGCCAAGAGCTAACATCTATCAAAGCATAGGAGAATACGCCTCAATATTTCAGGCAGAGGTATATGCCATCACTAGATGTGCATACGAAAATCTAAGCCGATCCTATACTAAAAAAAAATATTTATATCTATACAGATAGCCAATCGGCTCTGAAAGCCATCTCATAGCCCGAGATCAAAAGTAAGTTAATGCGGGAATGTATTCAAGCATTAACGAACCTTGGATAATACAACCATCTGACGCTTCAATGGGATTTAAGACCCTCGCGGGAATTGATGGGAATAAAAATGCAGACTTACTGGCCAAAAACGGAGCAGCCATGCCCCTTATAGGACCATCCCTAACTGGGTCCGGAAGTAAATAGACCAGAGATGGAACTCAATGACAGGATCCAGATAAGCACAAAAAAAATGTTCGCTAATTACCAAATACATTGAATTTGGCTAGTGAAAGTATACCATAAAAAATGCCGGAAATGTAAAAAATACTGGGGCTGCAAATATACACACAATTCCCAGCAAACATCACAATTGGCCTACGAATAGCTTTTTATTGCCACAACGAGCATTTGTATTTCCGGCAATAATGCATTTTTATCGCTTACGTTTCACTTGACTGGAGTAAATGTTACATCGCATATGAATAGTGTAAGTGATTCATTTTATGATAATAATGGCGTTCTCAATAAACTTTAATCCTTAATCCACTAAATCGTAGATTTATAGTTGGTTTTGAGGATTTTAGGATTTGTTTAAATAAATAATGTTATTATTTACCTTACTATTTTTACCTTACCGCACGTGAATAAATAACAACTCCAAATGAGGCAATTTCGAAAGGGAGAGTACTTAAAAATTGTCGATAACGGTAAAATTTCTTTAAAAATAGTACATATATATGCACCTCGCTCTCCATCACATGCAATAATGTAGCAATTCGAAAGCGATTCGTAGGCCGATTGTAATGTTTCCTGGAATCTAACTGAATTGAATTCTCGAGCTATCGCCAAAACATCGCCATGGCAATAAAAAGGCAACACAATTTTTATTGCCTTTCTTATCGCCATAGCAATTTATCGTGGTAATATTTGCTGAGTTTTTGTATAAAAGTTTGTTGCCATGTATAGAACTTTGAATAAATCCTCCAGTCTACTTTCAGTAGCCAAATTCTAATAGCTAAACTAACTTGTAATAGATTGCCTAACTGGTTGAAGGAATTGGCGCAGGCGTAAAGAAGGTAAATAATATGAAATAAAATTTTTCTCTTCCTGTAAAACAGCGTTTCTGTATAGGGTTCCGGTACCCAAAGGGTTACTACTGAAAGCCTATTACTAAGATTTCGTTGTCCGTCCGTCCATCACCAGGTTGTAACTCACTCATGAACCGTAATAGGTAGACAGTTGAAATTTTCACAGACTGTTTATTTCTATTTTCAATATAACAAAAAATATAAAAAATTAAAGAAATTAAAAAATTAAAGGAGGCCCCTATACAAGAAACGTGATTTTTTCGGCGTTTTTTTCCTCGTTTTATTCTCAATATTATTATTATCTTGTTAACCGTAACAGGTAGACAGTTGAAATTTTCACAAAGTGTGTATTTCTATTGCCGCTATAGCAACAAATAATAAAAATAAAATAAAATTAAAATTTAAAGGGGGCCCGCATACAAGAAACGTGATTTTTCGTCTCTTTTTCCTTGTTTTATTCTCATTCATTATTATTATTATAAGTAGGCATAACTTTTTAAAATGAGAGCATTATTTTTTTAAATGGCGTCTACTCTCATTTGAAAAAATAAATAAAAATTACATGGTGTTAAATTTTGTACGATGGTACGGAACCCTTCGTGCTCGAGTCCAACTCGCACTTGGCCGGTTATTTAGTATTCTCAGTAATCACCATACTCGGCGGCATAATGAAAATCCAAGCAGGGTCTTCGTAGATTAATTGATCGAAAGAAATCAAATTCCTTGTATTGGAAACACGATCAAACATAATCCTTAGCTTGCCCCCTGCCCCACTGTGACAATACCCGCCATCTACATTCTCCAGAACAAATCCCAATATTACATGCCTATAGAAAATAACAGAATGTCGCCATTTTGTACAAAAATTACCGATAGTGCTAAAACAAGACTGTCGATTCATTCGCACTTTACGATCAATTTGATCGTAAATTTTCAAAGTTTTTCCAAATTTATTATTCTTTTTCTATTTTTTTCTTTTCACATCTTTTCTTCTTCTTCAATTCAATGACAGCAACAACTTTATTTTATTAGACCGACGCGACGCTGCTGATCAATCGAAATTGAGTGCAAAATCGACCGATTCAAATTAAGATCATTTTTTGCGTGAGGTGTCCCAAAATTAACTTTTTCACAAATTAAGACGCGGGGCAAATAAATTCATGACGAGAGATGGGAGCACGATCACTATGTGACCCGTCGATCAAGTGACTTTGATGACTATGTTACTCAAGAACGAGAATGCATGCGTATACGTTGCAGTGATTCATTCGAAAATGCAGTCTCGTTGCAAATCTGTGGGGTCCACTTTATGCACACTGCACAGTAACTATTGGTATAAATGCACTCGTACATACATATAGACTAGTTTTATGGTATACATCAGAAATTGGACGTGTAAAATTAATGGGATGACTTAGCCCGATTATGCCATTGATACGATCTGATTACCAATTTCTCGGAGAGTTGCATAATTTTTATTTTTAAAATGGCTGTTTTTGACAGAAATAACTCTGAGTGGTCTCCCTTTTCTATAAATAATCTGATGGATAATTTTGTAGAAGTGCAAGAAGTCGAAAGAAATGCTTTCGCTGCTGTATGGCGTTTGGGGCGAGGCTAGTGAAAGTTAATAGAATTTTCAAAAATTTTATTGTTGCACAATTTATTATGTACATAAATGAGAATTAAATCCAATGAATGATTTATAAAAGCAATTTATTGTAGTTTATCTATTAAAAAGAATTTGAAAATGGGGGCATTCCAGAAATAAACAGATTTTTCAGCAGTTTATTACTTTAGACTAGTTAGTTGCACACATAGCGGGCATATTTAATTTTAGATTCTTCAAGAAAATAACTAACAAAAAAATACTCCATTTATAAAAAAGAGCAAATATTCGCATCCCCATTTTTACCTGTACCTACCATACCAGATTGAAATAGTAATTAATGACTATGATTTGTTACCATTGATTCATAAACAAGTAACAAATAACAAAATTGAGTGACTCGATAAACAAATGAAAATAGAAAAATGGAAAAAATATACAAAAAATACAAAAAACTAGACATTTTTTTGTTTTTTTGAAAAATTGAAAAGAATCAGATTAATTCATGTTGCTGCTAATACGAAACTCTTGTCTTCGTTTTTTTAGCATACCGCGGGCTTAGACAGACGTATAATTAATTTGATTTAATCTGATTTTTTTAAAAAAAATTTTGCATAATTTTGTTTAATTTGTCTTACTTGTTCAACATTTTTTCCACTTTTTCCATTTTTCTATTTTCATTTGTTATTCGAATCACTCAAGTTTGTTATTTGGGGTCTATTTATGAGTCAAACCAAGACTTAAAACTTTGCTGCCCTAAATCAAAGATTGTATTACTTTGTTTTACTGGCAGGGAAACGAGAGATCCCAAGCACCAGAGCCAGGGAGATCCATTATTCACCGTTCCTGTTTTTATACCCTAGATGAAATCATAGGGGTATACTAAGTTTGTCATTCCGTTTGTAACACCTCGAAATAATGATGGTAGAGCAAAATGGATTGGACACCCACGCATAATATTAAAAGTTATTTTGATTTTTGCATGTCCGTCCGTCCGTCCGTCCGTCTGTGCGCACGATAACTCGAGAACGCGTATACTTAAAGAGCTGAAATTATGTACACGGACTTTAAAAAAACAAAAGTAAAATTAAGTTCGAAAATGAGACAAATCGGGCAACTCCTTCGTGGGGTTGCCATATATATTTCGTTTTCCGCTATATATTTGGACACTGCCTGAGAACGCATCGACGTAGAGAGCTGAAATTTCGTACATGATGTTTTTACTACATTAGCAAATAAAATGTCAAAAATGGACTAAATCGGGCAACTCCTTCTTGGTATTGCCATATAAAAATTTCGGTTTTTTACGTATACTTTGAAAACGATCAGTCCAAGACATTTTTATTGTACTAAGAACTTCTGCAGAATACGAAATCCTATAAAATTGGATATTACCATTTTTCTGTGCGACAAACTGTTCTAGAAATATATGCGAAAAACAACTTCAAAATCAATACTTGAATATATCGGTGACCATACGAAATTTAATACGGGCATTCATCTAGGGTATCATAAGAATTGGTCTTAGGCCAATTCTAGCTTTTTTACTTGTTTTAATGAAGTTTGTGAAGTTTTTCAGCTCATTCACCGATAGGAGGGCAGACCCAAGCGTATCCAGCATGCTTCAGGCAAAATCCGGACAAGCACACAGAAATTGTTGGGTTGTCTCAGGCTCTTCTTCCAGACAGGGCAGACAGTCAAGGCTGTTAAAAATTCCTATCCTTGTTAGATGTGCGTGAAGTGAGCTGTGAGCAGCAATGATGCCAACCACAGTTCTATATTGTTTCGTTCTGAATTAGGCCCATCAAGAAAAAGTTTTGAACACCCGCAAGTGCTCAGGTTTGTACTTATGCTTCCGGCTTCATACGAACATTCGCTTTGATGAGAGACCCGATAACCGAGGTGGCAACGCTTATGGCGGATTCCGGTCCCAGGAAGGCAGACCCAGAATCAGACTTGGCTAAAAAAATTAGCCCTTTCATTCCCCATGATCCCCATATGATCAGAAACTATCTGAAGTGACACCTTGTTGTGGATATACAGCCTATGCATGGACAACCTGTAGTCCCCCAGTAACATAGATGTTATCCGAGGGCCATTCAGAGCTATCAAGGCTGCCGGAGTATCCGAAAGGGTAGCAATGTCCTTTCCCTTGATTTCCATATCAAGGCCTATCTTCGATTTGTCACTGTTCGGCACTCTCAGGAAAGCGATATAGATTCTTTGGGTCACACCTCCTGGACGAGCCGGTAAGGGGGAACTGGGAGCCAAAACTTTTTTTATGGCCGGCGCAGTAGAAGTTGGAAGCGATATGAACCTATGTCAGCAGTCAACATGATGGAAGCGAATGAACAAATTCGGGAACGACACATTCTATGTAGTCAATATAGAAACAAAATCTATTTTAATTGAAATTTCATCCGTTTTGAAGAACTTGCCATTCCATTTTCTTGGTAAAACCTAGAAAATGTAATGGCGGATTTACAAGTAAAACTTGTACACTACTAACGTAGTATCTAACTTGCAACCGATAAAATATTTTTTTAATCCAAGAAAATATTATCGTTACCCTTAGCGCAATCAATTGCTATGTAATAGAAGAATTTTAGATTTTTTTTTTAAATTTTTATGATTCTAAATTAAATTCAGCGGAAGGTCCTGGCTTCAGACCCCAGACAAGAAGGTTGTTTTTACTATTATATTTAATTTGTTTTAGAATCGTAAAAATAAAAAAAGTGTTGCACAAATTTTTCTATGCTATCTGTGACCAATTGAGTTTGAGTCCAGTGTGAGGAAATCCTCGAAAAGATATAACAGAAATGGACTAAAAATTTTGAGATAACAGTGTTTGAAGTAAGCAAAACTAATTCTGATACAGGTATTTGCAATGCGGTTTTTATCCATAGAGAAAGGGTAGTAGAGGCATTAATAAGAAGCAATAAATTTGCGTTACATGGAAGAAAGTTTTTGAAAAAAATGAGGGTATTTATGAAATTTGTTTGTAAAAAATACAGAGTAATACACTTTTCGACAGCTACTATTCTTGGCTATTTAATAAGTCAACAATAACCAAAATCTATAGGGTGGTTCAAAAGTTATATTCATTTATTCACATAAGGGTTCACGACTTTTGGCGAAATCTACAACCGTCAACAACTCCTAAAGGAAGGTTTCTAGGGCTGGGGAGAGGGTGTATGTGGAACAATTTTTTGATCAGCTTATCTCAAGGAAGCGCGTGGTATACCGGAAGGTATCTTAATCTGAATCACCCTGTATGTAGATTGAAAAAATATTTATGGCGTTATTTTGAAAAACCTAATAGATATTGAAATATTTTTTATATTTTATTTTATGACAATTTTCAAAAAAGAGGACTTATACAGGATGTCTCGCGTATGTTTTGTGGATAGGTCATGCTTAGACAAGCAAAAGCATTAGGGGAACGGGGAGGGGGGGGGGAGGGTTCGAACGGTATTTGGGTATGTTTTTATAGATCAACCTTTAACTTCCGAACGTTACACTCTATGATGATAATATAAAATTGGTTACATAGATAATTGTTTGACCCTCCAATGACCTGTACATTTTTCTCTGCTACTTTCCGTTTTGAAGCTATGGATCAAAAAAGCTCAAATTTCGGAATTTTAACTCGTTTTTATTTTTATTTAACTAAGTACTATTTTTATCAAACAACATGTTATCATTATAGTGATGAGCAAAATTGGTCTTGGTCTTGCAGTCTTGGTCTTGGTCTTGCAGAGTATGCAAGACCGATACCAAGACCAAGATTGCAAACATGCTCACAAGACCAACACCAAGACCATGTGTACGTTAACAAGACCAAGCCCAAGACCACATTATGCCAGACCAAGACTCATTATGCAAGATAAAAATCTGCAATAGCGAAGCATAGTTATGATCGGTACGTACTTTACCGGAATTTGAGAGAAAAACTGGGCAAAAGAAATGTAATAAATATATTGGATTCACAAAATGTCGTTTTTGTTGCTTCCTTTCTCTTTCATTTTCATAGTTCAATCACAAGTCATATCACTATTGTATTTTACTTATATAAAGATTAAAAGGACACAAATAACATATCCCGTGTTCAGACAAGATTTATTTAGACGGGGATAAGGTAGTTTTTAACTATTTATAAATTTATGGCATGATACATCAATTATAGAATTGCGCAAAAAAACGAAATCCTAGATTAAAACTAAAACCAAAAGTTGACTGTGCAGCCCAAAGCTAAAACCTACTACAAGATCACAGACAATACCGAGACTGAATGGCAAGACCAAGAGCTAGATCAAGACCAAGACCAACACCAAGACTTGAGTATGCAAGACCAAGACCAAGACCAATATTATACCAATCTTACCAAGAGCAAAACCAAGACTAAGTTTGCAAGACCAAGACCAACACCAAGACCATTATAGTCTTGGTCTTGGTCTTGTATTTTCACATCACTAGTTATCAACACCAATTTTTCTTTTTGAATTTTTGCAGCCCAAAAACTTTGCTTTAAAATGACCTATCACACTCTGCACCCACTCTGCGTTTTTTGCACTTTTTCTTAATCATATTCAGTAAGTGCCGAAAAGTAGGCAATTACATTTTGGGAATGAGTTTTTATGAAATTTTCGTTGGATATGATCTATAAAAATATACCCAAAATATCTTTAATTCCCGTGTTATTTGGAAAACCGTTAGGATCCCCCCCCCCCCCCCGCCTAAACTTTTTTTTGCATGTCTAATCATGACCTATCCATTGCCTTCAGGTACCAGACCACATACGGGATACCCTGTAGTACGAAGCATTTTCTAGTTAAACTTCAAATAACATCCCCCTACCAATATCTTATAATAATCATGAAAACCAAATCAAAATAATAAAATGTTAAATAATAATAATTCATCAAACATAAATACACAGGGACTTAAATTACTTCCCCATCATCATTTTCTTCATCAACATAACCAATTAAGAAGCGAAAATAAAATATTTTGTAGACAACAACAACAACACAACTCAGTCAGAAAAGTATGTAAAATCTTAGAATTATTCATCTTTAGTTAATTTAAAATAAATGAAAGAATGCAACGACAAGAAAATTCTGCCAGGGAAATTAAATAATAGCGTCTAGCTGTCTTGCCAAAAAATAAAAAAACAATCGTAGATTACACCAATCAACAACGCACATGCATTTTTATTGTCATTTAATGATTCATAAAACCATTTACTCTGCAGTTGAGTCAAAATTTTCCTATACATATTCACAGACGTATTCATTTCATTTCCTCTTTAAATTTTCAAAAAAAAAACATTTCAAGTTTAAAATAATTTTTGAATGTCGAAAACAAACTTTTTGACACCAAGCAATTGTATCATGAGTTCATAGAATTTTAATCTTATTTTTTTTTGTAAAAATTAGTAGATAATATGAAAATCTGGGATGACTCAGGGTTCGTATTTGATCACTTTATTCTTCTTGGAAATGGCTCCAATTTTTGTTGACACAACAATTTTTCTGGCACACGTCTGACTGAGTCTGCTCTTAGTCCTGTCGACCTCCGTACACTTGTCTTTTTTTTTTCATATGTGTATTTTCGCACTTTAGAAATGGCAATATTCCGAGAAAATTGTTTTCACAATATTTTCTTTTTCATTTCATTTTGTATACATGGTTCTACCGAATTATTTTCTAAATTGAGGGAAATTTATAGCAATTTTTCCTGGTTCATTAGTTATTTGGACATATTTAATCTGAAGGCGAAATGGAGTTATGATGAGCTTAACGGCATAAAACTCTGTCTGGGTCAACATCTATAAAACAGAACGACGAATAATTTTATTTTGCAATTCACAACTCAGACAAAATTTTAATTAAAAGACGTAAAGAATGGACTTTATTTTTTTATTTATTAATTTATATTTTTACATATAAATAAGTGATAAAATCTAGAACGTGTACTTGCGAAAAAAGTACAATTCATGTGGGTGTACACGGGATCATTTTCGTCAGGGAATTTATATTTAGTATAATTCAGGGCTCTTTACGTCCAAATTATAGCTTTATAAAAATGCCATTCATGTAATAAATATAAATAAATAAATAAATGGATAATGGAGATTTTTATACATATATACGATAGTTATAGGCACAAACCAATAATAGACATTTCGAACAGCGTCTAAGTCTACCAGTCTAAAATTAATTGAAGCGAGCAAAGTATCTTGCGATGATTAGTCATCCGAAACATTAGTTTGGATTATGAAGGTGAATATAGGCGGCGGGCTCGTACGAATACACGATTCGGACGAGGGGACAGATTGTGTGGAAGAAGAAGAAACACAAACAATACACAGAGAAATTATCGGGGAGAAACAAAAGATAATTAACACGAAGAAGAAGAAGACAATTTTACTAGACAAAGAGTAGAGGGGGACGAGAGAGTAAGCTTTTGAAATGAATAAATTATGCGGTTGGACAATATTTGGACGGCGACTTATTTATGGAGGGAAATAATTATGTATATGGCCTGGCATCTTTGTTCTTTTGGCCGGCCGGCCGCTTCGGTCAGTGGTAATAGACCATTACAGGAGTTTATTTTGTTTTCTTTTTTTTCTCTTTTTTTTTTTTTTTGTTATGTTTTTATTTTCGAAAAATCTTAATCTACCTCGGTTTATTACTTGGATCTACACGGGAAAATGTAGAATCTAGTAATTTTATAACATTGAGAATTAGTGAAAAGTATTTACTGTGTTTCAGCCAATTACGTAAGGATTGAATGTTGGAATTAAATACCAGAAGGCATTTATCCAATATTTGCAATAGAAATTTCGTTAAGCATTATTATAAAGTAAAACATTCGAAGTCCCATGAACACTGAAGGGGTGTTCAATGAGGTCCTCACATTTTCGACGTAAATTTATCCCTTTAAAGCGGTGTAATTTTTATTACTCATAAATATAATTTTACCAAGCTCCGGCATAAGATAATTATAACTGTGTACGGTGAATATGTAGAACTTCTTCAGAAGTATGATTTATATCCCGATCGGAAATGCATTTGAAACCCATATTTTGTGTAATTTTACACAAGAATCACGTACAAATCTGATTTTAATATATCCTTCGTACACGAATTACCGAAAAGGTATGGGTTATTGAAAAATGAGAATAATTTGATTTTAGATAATATCCAAAACTGCATGTTTCATGTTTTGGATATGAACTAAAATTGACATATTTTTAGACTGCTAGAAGAAATGCGCCTTTACTTTTGTGAAATTCATCTCCAAAACAATTTTCGAAGATGTTTTACATGTAAAAAAAAAAAAAACATTAAAATGAAACTAAATACTATTTTATAATAATACTATTAATTATTTTACACGAAACGGAGTTTAGATACAATTCTATTTGGGAGACTACAAGTAAGTTACACCGAACGGAGTTTTAAAATAAATATTTTCGAAGTTTTCCGCTAGATAGAGCTCTGATCGGTGTTTTCTTTTTATCCGGATGGATAATATTTTTGAGTTGTTCATACAAAACAAGTCAAATATAGCGGGGAATTTTACACCATTCAGGGTAAAAACTTTAAAAATCCATTACCATGGGGTATAAATTATTTAAAATTGTCCGAAATGGATTCAAAATGCATGTTATCCAGCAAATTTATACCGAGTTTTTCTTTTTTTACAATGTAGAAACAGTTATTAGGAAAGGACTTTAAAAGCCCTGATACATTAAAAGTAGACAGCTGCGACAGAAGCAGAAGCAGAAATCCGACATGTCTGCTTTATCAACCATATTGAAAGCAGAAGCAGAAAATAGTTACTTGTCAATTACACGTGTCAGTTGTTATAATTTTTAAAAACGTGATGTTAATTGTTAATTAATGCTTTATTTCTTACAAAATTAATTAATTTTTCCTCCACAGACATTTTGTTTTTCTCGCAATAACACTTCTAAAAAAAAAACCCGAACAATGGAATACAAAAATAAAAATTTTAGTTTCTTTATATTGGCAGTACTGAGCAGAAGCACAGTTTTTGAGATTTGATTAACTTTCAAGTTCTGCTTTTGCTGCTGCCCCTGCTTTCCATTTTTTAGTGCTCGAACAGTTGCATGGTTTCATAAAACAATCTGCTTCTGTCGTTGCTTTCTGCTTTTAATTTGTCACGGTCTTAAAACAGAGTACGAAAATGTTCGTTTGTGAGCGGCTCTCGGAAGAGCGCTCTAGAAAAGCTCTTCGTAAAATTTCTCCCGCTCTTCTGAGCTAAGAAATGTTTACTTAAACCTAAGTTAACTTAATGACAAATTAGGACACAAAAGGATTTTCCGATTGAATGAAGGAATGAAAGAAGAAAAACAATAACAAAAAATCAAACTCTCTTTAAAACTTTTACGAATAAAGAAAGAAAAAAATGTGAAAACGCAGATTACATGCAACGAAACAGAATGGAAAATGACTCATTTTCTTAAATAAATGAAAAGGGGTTGAGTTTTCAGATTTTATCCTCGTATAATGTTCCCGCGCTTTTTGGAAAACAGGTTTTTCTGAAATATTGAGAGAGTTTGGTTCCATGTTGTTGGTGTAATCCTATGATATTTGAATGCACGTGCTTCTGCTTACATTCGTTTTGCTCTAAAGGGATTAAGTGGAAGAAGCTCATGCTGGATTCTTCAAATTTTATTTGAGAGGTATTCTCAACACCTTGGCCAAAGCGATATTTATCTTTTTCTTAAAAAATTGAGGTAGTGTGACCTGATGCAGATTATTATGAATAGAATGAGTAATGAGCACTGTCTTAGTACAGAAGAAAAAGGGATAAAATGATGTTGCCTCTTGGCGGCTCGGCCTCTATTTAGAGGAAGTTACAAATTTTGTGCATTTCCTTCATCATTAGGTGTAACGCGAAAGCCGACAACATCTTATGGGTGAAGTAGTGGTACAAACAGACGGTGTGATTTTATTCTTCAGCTCAAAATAGTATATTCTTTGCTAATAAGTCTGAACCTGACAATGGTTTGCCCAGGTAAATATGGTGATTTGTATTTCTAATTTGCATGCCTTAAGTAAGGTCTCCATATCGGACCACAACGATATCAGGTTCGATCTTAAAGCTATTCCAATGGAAAAAGAGTAGCTCTATGATACATAGATTAATATAGAATAAAGAAAGTCTAATCGAATCGAGCAAGGCCGGAAATGATTCAGTGATTAAGTCAGAGCGTAAGAGAGCGAAGTTAATCCTGATGATGATAATCTTGATGTCGTCATCCCACCGACACTGAAAGAAATTTGTCTGTAGACTCGTAAAATATGGGTGATATGGGGAAACATTGACATCAACGAACGAAATTAGTTCTAAGTAAATTTGGAATGTAGATTCCAGCTCTTTGAGGGAAAACTCACTAGAGTCGAATATGAGATCGATATATAATGTGGTCAAGAACATTGCTCCATAGGTTTTCAAAGAACTCTTGCACACTCTGGTGGAACCAAGATTTAAGCAATTTCGGGATGAACGCACGGAAGCTATATTCTAGAAAGCGACACTGAATAGAAGTTAGGAGGATTGGGCTAAGTACTTCGACGAGGAAACACTAGAGCTGCTTGAGAATAACCAACTCTGGAAGAAACTAACCACGATAACCTCGCCTATATAATCTTAATGTTATAGAGCGCTCTTAATAAAGCGACTTATCTTGACAGTCTGTATTCTCGGTAAATGTATAGTTGCAAAAAGTACCGCAAAGGTAATCGCAGACCATAGTTACTGCAGAATACTGAAGATCTGTTTCGAGGTCTGTATATACATAGATTATTTTATCCCACAGCTAACTTTAAGAAAAGTTTCCCAACTAGAATTTCTCGTTGAAAGGAATTGGATAATACCCAACTGGCAAATAACTCAGATATAATATATATCTTTTTAGATGGATAAAAAATGAATGTAGAGTTGGGAACCGGTGTATACTTAGCGTTCCTGAATATATAAGAATTATACCACCTGCCAGACACAGTGTTTTTCGAGAGCCAATGAAGAAGCTGTAAAGCAGAGCTGGGCAAGTACCAAAGAAAAAGTACTTAAAAACAAGTACAGGTGCCGAAGGCCTGAATACTTCAGCGTAAGTACAAGTACCGCATGTATGAAAAGTACTTGCAACTAAGTTAAAAAAAAATTACTCAGTACTTTTTAAATTATTTTTTAAAGTACTTTTTTAGAATCTTTAAATGTTGGCAGTAATACAATGATACCTTTTGAAAACTATAATATAGGAACCACTGGTATTTAAAAGGCCACGCACATAGGTAGAATAAAACTTTCACTTCTAATTTTCTATAGAACATAATATAAAAAACAATAAATAAGCAGCTTCATCGGAATTCGGTCGAGGCATCGTCGATTTTATATTCGAGTGAGGCGTTACTGGTTTTTGTTCTACTTGCCCAATCTTGTTTGTATGTTATTAGTTTGTCTGCTTTGACGCGTGGGTTGCGGCATATGCTTTGAAAGTTCTTTGCATGATTAAAAAAATCAACAAAAAAGGAGTTGCAGAAGAGATTGTGTTTCCTGTTCTACGAAGAGTTAGATACAGAAATACTTAAGTAAAAATTTTAGTACTTAACTACGAAACTAAGTATTAAATACAAGTAAATAGAAGCAAGTACTTATGTTTCAAGTACTAAGTAGTCCATTTCAAAAGTATTAAGTAATAAGTCTTAAGTAACGAAAATATTCTTTAAGTAGTACTTAAGTCCTTTTTTACTGAAGTATTGCTCAGCTCTGCTGTGAAGTGGCCAGCAGCTTATAATGCATAATAATGATATTTTGTGCTTTAGATAAGTATTTACGGATTAAATGGTAAAGCGCCAATATCTACGTAGGTCATAAGCAAATATTATATACATTAGTTGAATATATCATTTAAATTGCACGCAAGTAATCAGGACCACTAAAAAAAAACAAGCAATTTGTAAAGTACGATAATACGAGCGTTCAGATCAGTTTCATGCAAGGTGGCAATTGTTAAGATGTACGCCGACTTCCGAGATAACAGAAACCTGAATAGATCTTCGTCACACTATTCTGAATTTGATCACAACATCTTAACTAATAGTTGAGGATTGCATGTTTAACATGTAAAATGACAGTACTAGATAGATGAATTAATTAGTTAGTTAGGACAAAGTTTAGGATAAAAATATACGAATGCGTTTAGCTTTGGGATGATTCTCCCGTTCTCGAAATGGCCAATTAAACAACTTAAGTTTACCTTAACACCATCAGTTATCATGACCAATATCAAACAAATTTATTTATAAATAGAATAAAAAATAGGTAACCCAGGATTGATCCTTGTGGTATGCCATATGAGATTTTAGTAATATGGAAAAATATATAAGATCATATAATATTTCTTGGAAAGTAGCTTATAATATTCATGTATATCTAACTAAAGAATATACATCAGTACGTACATCAGTATCTACAGTTTTCTCAAAAATATGTACACAAATATGCATACAACCATAGATTAATGTACAATTGGACATTTTATATTATTCAACTAATTTTTATATTTACCATTAAATTGAATTTAAATAACTGCAGGTACCTTGAGTACTCACCTGAAATTGAAAATAAAAAATATATTAGTACAGATGTAAATATTAATTTCAGTGTAATGTTTAAAGTAAAAGAGTATGAATAAATGCGATAAAACTTCCAAACACACAACAAAAAGATTTATTAGCGATTCGGGATTGTAAAATAACTGCGATTACGGAACATAGGTCTAATTTCTTTGGTCAAATCGGCTCTTAAATCTGTCTACACTTTATGGAGACTGCCAAGGTATATTATTCGCCATTATTACGTCACACTATATAAAATACAAAAATGGTGGGTGGTATCATAGATGCCACAAGAACTAGATGTCGCATGGCATACTAAAGCAGAGTATACAAATTGTAAAATGGGTAGTGCATTCTGGAAAGGACCATAACATGTTTTACAGCATGCCGAAAGCAAATGTTTTTATAATAGCAGTTTTGTATACATTTGATTGACTTCCTCTACACTTCAGATACAAAACAAATATGAATCACACGACGTATACATCATTTCAAATATTGTGTCCATTCCGGAATGGACTACCCAGCCATTTAAATTTTGTATACTCTTTTGCCACTGCATGCGACATCTAAATCTTTTGCCATCTATGGTGGTACTTAACGGAAATAAGTTGATTTCTGTAACCTGAGTAAGAAGGATTTATAGCGCTTTCATTAGTGTTAATTGTAAAAATCTGTTTTGCTTATGTTTATCAATTTGAAAAACAGCAGTTAAAAAAATATAACTAATTTCGAAAAAGACAAAAATTGCAAAACGTGTGTAGAATCACGAAACCAGGCCGAAAATGACTTGATTTTGTTGTGCCAATGACTAAAACAGTATCTTACAGATCGATAGTTTTGCATTGTGAATGTGCAAGGTATAAATCGGCTTAAAAAAACTTTACTTTAGAATTGGCAAAGCCATAAATAGCACATTGCAATTGCTTCGAGCAAATGACGATAATATTTGATATAACCACACCACCCAGAGTCGATCTTGTGAGATGATTCCAAGTGTTTCTGGAAGACCGACAACAATGGCGTTCCACTAAACCGTCCTTCCAATAAGGATCGATTGTTTGGTATATGGACTGTTCAAAAATAAACAGTGAATTCGGACTGGGCGTATACGGCCCCAAATGTCCTCCTACATATGTGACGATATTGGAAGGGAGTTTGAAGGGAACTCTTCCACACTACAGTCATTCTTTCAAAACACGATTAATTGGGTAAAATATTATCTTAGGCTGGGAATTATTATAAATAAACATAATATCAAACTAGGGAGCAAAAACTTCATCCTTTAGTTAAGTCAATGATATTGTGGGCTTCTTATGCTGACATAGGTTAGGTTAGGCGCGAATCTCTCCGATCTGCCTCACTTAAATAATTTGGGGTCCATTGTGATACCTCCTTATTGGAACCCTACTCGGAAAGATGCCTCAGATTTAGGAGTGCACTGAAACCAACCACAAGAGGTAATGAACCTTACCAGGCCCCAACTACTTGTCTGCTAGCTTTCCCAATTTGCCGAAGAAGTAGTTGCCGAGCATATTCCTCCTACGGTTGGCAATGTTAGGGAATTCGCACAACTGGTACTGAACGATGTCAGCCTCTTCTTCATCCATACAGCTTCTGTAGAAGTCATTGTATGGAGATGGCACGTGCTCTACATGATTACCAAAGAGCCAGGGCCCCGTAATAACTGCGATAAGGTTACGCACATCATTACTATTCCTCCCCAGCAGAGATTCAGTCCTCCTAGGATAAACCTAGGACCAAAAAACTTTTTGCAAAGTTAGCACAGTGGATATATCGCTGCTTCAACTGTTTATGAGATAGTTTTATAAAAGAGGATCACTAAAGAAAAGTTATCTAGCCGATAAGAGCGGGGTTATCTAACATCGTACATGAGCCATTGGTAGATAGAGAGAAAATTATTTTTCCACTGCTGCATATAAAGCTGAGTCCAATGAAACAGCTTACTAAGGCCCTGGAGAAGAGAGCAATTGTTTTCTATATACATGTTTTCCGGACTTTACCTCGACTTAGTATAGAGAAATTGAACGCAGGAATATTTGATAGCTCAGAAAAGCACACGCTTACAAAAGTTAAAATTTTATATCCCACATATCTTCATATTTGTATGTGTAGAATCTGATTCCTAATTGAATTTCGATCTTAAACTGTTTTTGAGAAGTTACAAAGAAGAAAATTATTCGACAACATCCTGACAATTTTTCAAAAATTGGGAGCTACATAAGATGAGTGTCAAGTACATTTTCTATTTAAATGCCTTTATTCACCTGAGATTATTTTCTATTATCATTCTAAGAATAATTAGGAGCCCTAAGAGCCCGGGTTGTCTCTATGTCATAAACTAGATAAAATCAAGCAAATCAGATATATTTGAAATTAGGAGCATAAGACAGTTCCTAAAACTCTGTCGGTACAAAAACCACTGTTTCCTCCCTGGTGTAATTAATAAAAAAGTTCGAGAAGAGAATAAAAGTATAAAAAATAAAATAAAAACAAAAATTAAATCATAAATAACTCAAGAAAGCCATTCCAAAAAGAAATAATTAACCATTGTAGAAAATTGTTGATTTATTTACATTTTTTTTGTCTTCATAAATATAAATGTCTTGTGGAGGAGGCAACAGTTTTGTTTTGATAAATCATTGAAGGTGGTAAAAAAAACAAAAAAAATCTCTTTTACCCAAAGTCAGCAATTATTTTAAAAATTTGTGGAAGGACTTAACAATTTTGCGAAAATAGAACCGGATGATGAACAGAGTTGCACATAATCACGAGGTGTGTAACAGCGCTTATAAAATGCAAATAGTAAAAGCTTTTCAATGGAAGTGTACTGCTTAAAATAAAGTAAATCATTGAAAAAGCAGCGTCTTGGAAACAAATGATAAAATTAGAATGATCTACAGAGAAGTTTTGCTTGTTTACTGATTTATATTGACTGTCGAAAAATGCGATGCTAATGTTAATCACGCCGTGTATAAGGAAGTACCAACATCAATGACGAGAAGCAGTCTTTTTTCGATTCGTTATTATTAAATTAATATAAGATGTCGGCAGTTAAAAACTCTATCACAAAAGGACAAGACCCGTATCATTTTCCGTATATGGTGGAAAGCTCTATTATCTACTAGGGTTGTTTTTACATTTAGTAGAAAGGCATTAGACTTAGGAATGAAGAAGAAACACGATTCGGATTGTGTGTTAATGCTCGATTGTATATCAACACATCTTCTAAGTACCCTGTAATCGCTTATACTATCCTGGCAAAGTGTTTCACGTCCTTTGTTACTTCTCGTTTGAAGTAATTTAAAAAGTGGAGGCGCAAGTTAGCTACAATCGACAATTATCGTCTCCTCGGATTTTAAAACAGAAGCAGAATCTCCTAGAAGCTCAAAAGCTAGCGAAATGGCCCACATCGGATATTTGTGCAGGTAGCAATGATTGATAGTGGAAAAAAGACTTCGCGGATCGTTGATTGTCAATTAAACAAAAGCTTATGGAGATTCTTGTGAACCACCATAATAGAATGCATGGGAATGACACAATGGGGTTAAAATGATAAAGTGCACTGACCATTTATTCCATGGACTCCTTGAAGGAAGTTTGCAAAGTATGAAAGCTATCCTGTCCACACATGCATTTTTGCGGCTCCTAATTTAGCATCCCATCCAAAATCCACTGATACTACGAAATAAACGACGAGTTCTCAAGATGTAGGATCAAAAACCGATAGAACGAAATGTATTCTGCAGTTAATGGATTATTCGCTGCTTCCATTAGAGGGAAATAAATGTACCTCTGTAGACATGTAGTCTGCCGAGGACTGGAAAAGGGTAGAAACGAAAGAAGGTAGCGAAATTTTATACTAATGAGAAATTAATATTCAATAGTAATCGTATATTCTACTAGTGGCATTAAGGTTGGACAAGCGGCTCAAGGAGAACGTTCACCAGCAGCTATGAAGGAAGGTGAATATGGTTCAATAGAATGTAAGAGTCGAGGAACTGAGGGAGGAGGTCCTATATTATATTATTTATAAATGAATCGAGCTATACAGGGTGTCTCACGTAACGTGTTCCGTGAGCATTTTTCTCGAAAATGGTATCCTCTAGCATAGCCAAAGTCCTTGAAAAAGGACTTGGGAAAAGATATATTTAAAAAATGTCCTTTTCGTCCTTATTAAGGATACATTTAGATTACATTTTTGAATTCCGCAAATAAAACTAAAACGAAAATGTTATATTGAAAATTCCAGTTTAACCCTTTATTATCGAGATATAAGACCTCAAATTGTACTCTATGCACCGTTTTCCTTTGCAATTTTTCTTCGAAATGCACACAGATATCATCGAAGTGCTAGTAACAAAGTAAGCCGGGCTAACTTTGGGTATGGTCAACATTTAAAAGCAAAAGCCACACGAAAAAAGGATATCTTCGGTTTGGTCCTTTTCGTCCTTTCTGAGGATGTATTTTGGCTGCATTGAAGAACTCTTAATAGGTATACCACTTTTTATCTAATTTGATTTGCAATTATTCAATGTAGCCAAAATGCATCCTCAGAAAGGACAAAAAGGACCAAACCGAAGATATCCTTTTTTCGTTTCATTTTTTGTGTGGCTTTTGTATTTAAATGTTGACCATACCAAAAGATGGCCCGGCTTGTTACCAGCACTTCGATGATATCTGTGTGCATTTTGTGTCTCAGTTTTCAATTAGTAAAGGGTTTTCCAATAAGAGGTGTTATTTTAATTAGTCCGCTATTTCGGTAGATGTCACTTTTGGAGCTGTCATTTTTTGACAATGTACAAATAGAAACTACGCCATTAATAAAAATGGAACGATACACGATTCAACAACGCATTGAAATTATTAAAATTCACTATAAAAATGGTGAAAATGTGGCAGAGACATTTTTGGGTCGTCGTGAAGCACCTTGTCGGACCGCAATACAGAAATTGGTAGAAAAATTCTAGCTGTCGGGACAAGTTTATTGATGTGAAGAATAAAACCCGTGCACGTCGCTCAAGAACAGCCGAAAATATTGCTGCTGTAGCCGAAAGTGTTAAAGAAAACCCAGGTTTGTCCATTCCTCGTCGTTCTTTGGACTTAGGCATTCCACAAACGTCATTACACCGTATTTTGCATAAAGATTTGGGTCTTAAGGCTTATAAAGTTCAGTTAACACAAGAACTCTAAGCCGGCCGATCATCAACAACGTCGAGTCTTTGCTGATCGGGTCCTTGAAATGCATGAAAATGATCCGGAATTCCATCGAAAGCTCATTTTGAGTGATGAGGCCCATTTCCACCTCGATGGCTTCGTCAACAAGCAAAATTGTCGCATCAGGGGCTCGGAAAACCCAAGAGTTGTTGTTGAAAAACCTCTCTATCCTCAACGTGTGACTGTTTGGTGCGGTTTATGGTCCCGCGGGGTCATTGGACCTTACTTTTTCGAAAATGAGGCTGGAGCAACAGTTACGGTGAATGGATTGCGCTATCGACAGATGATTAATGATTTTTTATGGCCGGAATTGGATGGTATTGATCTGGACAACGTTTACTTTCAACAAGACGGCGCTACGTGCAATACAAGCAACGAAACCATTGATCTTTTACGGGAAAAGTTTCCGGACCGTGTTATCTCTCGAAGAGGTGATCACAATTGGCCACCGAGATCTTGTGACTTAACACCTTGTAACTTCTTCCTTTGGGACCACGTGAAAGGGAAGGTCTACGCCAACAGCCCAGCGTCGATTCAAGACCTCAAAGATGGAATTCGTGAGGCTATCGAGGACATAGGGCAGCCACTTTGCGATTTGCTTGTGGAAAATTTCATGAAAAGGATATGGTTCTGTAGGCGTGGTCGTGGTGGTCATTTGGCTGATGTTATTTTCTATTATTAACGGCATACCTTCCTCTTTATAATGAAATAAAGATTCGATCATTTATCTCAAAAAATAGCATTTTTCTTTGAATATCAAAATAACACCTCTTATTGGAAAACCCTGTATCTCGATAATAAAGGGTTAAACTGGAATTTTCAATATGACATTTTCGTTTTAGTTTTATTTGCGGAATTCAAAAATGCGATCTAAATGTATCCTTAATAAGGACGAAAAGGACATTTTTTAAATATGTCTTTTCCCAAGTCCTTTTTCAAGGACTTTGGCTATGCTAGAGGATACCATGATTAACGATGCGTAACTTTTATTTTTAGGACTTTTCGATATCTCCGCATATTTTCGAGAAAAATGCCCAGGGAACACGTTACGTGGGACACCCTGTATATGAGTGGCGCACTAGAGGATGTTTTCTCCGCGGATCACTATTGGATACTTAACTCGAAACAACAATGTCCATTAGAAATTCGGTTAAAACTGAAACAAATTTAGAAAAATAGAAAAATTTAATTTACTAAATGCCTTCCACTGCAATAAGCTTATAATTAACCCCATGATTCTACGTAAGAGATAAGAGCTCTTAGCCTCTTAACTGTGGGTTGTCAAAGCCCATTCGCAGAAATTGGTATTCTTCGTAAACAGTTAAGATATGTCAGACGTCAGCTAATCTTTTAACTTTTGTGGAGTTTTTGTTTTTCTAAGATATTCGGTATTCTAGCAAACAAAAGAGCTCCTCACCGAGGTACGCTTAATTTTCTTAGTGTGATGCACGCAGAAACTGTTTTGTTTCTAATACAGAAATTTTGGATACAAATTCTGTAAAGTAAGTACATATATGTATATAATACGTATATATTACATAAAGAATGTACAAATTTGTGAAATATAATATAATTATACAATATGAGCCGTGAACAGAGGATAGGTCTGAGGAATATGAGGGACCACTTTGAATCGTTTGCTATTTCTGAGGCTGTATTCATAAAGAAATGTAGAGTGCCAAAATGTCTGACCTTTAAGCGAGAAACACAGTGTTAACTTTTCCAACCTCGACTTCAGTATAACTTTAAGCACCTCAACCTGATAAGCCTTGCAAACTTTTGCAACTCACAATAAAAACTTTGACAACTTCTGTGAAATAGCAGTTAATTGGGCGATTGATTTGAAAATTGAAATTATTTTGTAATAATTTACTACAGCAGGAATAATTTTTCACGTTAAATATGTTCTTCAAACTTTTTTTCAAAAAAATTTCCCGTATTTGTAGTCAAAGCTGACAAAGTTCCAGCAGAGTAGAAAGTAGACCTACTCCAGTTCAACCTCAACCTGGCCGGCCTCACTAACTTTCCCATTGGAAGCTTGATAACCTGATCTTATAATATCCGGCCAGGTTAGAAAAGCCAGCACTGCGTTTCACATTTTAAAGTAATTCAAAAGACACAGGCTTACGGTAATCTCCATTACTCGACAATGGTATCGTCACTATAAAGTTCTGCCAACAATTAATTTTTTTGCTACAGGTTTATAGGAAAATCCTGTTGGACGTAATGACGGCTGTGGAATTCTTTATCTGCGATTTAGGTGATAAAAAATAATTCGATTATCATTACGTCCTGTGAATTTATCATACAATAATCAATAATTGTAACTTGATTAAAGACATCTGCGTATAAAATTTGCAATATGCTCGTGCTACGCACTAGCTACGTGTGGGTTAGCCCTATTTCCATAAGCGCCTTGACAACAATTTCTTTTTCTGCTTCCTTCTTACAAAGTGAATTGTGTCAAGATTCTCCAGAGCCTTTTAACCTCTTAAAATTAAAGTCTCTCCAGATTAAATTTATGTAGAATACTAATTCTGCTAAAATATCTCACTTGCTAAGTTTATGAGGTTAAGAGAACTGTTAAAAGTCTCTTATGTAGAATCGGGGGGCTATAAGTTTCCTTAAATTGGAATTAAGAATTAAGAAAAAATATTTTCAAATTAAAAATTTATGAAAGAAAATGTTAAAATAGTCAAAAAAATCACTATTTTCGAACGAACTCTAAATATTAATGAATTTCACTGAAATTTTGCACAGAAGCTTCAAATTACATTAACTAACACATTTTAATGAGCATTCAGACATTTTAACACTTTTGCAAATTCATATATTTTTGGGTCACCATAATAAATATAGAAAAAACCCAGGCTCTGTTTGTAACGCGGACGAATTCCAGTATGCTTTTTTTTAAATATTAAAAATTTTATAACAAGCTTAAAAAAAGCCTAGACAGTCTGTAATGAGTTCGAGTCCCAACATGATTTTTGTTTTTTTTTATGAAAAATATATTTAAAAAATAAAAAATAAATTTACATACTTAAGAGAGAATCCTGTTGTTTGAAAGAGTGACTTTAACTAGTGTACATATAACGTGACGACTGTATATGGGTGACCAAGGATTAAACTATTCCACAGCAAAATTACAATAATCCAGGTCTTGATTTTTTTGTTAAAATATTCCATAAATACTGAACTCTGAGTTTATATGAATCATTCGTGTATTGGAAGTGAAATAGTTAAAATGCCTCGAAGCGAAAAAGAAGTGCGTCAAATGATTTTTTCAAAATATTTGGAAAATCCCACAATTTCATTGTTAAAAGTTTCAAAAGACCTGAATACAAGTTATTCCACGATAAAAAGGACAATAGCCAAGTATAGGCGAGGCTTGTCAATAGAAAGGATACGTGGGTCAGGTAGAAAACCAGGGCCATCCCAGACGTCATAAAACAGATGAAGGGTACTTATTCATCAACATCAAAGTCTACAGTGCACAGATATAAACAAATCTGTGGATTAAGGAGCAATAAGGTTCAAAAGTGCCGCTGAGGAAGGAAGAAGAAGAGAAAACAGCAAGAAGAAGAGCGAGAAAACTTTATGAGAACTACCTGACGAAATACGATTGTGTCATTATGGATGATGAAACCTATTACAAAGCTGACTTTTCGCAGATACCAGGTGAAGAATATTTTACTGCAAAAAGTCGGAGTGGAATATCCAGAAAATTTTCAACAAAAGGAATGACAAAATTTCCCAAGAAGTACATGATTTGGCAGGCGATCTGTTCTTGCGGTTTACGAAGCAGTGAATTTATCATCAAAGGAACAATAAACTCAGAAGTGTACATTAAAGAGTGCCTTCAAAAAAGACTTCTACCTTTTATTCAACAGCATCAAGGGTCTGTTATTTTCTGGCTAGATTCGACCACCAGTCATTACGCAAAAGCAACGATGGAATGGTACAGAACCAATGAGGTCAATATCGTGCCAAGGGAAGCCAATCCAGCCAACTGCCCCCAGCCTCGTCCAGTAGAGAGGTACTGGGCATTATTGAAAAACAAGCTTAGAACAACAAAGAAATTTGCCAAAAATGATGTTGATTTCAGAAATAAATGGAAAAGAGCATATAGAAATGCTACTAATATAACTGTTCTAAATCTAATGCGCGGCTTGAATAACAAAGTTAAAACATTCTTCCAAAACAAATAATGTACTAAAAATAACTTTTGTATATTAAAGTTTAAGTTGTAAGAAACAAAATATAGAAATTTTATAAAAAAATTGCCATTAGTGTTTTTACTGGAAACAAAAATAAATGGGTCAATTTTTTCTGGACCACTCTTTAATATTCTTAATAGAAAGGAATATAGACGGTCAATGTAAGTGAGAAATAATATAATTTTTGTATCAAAATAACATCTCACTTTAGAGAAGAAAACTTCTTTTAATTGGAGATGTTGACCTATAGGCCTATGTGGAAGACCTAAAGCAATCTAATGTCGTAAGGAATCACACTCTAGAGAATAGATACAATTATATTAAACTGGCTATTTTTTCCTAGAAATAGCCTCACCAAGCTTATCCTTAGAGGAAATACTGCATCTGCGCCTATGAAATAATTTGGTGACTTTAGTGAAGTTTTTCCCAAGGACATGAAAATAATAATGGTCTTTTCTTTGCAAATAAACTTAACGAACTCAGAATAGACTGGTTTTCTCTGTTTTGAAGATTTTCATTTTAAATAATCATAATTAGCCATCGTAACTAATCTCGGGTCAGGTTAGGTTAAGTTGCAGGTGTGCTGCTAAAATAAGGCCTAACCTGCTTCAATTAGATCACTGCCGTGTCAATTATGGGAATCTTTCATTCTAAAATCAACCATGGATTGATCCTGCTGCTCTATAGAATATGGAGGATACATCTAACCTTAAACCTTGAAACTCTCCTAGCTCCGAGAGAAGCTGGTACGAAGTATCCCCTCTAACTAATTTTACTAGTTGCACTCTTTTATTATCAATATTATTTTATTCTTCTATATTTTCGATCTTTGTGTTATGGCAGTAACTCCCTAAGAAAAATTGTTTTCTTGTTGTTGGGAAAGCTGACACGTCTCAGCAAATTAGGTAGAGTTTAGAAAAATGCGGAAAAAGTTCATAATTCTGTTAAAACACTCCCAATTACTTTCACTTTCCTAAAAGTAAACATTTTAACCTATAAATGTTCGTTAGAATTATCGTCATGAGAAGCATGGTTGATTCAGTAGAAAGTTTTAAATATAAAATCTGCTTGATTTCCCATAAAGCGCAATGTTAAAAAGCTTTTAAATGACACTTTTCTCATACATATGCAAACAAGGAAAATACTTAACGCCATAACCTGTAATAAGAAGGCAGTAATGAAGAAGTCAAAACATATGTTAATATACATTTGTATATGTATAAACATATTTCTAGACTTCTACCCCATATTAAATGCAAAAAAAAAAACAAAACAAAAAAATCTTTCGTCATGGATATTAACTTATCTTCGAAGCGCGTGGCGCCATAAGTCGTCCCAGAATTTTGCATTAAACTTTAGTTCTGTTGAAATTTAACGGTAAACAATTTATACAGTTTACAGTTAATGTTAAAGTAGTGAAGGCAACATTATTTTATTTAATTTTTGTTGGAATAAAAAATATAAAAAATCGGAAAATCTGATGTGATCTGGTAAGCCACCCGTTGAGCCGGACGCCTACTACCACCATCACCACCAAAATTTCTCTAGAAATTTATCTTGTTCCTTTACGAATTTCAATTTGTTTATACAAAAAAAAAAAAAAAAAGTATCAAGTAAGAAGAAGACGAAAGGCAAACTTTTGTTTAGGCTTGTCGAGATCGATCGGTCAGTTTTCGCTGTTAATTTAGGTGCGATGACAGATTAATGAATAAATCGTGGAGAGTCTTTTGAGTACAGTGCCGTCGGATATCTTGTACTTTCACTTTGATCCCAACTCTTCAACTTCTACTCTCCTGAGGAAAATGGAATGTTTCCCTCCGTTATTGAAATTTCATGTTTCCTTGAATTTTGCACAGTTTTGCAGCTACTGTAAAAGAGTTTTGTTTATTTTTATAATTTTATTTAAGAGTTTAAATGTTATGCAGTCCATCGATCTATCTGTGATCAATTTTCATTAGAAGATCGATCGGTAATCGCCACAACTGAACAAGTTTTTAGAAATGCTGACGTATGTAGCTATCTTTAGCTAATTGCTAGTTTTATCTGTTCATTTCGAGTAAGATAAACATTCTGATTTAGTATTCCTTTTGAGTTAAAGTTTAATTCCAGAAACAAAATTTGTATTTATAAATTATTATTAGCGTCTCAAGTTCATTACTAATGTTTCAATGTGAATTACATAAAATATGGATTATATCAAGAAATCTGTGTATATTTTTGAAGAAATTAACGTTCTCCTCGAATATTTCTGTTAATCTTATTTTAACTTGAAATATAGAGCACACACACATATTAATTTATAGAATATATTGATCATTAATAACCATAGGTAAAAAAGTATTTACGTAATTTTGAATTGAATAAATTATGCGTGGGAAATGAATTGAATTTATGTTGACAGATTTGGGTTTTTGTGATAAATTATTTGAAAACTTCATTAGTTAACTCTAACTTGGCCCATTATATTTCGTTTGTTTTGAAATAAAAAGAACAGAAAACCAAGGTGATACCCCATCTTTTAAGAATGTATTATTTCTTCACTTTTCAATTCTTGGTGTCAAGCTTTTTCCTCTATCAACAACAATTTTTTCATAATTCATCCCCTCTACATTTCCCAATATTTTTTTTCGAGTACATTTCCCCTTAATAATATCACAGGATGTGATTATGACAGAGACAAACCATACTGTCATTAGATTAGGTTAGATTAGAGTGACTGCAATCGAAGCAGTGTCCTGTGATGTGTACAGTACGATTATGTAAGTAATTGGCAATTAGGGTTCCTCATTAGCAGAGTTGCTGTCTTCCTAGAGCATACCTGTCTTGAAATCACGAATGTTGCTAGTTCCTATGAATTTTTCTGCCAAACACATATTCTTCCTGGCTAGATCACTATCAGGTACTTTCCTTGGCACATCACTGTGGATCGACACCCTGCAGATAGTAACACTGTGGTTGGCACCAAGTTTACCGAGCTCACTTCGATAATGCTAGACTAGGTACGACCAAATGGTATTCGAATTCAAAGCTTTGATTGTAGCTTGGCTGCCAATGCGAATTCTGATACCTTGATCACAAGGTACGTTATGAGCAGCCTTACTGTGTTATTTATAACTGGATTTTCCGATTGGAAGACACTACAGTAGTCTGGTTGTCGGTACGATGCTTTTATTTGAAGGAATACTGAGTATACACCGACTCCCTGCCACACATTCATTTTCGAACGAACTGTAAAGATACATATATCAGAGTCATTTGTTACACGAATATCTTCCCACTCTTCTCCCACTAGAGATGCTTGTCAAAAATCTTTTCTCTGAGCCAAACTGTAGGGCAGTGTATTTCGGCGCCCCCGTATACAGTCCTCGAAACAGATATTTAGTATTCTTCTACGACCAAGGTGTGCGGTTATCTAGCAACCTGACTCCCTTATACATTTGAATATCAAGGGGCGGATCCGGGGAATAATCTTCATTGCTGCCGTTGGTGCTATTCGAAGAGCTTCTGTAATACGGTATTCGGGCGCTCTCAGTATTTTGGTAAGACTTTTTAGATGAATCGCTCTCTCTAGAGCACTTCACCATACTATGATTCTATAGATAAGGATAGGTCGTACATAGAGGTGTATATTTTTGCACGATATTAGGGTGGGTGGCCAAGATACTTCCAAAAGGTTTCTTGCATGCATAAAGCACAATGGCGGCCTGCTCCTAGGTATTTGTTGTTGTACAGTTTCAATTCGAGGGTACCGCTAGAGAGAACTAGTTCAGTCGTTGTGAGCTTAAACTCCAGATAGCTCAGTTAAGAAGTCTTTATAAGGAACTCTCAATTAGATCACTTATTTGAACTTTCCCGAGACAAGGATAACTAAATCATTAGTTAATGCTGCAATTTTGCTTTTTAGAGAGAGATAAGAATTTCATTAACCACCAATAACCACATTCGAGGTGAAAGTAAATCTACTTATGTTGTCAAGCTCTGCCTTTTTTGGCAGTTATTGAGCATTGAGTCAATCCATCTGCGAAAATAGAACTCGACTCCTAGACCGCTCAAGACATCCTGAATGGCCTCTATTTTGACATTGCTGAACGTTCTCACGATATCAAAGAATGCTCTCATAGCATAATTCCTGTTTTCGATTAATTTTCTCAATGGTTTCTATATAATACGCCGATTCAGCCGATTTCTGTTAAGTCGGAGACAGTTGGTGTGAATAATATTTCGCCCTCATTTCTTTAAGTCCCGAATTTCCAATGTGTCATAAGCTGGAAATTTTTCATCTTTATTAGACTGAAATTTATTGAGAAAATTTTTTCAATGAATTTACAAAATCTATTGAGATGCACAAAAAAATACGAGCTTTTCGATCCACCGATCATAAAGGTCTCATCAGTGTGGTTATTTCTGATTGCCTACCACAGAAGTGCAATGATAGATCATATATTATGTCATGCTTTTATTTAATTCAAGCCTTACTGTTTCACTGTCCTCCATAATTTGGAAATTTGCGGATATTCTGCTCATAATAGAGTTTTGCAACCGGCCAATTTTATGGTTTTTGTCTAAACGCATTGAAAACGCATAAATAAAAAAATTCTTGCTCAGTGGCAATCTGAAAACTATTATATTATAAAGATCATACGACAACATCTTAGCTCTGATTGATTTTACTGAAGGCATAGACGCTAATTATTCTAGATTTGTGGATAAATTAACTGTAAAGTTTTGGCTCTCTACGTCCTCGAATACTCTGATTTGCAGCTTCCTTGCTGACCGGCATCAACAAGTAAAAATTAGGAATAACATCTTAGATACTTTACAGCTAAACTGCGATGTTCCATAGGGTCTATATTAGCCGCTCTATTATTTTGTTTATATATTAATGATCTAATCCTGAAATAGTCGATATATTCCAAATACATACACATGTGGATTTTCTAATTATAGTCCAAGGTTTTCCATAGTGAAATTCCTTCTTCTTACTTTAATTTTTCAGTGGGTGTCTTATCCTCCCTTATTTGGATTAATTAGATTCTTCATGTTATGTTTAATGACTGCATCTGATTTCTATGCATATGGTCAAAGAAAATGCGATCAAATCTCTTCTTTTGGATAGTCTATTCCGGCCTATTCTCTGTATACAAATTTGGATAAGAATTCTGCTATCTGATCCTATCCCAAGGAACATAGTTAAGATTTCAAGTGCTAGAAATATGGATTTTTTCCTATAGGGCTTCTATATAAATTATTTAAGCTTACACAAAACTGTTGTAGTTTTTAAAGCATCAACTAAAGTTACATATCTACAATTATTGTTTTATATGAGTCTATGGATTATAAGTCTTAGCTATATGACAAATTTACTACTTCAATATTAGTGCTACAAATGTGAGTGTATATATGACTATGATTCCCTGAAAATCGTATTGTTATACAGGATATTTTTTTCATGGAGGTTCATGGGGAAGAAGGTGGTAGTATTAACATAGGCAAACAAAAAATTTTATGGCAGAGGGGGGGGGGGAGGCATCTCAACCGTTACGCAATTACAGGGTGATTAAGAAAATATGTTAGTTTTTCACATAACTGATGTGTCTTAAAAGTACAGAGCGTAGGTCCACCGTTAAAAACTCTTACCATGTAGACTCCTGCCCTCAGCGGAGTTATGGTGGTCCAACATAAAAATTTCGGTTTTCTTTCTTTTACCTTTTTTTTTTTTTAACATAGACCGTCTTTAATTTAAATTTAAATTAATAATGTGTTTTTCTTTTATTGTAATTTATGTTCCGTTGTGTTTGTTTATTATTTATTATTATTTTGAAAACATTTATACGTGTAACCAGTACACAAAAGTGTATTTATAATATTTCTTTTGCCTTATTATTAAGACTTTCTAAAGAATGAACATACAACACTATAAAGCTCCTGAAGAAGTCTCTGGCTTAGACCCGAAATGTTGAGCTAATGGAATTAAACCCATATATTCACAACAAAACAATAAGTGTTTTCCCAAAAAAAAAAAAAAGACAGATTGGGTACCTACTTACGTGAACAACTGGGAAAAAAGTGTGATTAATCTTGTTGGTAATCGTATAGATACAATACTCAAAGACTTGAAATATTATCGAAAACTTTAAACGGGTACCGACGTAGAACGAATTGTATTTATTTAATTTCCGTCCTTATATGATACTATGAAATGAAAACTTTAAACTGAATATGAGTACAAGTAACGAAAAATTATGTGGGTATGTATTCGGTACCCGCTTTTTAGATTAGTAACGAATACTTTTCTACCGAATGATTACTACCCGCACATCTCTAATTAAAAGATGAAAAGAACTTTCAAAATTTTTTCAAAATCGGTTTTCAAATTCTGTAGTCCAGCGCGAAGGGATTTATTTTAAGGCTACATATTGTTACTACTATTTACAGTATATTGACTTTATGAGATATAACCTTTTTTGTTTTTCGTTTTTGTTTTAAAAAAAAAAGAACCATGTATTAAATAATACATTTTTCTTCTGATATTAAGAGAGCCTGATTCCAAGCCGTCAATTTGGTTTATAATTGCCCCCCCCCTCTGTTAGCTATATAATTAGATGCATAAAGTTTTAATTCTTAAGGTGTGTACGCCTTTTGAGCTTTCGTTTTGTTTATATCTTTAACCCTTTGAGTACTGAGTTAATTTTTTTAGCATACACGTCCCTGGACTGAGTTCTTTTTGCATTTTTCGATAGATTTCGCAAATTGAACGGAGTGTTCTTTTTTGTGGTGGGGGGAACGGTTTTTCTCAAAATTTAGTGTGCATGTTCGTCTCGACGCCGCGCATCTTTTGATCAAGTCGGTTTTACGTGGGGTATTTCTCTCCCGACGGGGGAAGGGGGTAAAGTTTCAAATGGTTTGGTTATATCTCCTCAACAAAGAGTCGCAGACAGTTCATTGATGTCTTAAATAATAGCTGCGGTCCTAAGCTAAAGATAATATTAATCGGGTCACAGTGTGTTCGGGGAGGGGGGAGGGCGGAGTGGGGGACATTAGAGGGATATTTAGTTTTTCAATAATAACTCAGCCATTTGATCTCGGACCATAGGGAAGTGGGTGTTCAAACTTCTTCTCAGGAAAAAACATATTTGAATTTGTACTAGATTTTCCAAAACGTACCAGAACAAACTTTGACACCCCAATCCCTGGGGGCGCAGTATATTTTTGATTTATTTTTAAAACGACATCATTCTTTATTTTTGCGCTTTTTCCCTATACGCACTTTTTTAGTACTTCCCTTTTTTATATTCTAACTGAAGTACTAGATTTTTTGCACCTTAGATCGGCACTAACTCTGTAGGATTACCTCCAATCGCAAAACTGATTTGCGCATGTGCATTTCATTAGAATAAAAGAAAATGTGTTCCATGTGTTCCAAGTTTCGGAATCGTAATAATTCCAGGAGGGTTTCGACGGCCGCACAAATGCAGAGATGAATATTTTTCTCGGAATAATGTTCAGCTCACCCATATTTTTCTCTCTCAAAAACGAAGCCGAACTTCATTGCAATTTTTTATACATAGATAGATAAGTATTCTAACTTCAAAATAAAAATGTAAAAAAAAGTGCTAAAAGTCCTCAATAGTAAATAATACTATTTTTTTGACAAAAATACTATTATTAACAAAAAAAAATTTTTCGTTCGCTGCTGCTATATATTTTTATGAAAAATATAAAGTATTAAGCTTTATTTGGCATTTGAATCAGAAAAATCGGTTACTCCGTTCGCGAGATATGATTTTTTGAAAATGACGTTTCATCGCAAAATCACGCAATTTCTTACCCCCAGCGGTGGGGGGGGGGGCGTGGTAGAGGAAAACAAAAAAATATAAAATAATAGGTAGGTCTACAAACATCATTGTTAGAATTATATAAAAAAAAAAAGAAAACCCGCCCAAAATGGGCTGGACCATGGCTGGACGTACATGTACGGCGATACCGCTCATAGGGTTAAAATTCCGAACTACTCACTACAGGAAACAATGAAAAACGTCCTTTAATAAAAGTTAAGCTTAAATCTCAGCTGACTAGAACATCCACACACATACTAAAAATTTGCCATGCATAGTTTCTGTGAAAAGTCACTCTTTTTGCTAGTCTTATACGCCCGGTGATAGTGTTACGTGACATAAAATTTTGCTTGTTAAATATCGTTTCGTTTTTTCAATGTGACTTTAATTCCTATCAAAGAAAGCATTTTTTTTATCGAAAAACTGTAATTTTATAAATAAGGATATATGGGCGCCTGGCTGACAAACCGAATCTTAAAAAAAAAAAAACATCATCGCGATTGCGTTGCCACCAAGTTGTTACTTTTAAATTACAGAATTCGTTATCTGGTCAAGCCGAATAGACAAAATTGGGGCCACATGCGGCTAACAATGATTAATATTCATCTAAATAATGTTTAGCAATAGAATGTAAGGAGTTCAAGACATTCATGTATGCAAACAATCTATAGATCATACAAAAAACAAACAAATTTTCATTTTTACTTCAAGATATTCAAAGAACTTTTCTCTCCTTATCATTTCCGATCTCATTGAAGGTTGTACACTTTTGGAATGTCAATAACAATAATAGTTTGATAACTACTGTACTGGATGACCGCATGCACCTTTCAAAATTGGATCGTTTTGCTAATAAAAAGAATCGAACTTGAGACCTTGAATTATGGAAAGCTGCACCTACATATAGTTTACAAATTCGCTGTTTCGACTACTATTCACATACATTCAGTAGATTTCCAATAAAATTTCAGATGCCCAACCCAAAAAACAATTTCAAAAATATTATTAAGAACTTTCATTTAAAAATGATTTCATTCAGGTACTATTACTTCATCAACTGATATATTACCCTTGGGCAATCAGTAAAAGATTGAGGAGGAAATTATTTTGCTCGAAATTGAATCAGATAAATCCAAAGATCCACCACAACTCTCAACTATAATTCCTGCAGTTTTGAAATGCTCGACAGATCTCAATTTCCAAATTCGAAAAGCAATGCTCTGTATATTATCTTGGCTTAAGATCAGCCCAACCAGGGGATTGAAGGTATGTACATATACATATATATATAATAGCGCCAGAATTCACTGGCAGCCAATTATGTGTCACCAATCATAAAATTCCCACAGTACTTAAGACTCGAACTGATTTATGCGATCTTACGGTGTAGGTGCTGGCCAAGCTGCGCGTCGTACTTAAAGATCTCTTGCTATAGCAGGCTGGCAGGCAGGCAGCATCTTTGAATGCAAAAATCTGTACGGTGAAACATCGGCAAATGAAAAAGACCATGCAATGGACGTTGGCAGGTACATACTTACCTACATATATACCTGGAAGGCACATACATATATGTACATATGTATCTATATATATATTCATCTGTGCTGTTAGTGCGCCAACCAAAGTATCGCGAAAATTTTATCAGGTGGCCTGGGAGAATATACTTATTTTCCCTTTCACTTTGGTTTGCGGGGTTTTTATGCCAAGAGTAACAAAAATCGATGGAGACAAAAATTGTTTGAGGTTTCTTTTACGAAAAGCAACAAAATCAACACCACCCCGCGTTAGGTCAATGAAACATAAACAAAACATACGCGCAACTATCGCAACTTGATCGGATTACACGAATATTTCGAGTGCTTAATGATCTTTTTACTAAACGAGAGTGGACGGATATTGATCACGGATTTTTGTACGAAAATCACATTCTTCCGTGAGGTTTGCAATAATTTCCGTCTCCTTAAATGGTTTCAATGTGATTTTTACCTAGTTTTGTCGTTTTTGTTTTGTTTTTTTTAATATCCGAATTTAATATGTATTAAAGGGGAAATATTGACTCAATTCCTGAGTTTAGTATCCTCTATGGTTGGAAAAATAAATACGTATATAAAAAATTATCTATCTCCACCCATATAAAATAGTTTTCACATCACAGTGGACCTAGCAAATCAATGTAGGTTTAATAATGACAGAATTTTACATAAAAAATCTATTTACAGTGTATTTTAATTGAACTGCAACCAACTTCAGAGTATTGTATCATAATTAGCTGTCAATTTGACAGATCAATACTTGGCATTCACTTCTTCTCGCTTATATCTGTACAAGGAAAATGTAAATGAAAGTTTTATATCTCGCACCAAAATGATAAAATAAAAATAATAAAATATAATAATAATAAAAATAACAAGAAAAAAGCTAGAATTGGTCGAAGACTCTATGATTTCATCTAAGGTATAAAAATGTTATAATGGTGGACGACAACTAACTTCAATCACATCGTAGAATTGAAGAACCGTTTGAAAGGAAATCCCGAATGAAGCAACAATAAAATGAATACTGACTTTGGTGTTTCAGCAGCGAGCATGCATGGATTATTTAAAGTAAACTTAAGGTCGAGCCCTACAAGATCCAAAATCTGAAAAACTAAACTGATGCTAAAAAAAAAAGCGGTCAGGCCCAATATAGCGATGACCACTTAAAAATATTAATTTCACTGACGAGAAAGTTTTCACAGTTCAGCAATTCGTAAACAAACAAAACGATTTACTTTGTTTGGTTGAGTGAACGTTCGTCTTTCAGTTTGAATCATTTACATGTTTATCGGAAGCAGCGAAACTAGCATTTGTGATGGGCTGGAATTACCGTATCAGGTAGTAGGCACTACTCTCATTTTGGTCCATGCCTCAAGGAGTGACAATTACTGCGGCCACCTATCATGAATTTTTGTTGAATCGATTGTGGGAAACCGTGAGTGGTCAAACATTGAACGTTTTTGAGAAAGACTCACTCACACAAGGAAAAACTGGTCCAATATTTTAATGTAGCGATAATGTTTTCAGAATTCAATGGATTTGATTGTTTGGGATATTTTGGGTGAGCAAGGTTAGATCTAGAAATTACACAGCTTTAGATGCGTTGAGATAAGTTCTCTTGCAAGTAATTATTAAATTAGAATTGGAAGGAAATCCTTTTTCATCAACAATGTCTTCGAAGACTCTGAGAATTAGGGTAAAATCCAAAAAACGGAAGTAAAAGCTATGAAGCTATGAAGCTTCCATTTTACATCTCATTGTATGCTAAATTATCGATATTGAGAATATTTCTGCTAATTTAAGAACAATCTGAAGGATAGTAAAAAGCTTGCTGACATTCAAGGCTGCCTGTTTAAAAAAAAAAACCATTTCAAACATAGAAAAGCACAAGCAGACTAAATTTAACTGAACATAAGAAGTCAATTTTATCGGACGATAAAAGATTAGTTTTGGATGGGTCAAAGGGATTCTCTTATTACTTTTACGATTTCTAGAAGAAATCACTATATTTATAGTACAATGCCACACCAGAAGAATAATGATGTTTTGGGGACCAATTTAATACAACAACGGTCTAGTGGATATTGTTATTTTAGAAGTAATTCAGAGTGCCACAAATTACGAAAGCTTAGTGGAATCGTAAAACAAAATATATTAAAAAAACTTTTAAAATAAATTAATTTTGTAAATAAAATGCACTAAAAAGTCAAAAATAATAATTTTTTTCTTTCTCAGTGATATAAACAAGAAAAGTTTAATGCAAAATAAAAAATGCTACAACTCAGATTAAATGTTAAAAGCTTGGGCATCCATAAATTATAATCACAATTGTCTAACTGTAAATCAAACTTTTAAGATTTAATCTGAGTTGTAGCATTTTTATTTTGCATTAAACTTTTCTTGTTTATATATCACTGAGAAAGAAAAAAATTATTTTTTACTTTTTAGTGCATTTTATTTGCAAAAGTTATTTATTTAAAAAAGTTTCTTTAATATATTTTATTTTCGACTTTTAGTCTCGAAACTCGGCTCTCGAAATTTGACTCTCGAAACTCGACTCTCGGAAATCGATTCTCGGAAATCGACTATCGAAAATCGGCTGTCGATATTCGACTCTTGAAAATTGACTCTCAATACTCGACTCACGGTAATCGACCCTCAAAACTCAACTCTCCAAATTCGACTCTAGAAACTCTACTCTCGGATCGACTCTCGAAAATCAACAATCAAAACTCGACTCTCGAAAATCAACAATCAAAACTCGACTCTCGAAAATCTACAATCGAAGCTCGACTCTAAACTCGGCTCCCGAAAGTAGACTGTCGAAACTCGACTCACTAAACTCGACTCTCGAAACTTGACTCTCGAAATATGACTCACGAAGTTCGACTCTCGTATCGCAAGTCGACAGTCGGAAATCCACTCTCGAAAATCGACAATCGAAACTCGACTCAAGAATATCGACTCTCTAAACTCTACTCCCGAAACTCGACTCTCGAAACTCGACTAACGAAACTCGACTCTTGAATCTTGACTCTCAAAATTTGATTCACGAAACTCGATTCTCGAATCATGACTATCGAAACTCGACTCTCGGAAATCCACTCTCGAAAATCGACTATCAAAACTCAATTCTCGAAACTCAACTCATATCACGCACGGCCAAAATTGGACAGCCCCAAAGGTGGAAGTTATCAACCCCACCCTAAAACTTCCAAACGTAAGAACGTTTTACCCCATTGGAAATCTCAGCATTCACCCATTCTAAATCAAAAAGCCCCATGTAAATCCATCCACGTTTACTATCCTAAAACTCTTTCGTCACGAACGGCACTCTCAGGCGCTCAGGCACAAACTTTCTGAGTCAGGGGTCTGTAAGTTGATAGTAAATTATTAAAAATCAATATTTTAGAGGGTAATGCGGTTGTGAATAGTACATTTTCAGCATGGTCATACTTCTACACATATTGCCAGAGTGATAACAATTGGTTTACATATGAAAATATGAGGGTTTTGGAATGCCCATTTTAATTCGCCCGATCTAAATATAATAGAAAATCTTTGAGACTAGCTCAGATAATTTATATAAACGGTAGGAGGTTTAGAAAGAAAGGCAACTTAACCACAACTATTAAGGATAGAGGGGTGATATTCAGGCAGATTCATTTTGATTCCCTCCAATAACTTCCGCGACCGCTAGCAGCAAAAAAACAACATACCGATAGTTGTCACGAAGTGAGCTGCAAGCTTTGGTCGGTTAATAGGATACCGCTTCTATATTATTCACTCAAAAAGGATTAACACATAAAAAATTGCATTAGTATTTTCGATACGAAAACTAGTGTAACTCTAGAGTGATATTTTTCTTGTAGAGTTGATCTGAAACTGCTTCTATGATGCAATATTCTAGTAGAACTACAATAACAGAGTTGCCCTGCATTTGTGTTTTTTAAGCCTGGTGTTTTATATCGATTTCGATTGGACCAAATCAGTGTTTCACTTTTTTTAGCGCAGTGATGCAATTTTTCTAGTAGTGGAAAACTGAAACCATTAGTATGTTCGATGGGCCTGTCATATTAATTGTTATTGTTTACACCCGTATTAAATATAGGGAAATGTCGAACATAATCAAAATGTTCATTATTATTATACATAGAAAAAAAATTTCCTTCTGCGACTTAATAAGAAGTACTAAAATAAAATCTTTTATTAATTTAACTCCGCACGCCTGAATTGTATAGACGTAAGGATGGGTCTATGGCATAAGTTAGATAACTCGGAGCACAATTTGCAAGATGGGGCAGGGCTTCAAGACTTTTTAATAAATAGCAAATTGATTAATTAAATATTTATTAAAACAACTAAGCCAAAAAAAAACGACGTTTTCTAATTTTTAAATTGTTGACCCAATTTTTATGGAAAATCATTTTAAAAAGGAAAATTCAATGATGTTTTTTTAACCAGAAGAGTTTGCGGAAAAGGGCTGTCATAAATTTGAACCAAATTACATAAATTTTTAACCTAAGCTTTTTGAAGTAAATAAACAGAATATAACGTTTCCTAATTTTTAAAATTCCAATTATTTTTATGAAAATTTGATGCAATAGATTGCTTTCGTAATGGGTAAAATGTAGGTAAGTACAGCAATCAATTGCGTTAAATTTTCATAAAAGTTAGTGGAATTTCAAAAATTGGAAATCGTCTGTTTATTTACTGCAAAAAGCTTAGGTTAAAAATTTATTTATTTTAGTTCAAATTTATCCCAGCAAACCAGAGAAAAAAAAAATCATTTTAAATCAATTTCAATAAAAATTGGGCGACAAATTTTGGCTTAGGTGTTTAAATAAATATTTCATTAATTAATTTGCGATTTTTAACAAAAAAAATCTTAACGCCCCGCACCATCTTGTAAATTGTTCTCCGATCTATCCAATTTATGCCATAGACCCAGCCTTAAATTCGAGATCTCAGAACTTTAATCAGAGTTTTTAATTTAACCCCATTTTTGTTTAAACTGTCATCAACATCAATTTTTGTATTGAAATAGATAAGCCCAAAATCTTTCTTAAGGCTTCTTAGAATATTCAAAAGTTGGTGTTAATAATTCGTTTTTTGAAAAAAATTATGGTTAACTAAAAAAAGAAAATCCAAAATTTCGAGTTTAAAGTTCTTTAACTCAGAAGTGAGCTGGTGTACGGAATTGATTCTACAAACAATTGTTTGAAGAAGCGAAGAGTTCTATACATTTCATGATCTATCAGATAGCCTTAGCTTGCATATTTTTGATATACCTCCCCCAAACGCCATATAATTTTTGTGTTCCTTTCATCAAAACCTATCATTAAAAGCTTGAACGAGATAGAGCAAAACACCTTGTATACAAGGTGTTTCGGGGTCAAGAGTCCATATGGAGGGAGGTGATAGTACTTACCTAGACAAAAAACAACTGAATAGCAGTGGGGGAGCATTGAAACCATTTCGGAGTTACAGGGTGATTAAGAAAATTTCGCAGCTCTTCCTTGTTATACCAGTGGCGGATCTGTGGATCTAACATGCAACTTAAGGGGGGGGGGGAGGGGGGGGGGGGAGGGGGGGGGGGGGGAGGGGGGGGGGTCATCTTACAAATTAAATTGTTAGCAAAATAAAAACATATCCAGCTCCGTAAGTCGCTTAGTTTAGCTACCGCGGCTCTGTACTGGGGATTTAGGCAGGTTCAGCATTACAATTTTTTAGTTCTTCCTCTTCGTCAGGGCCAAAATTGAAAAAACCATTGGCGGGAAGTTGAAAAGTGATTTTAATAAAACGTTTTGAATTTCTGTTGAGTATATTTTAATATATTAAAACATTTTTTATCACTAAAAATAATTAATTTAAAAACATTTGTTTCGATGTCAGTACCTGACAAGTTTTACATAGGAACGCTGCAAATATTTTAGAATGTTATGAGTTAGGAGGGAGTCTGTTTCGGGGCTTGGGATGTGTTTCTCGAGGGCTTTGCATCACCCAATGCTGAGGACCCAAACTCAAATTCTAAGAAAACCTATACACATACATCACATGCATACAATAAAATTCATTGAAATAAATTTTTATTTGTTTAAGTTTTGGAATAAAAATATTTTGTATAATTTTTTGAAGTTGAATTATACATATAAATAAAAAAAAATGAAATACAAAATATATTTTTTCAAATAACTCAACTAATTAAATATTTTTTACTTTAATTTTTTAGAGGGGTGTGTGGGGTCATGACCCCGTGACCCCCCTCTGGATTCGCCACTGTTATACAACCTATGGAGGTGATATTAATGAAACTATGCTTCATAAAACTGGGTTTATCTAAAAAACGATTGCATGTACGGACGTTTCCGAATCTTGCAAGTAAATATAGCAATTATCACCATTTTGGCGGGAAAATCGTTAATATTAAAAACAAAAAATTTGATTTTTTTCCAATTTTCTCGACATGAGGGAGGAGGGTGTGTGGTGTGATGGTTCGACATTCATTGGAAGCTTGGACGATTTATTTTCATCTGAGCTGAAAGTTACTTTCATAGGTTATATAACAAGAAAGCTATGGGGTGTTTTGTGAAAAACTTGCATATTTTACTCAATCAGCCCATATTGCTTTGAAACGGTTGGATACCCCTCCGCACCCTTCATTTCTTTTGCCTATGCGAATACTATCACCTCCTTCCCTATGGACGTCTGAGCCGGAAACACCCTGTATTTAGTCACTACCTTGTGCGGATCTATTTACACGTTTGTTCGGATTAAATTCAAATTCGATTCTTTTATTTTTCTTAAGAAATCGACGATTTTTTTAATAAATAAAATTTTAGACTTATTCAAAAGACGTCCAAAATGAATATAAAATTGTCTGTTTTTGAGGAATACTCATAAATTTTTATCTATTTGATATTAAAGATAAAAAAGCACTAGCTGTGCAGATTTCGGGGCATTTGCCTCATTATCAAAAGGAAGCTAATCACAAAAACTCAACACGTTCTGCTCAAAACTGTTTTTTTTTCTCTATAGATATGCCTTTCTGTCAGACAACAGACGATATATATTTATTACTACTCACATATACAATGATCAAGTTATTGCTTCTAATTAAGTTTGAAACCTTAAAAACAGTAGGCAATTACAACTTTACATTTCCATTAATGCAATTAGCGCGAGGTAATGAAACAGATATGCTACGATAATTCCTTAAAGACTGCTATTTATTGATGCTGTCAATGATTTCATACGGGGAAACATCACAGTATAATTCTCATATTTATAATAACGCTGGATGGGTAACTATTCGTAAAGTAGGTACTCATGCCGCCGTCTTAAGTTTTACCAACTAGAATAAATATATATACATAATCATATAAGTACTTATATATGTATGCACATATAGACACACGAGTATAGGTATTTACCAAGCGAATTATAAAAAAAATAAAAAAAAATCCGAATGCATCAACATGTGCCTGCTGCTGCTGTATCTTAAGACAAAAATCTTTCTACTCGCGGAACAATTCAAATCATATCGTGGGAATTTCACGACTAATTTGAATTTCAAATCAGCCGGGAATGACCTCAGAAAAAATTATTTCTCATATAAACTGCAGAGTAATTGGCTTCCTTTGCTTTTTTACTACCGTCACACTCAAGAAAGAATATTACTGGGTTTCGGTTATAGTATAGGTGCACACCTGAGTTTTTATATATACCTGCACACACACACACACATACACAGGTATAATTTGTAAGTAATAAAAAAAATTGTATGGTGGTAGCCAATATATAAAAGAGCTCAGAATCAGAACTTAGTTTAGGTTGATGATGCGGTTACAAAAGTTCACGTTTTTTTTTTTTTAACCACCTTCGCACCAAAATCGAAGCACGTCAGACATTAAATAAAAAAAAAAAAAAACAAAGAATACAACAGAAAATCCGTCAAGTGCAGAGTTCTCCATACAAAAGGAATGCGACAATTGCTGCTACTGTTGTAGGTTCTGGGGATTCTCAGGAAGAAAACTATGACTTCATCCGGTACGATCACATTTTAAAGTTAAAGAACTTGTCGTTATCGATATATACAAGAAATTTTGAAATTTAAACGGTGATAAAAAGAGGTTTGGCATTTATGGAATTTTGAGGATAATTAAAGGAAGAAGGACGATCGTTTGGAAATTATGACATTAACAGCTCTGCGGGGTGTTGGACCTCACAACACTTAAGAGCTCAAAGGCCTTTTTAGATTTTTATCTTTTCGAAATGCTTTGTGTGTTCCATTGCCACTAGAGGCTTGCCATATATAAATTATTTGTGTAAGATTCAAGTCAACTTGAAATGTTTTTCTTAAACTGTTGATTTCATTTGTTTTTTTTTATAAGTGAAATCGAGATCAATTCAGGAGTAAAATCACAATGCATCCAAAAATTTAAAATTTTTTAGCTAAAAAGAAGATTTTTATGGTTGTGATGTGTTTTGAGGTTTTGGATCTTATTCTAGAAACTAGTACTTTCCTTCATCAGGTTATAGCTACCTGCTTATTGGCTTAACTGATACTTGTAGTCCAGACGAGACCAGTTAAATGGTAACTTAACTTTTTAAACTTTTCATTTAGGATAGGCAGTCATTTTTTTGTGCTTTGCATAATGGGAATGGTGGTGAGTGTAAAACTAAGTTTTTGAGGTGCCAACCACTCCATTCGATCGCCAATTTGAAAATAAAAATGCAACCAATTTCTGAGCTCAATTTTACGCTCACCACCGATCCTATGACGAAAAGCACAAAAAAAATTGCTGCCTACCCAAGAAATGAATAGTTGAGTCTGGTCTAGACTACAAGTTTCAGTTAAGCCAATAAGCACAATGAGGTGGTAAGTGTAAAACTGATCTGAGAAACTTGTGGCACTTTTATTTTCAAATTGGAGATCGAATGAAGGGGTTGGCATGGCACCTCGAAAGCCCCGTTTTACACTGACCAGCTAGATTATACTATATTAGGTGATTTTACGAAGCATTCACTGGAGCAAAACTCTTCAAAAATAATTCATACTAATAATAAGTTTGATTTGCGCCGTAAACTACTACTCGTACAGAAAACTGATCTTCTGATAATGTTAAACTTGTTTCCTTATCTTCCCAATCATAATCAAATTTTTGTACATTTTTTAACAAAACTATTAACAAAAACATATCTTCGACTACAATTTACCAAACAGAAACTCTGAGATGAGTCACAATTACATATGTAAATTTGCCATGATCCGATGAATTCTAATGAATCCCTGCAGATGACTATGCAACTATTACTCATCTCAGAGTAATTGAGCGTTAATCAAAACTATTTTGTTAAGTAAGGTGTATTGTCGGCTATTCTCTTTGTGAATTTGTGATATTAATTTCTCGTAACAAATGGGTTCGACTTTTTTCTGAAAAATGTCTCGTGATTTACATACCTATGTACGTGGATCTTGAAATTTACTAATTTAAATATATTTTTTGACCACTAATAAGTAATAACGGGAATTTATACAGACAAGTAATTAATTAATTTGAAATTAGTCTAACGACCTTTTTGCAAAAATAATAAACGTCAAACTAAAAAAATAAAAAAAAAAGGTAAGAAAATCCGAAATTTTTAGTTTAGATAACAATAATTCATGAGGAGAGAGGGGTACGGGAAAAGCCATGAAGTTCTGCATACAATCAGCTATTAGCTGTGACCGTACGCCCTGAAAGACTTAAGATACAGGAGGGGTATTCACGCAATGTTCTATCAAAGAGTGTATCGTTGTAAAAGATGTATTTGATTACAACTCAGTAAAATCATACAAGGCTTACGCATATAAAATGCAATACAAGGGTCTTGTATTTTTACATTCACAAATTGGCAGTTTAAACCGGGTTGTATAGTTGTACTTAGGAGCTGAGATTGAACGTCAAATGTCAGCGGGTGCAGCTGGCGAGGGGAGTGTCCTTGGAAATTTTCCAGTGTGTCAAATGAAAGATCCTTTCGAGGACTATCGACTGGTGCACTCGTATTTTTTCTAGGTGGTATTCAGTTGATTTAGCAGGGTGTTGAATTTACATCTACCCGCATCATGGTTTTCCCCAACAAAAAAAAGTATTGCAAATTTGTGAGCCCAAAACAACAGTAATGGCGCATCAAAGAGCATGAAACTTTCTGGAAAACTTAATAAAACATCACCGAAAAACAAATTGGTGCGATCGATTTTCTTTTTCCGCCCTAAATTACTTAATAATAGTATTTGAAGTTCAGAAATTAGCTTTAATTATTTTCAAAATTTGAACCTCTCTTTCGGGATGAGGAGGGGACCGTTCAAAAAACGAACTTGATATTCGTCCTTAGTTCGACAAGGCGATTAAATTTATCAAAAAAAAAAAATTTCGAGTGGTTGTATTTTGAGGTGCGGGGTTGTTACCCCCACCCTCCTCAAACCCCAAATATGACATGTGGGACGTCTATTTAAAGCCCCCGCTGAGCTCTATTGAATGGCGTTTTTTAAATTTCAATCAGGTATACTCCATAGTATATTTTTTCCACTCTCTAAATCTTGATCACGTTTTAACTGAAAACCACTTTTTTACTTTGTCGGACCCTGCATCATAAGAGATGCCCCTAGAGAAAAACTTTTGCATCTAAATTAAAGATAATAAAATTTTCTATTTATTAGAAGGTTTTTATTTTCAATTCGAGATATGTCCACACTGAGCTTTTACTCCCGAAGTTCACTGTTTTTCCCCATCTGGGTCCCATATACACCATTACTACATATGAGTTATTTTTCTAATTTTTTTTCAATCATAGGCATAAGTGTTCGATTACGAAACTTTTTCGTCTTTACAAAAAAACTCCTTCGAACCATTGTTATTCCGTAAAGGTAAATTGTAAATTTTTACATTTTGTCACGGCAAAAAGCGGCAAAGATTGCTATAAAAGGAGGTTGTTCTACTATTATTAACATTTCTCCTAAACTATTAGCCTGAGCTAAAAACTAATTAGAAATAACCGTTCCCAACAACACAGGCTTCATTTTATCCGCTGACATTATACTGAAATAATGTATAATTAAGTAGTAATAGTAGAAATAACAGCTTTAGTTTTTATCTCAGCTATTTTTAACTGGATCCTCACAATTCTTTCTTTCTAGGATAACTATGAATCCTAGGAATTTTGAGGATTTTCTCAATTTTTCCGGGGCCGGGGAGAGCTCATACGGTCTGCCATATTATCACCCTGTTCCCATAATTACATTTCGAAGAGTAAGCTAAAGGCTAAAGAGTGTGTTCACTCTTTGTTGTAAATTCTTGTTGTATATTTACATCGGTTACACTGATACATTAAAAAGTGAATACCCCTAGGGTGTTTTGTGAAAAACTCTCCTTTTTTTCTTAATCACCCTGTAACCCCTAAACGGTTGATATTGCCCCCCTAACCCCTAGCACACAATTTTTGTTTCGTGGTGAGTACTATCACCTCCTGCTATAACTATTGATCTCCCACGGGGAAACACCCAATATGTTTAAAAGAGAATAAGCTAAAGAATATTTAAGAAAGTGAGAAATTTTAATAATGTTAAGAAGTAGATGACGAAAATAAACTAATAACTAAAGCAAAATGTGAAAAGAGAGAGAAAGAAAAATATAAAAAATAATTAAACTAAATCTAAAATCTAAAGAGCGTGAATGAACTTAAAATTAGAAGATAAGAAAAAGCAAATAGAAAAAACAGTAAGACTAAAATTCAATTGAAAAGTGGAAGTCAACAATACTACTCAAGAGTTATAGGAAATAAGTAAGGCAGTAGAGCAGTAGAAAGACAGAAATTAAGAAGAGAAAAGTGTTAGTAACCGATCTCGCACAGCCCTATTCGAAATAATATAGGTGCTGATGTTCAGATTTTCAGGTGATATGTTATGTCTAACGATAAGTTACCAAGAATTTAACATAAAGGGTTTTCCAATAAGAGGTGTTATTTTGATATTCAAAGAAAAATGCCATTTTTTGAGATATATGATCGGATCTTTATTTCATTATAAAGAGGAAGGTATGCCGTTAATAATTAAAAATAACATCAGCCAAATGACCACCACGACCACACCCACAGGATCATATCCTTTTCATGAAATTTCCCGTAACCAAATCGCAAAGTGGCTGCCCTATGTTCTCGATAGCCTCACGAATTCCATCTTTGAGGTCTTGAATCGACGCTGGGCTGTTGGCGTAGACCTTCTCTTTCACGTGGCCCCAAAGGAAGAAGTCGCAAGGTGTTAAGTCACAAGATCTCGGTGGCCAATTGTGATCACCTCTTCGAGAGATAACACGTTCCGGAAACTTTTCCCGTAAAAGATCAATGGTTTCGTTGCTTGTATGGCACGTAGCGCCGTCTTGTTGAAAGTAAACGTTGTCCAGATCAATACCATCCAATTCCGGCCATAAAAAATCATTAATCATATGTCGATAGCGCAATCCATTCACCGTAACTGTTGCTCCAGCCTCATTTTCGAAAAAGTAAGGTCCAATGACCTCGCGGGACCATAAACCGCACCAAACAGTCACACGTTGAGGATAGAGAGGCTTTTCAACAATAACTCTTGGGTTTTCCGAGCCCCAGATGCGACAATTTTGCTTGTTGACGAAACCATCGAGGTGGAAATGGGCCTCATCACTCAAGATGAGTTTTCGATGGAATTCCGGATCATTTTCATGCATTTCGAGGACCCAATCAGCAAAGACTCGACGTTGTTGATGATCGGAGAGAAATGGACAAACCTGGGTTTTCTTCAACACTTTCGGCTTCCATTTTTATTAATGGCGTAGTTTCTACTTGTCAAATGTCAAAAAATGACAGCTCCAAAAGTGACATCTACCGAAATAGCGGGCTAATTAAAATAACACCTTTTATTGGAAAACCCTTTATATTGCTTCAAAAATATTTCATAATTTTAACAAGAACAGATGATTTAAATAAATTATTTAATGCACTTCTTAACAATAAAGACAACATCTACAGCAGCAGAACGTTTTTTTTTTTCAATTGAACTAGCCTGAATTTTGAAACTTTCAATGCAATTTTTAAAATATATATTTGTAAAAGTGAAGTAAATTTAAATTATGTAATTTTCTCTTACTAATTTATGAATGATTAATGTACATAATTAAAATATATGAGTAAAATAAAATAAATTAATTATAAAACTCCATGAATTATTGGATTCAAGCTATTATATTTATTTAGTTATTTGTTATCCGGATATCCACATAATCCGGATATTTTGAATTTTCAGTATTCGATATCCGGATAATCAGTAATAACGGATAATTGGAAATCCTAGTTCGGAGTTTTGAAATAAAACTCATATCTAATATTCGAATTTCGATTTTCTATTGTGTGTCTTGTCTAATACAGGGTGGGCCAAAAGTCACCATGGGGTTTAAAAATTAAATTGGTAACATAAGGTGGATGAAAAAAAGGAGGGGTAAGGTGGGGTGGGGAAACATGCTTACCTATGAAGAACAGACAGTTGGCTATCATGTAAAAAAGGAATGAAGAAAAACGGTCAACAGGGTGTGGAGCAATGTACAAACGAAAAAGTTAGTTATTTTTAAACCCCATGGTGACTTTTGGCCCACCCTGTACTTAACTAAAATTTCATAAAAACAATTAATATATTCTGTACAATTTTGCTCACAAGGATCAACTATACCCAAGCCATCAATCATTTTTTTTTTGTATTCCGTTGCATGTAAAAATCAATAAATATGGATTTTTCGACGACTTTTATATATTCACACAAATATTAATAAAATCCTACAATCACCACGAATGAAAATCACATTTACTTACCACCAAATCAAAATTTATTTAATTTTAGCAACCTAATTTCCAACTAACCAAAATTCGCATTTAATTCATATGCAAATAACTATATCCAACACTCGAGCGAAAATATTTTTTCAATAATTCAATTTTTAACGCATCCAGACGAAAAAATTTCGAAAATTTATTTTAGTAACATGCGCATGAGAAGCTCATCTAGATTTTGATGCAATTACGCATGTGTCCGCGGAATATAACTTTTTTTTTTGAAAGCATTCCGAAATTATTACAGCACACACAGAATCGAGCGGGAGTAAGAATTCCAAATCATGTATCATGTCATATTTAGCTTAGTCGACATAGTCGTCGTACTCTTCGTCGTCGTCGGGACGCAAAAATATTTTCTAAAACTTGTGGAAAGATCATCTGCGTATACACATACGTGTATACTACATAACCAAAAGACCATTTATAACTGTACCCGTGCGGAATCACTTATAAAATTTCACTTTGAGAATAGACAAGAAGATACTACATAGTTGCGAAGTGATCTCTGATGCACCATTCATAATTTCAAGTGGTCTACGTTTGCGAAGATTTCGTCGGATTATATTTTTATTTTTCTTGACGCATAAGACACGATCTAGCGGCCGGCGGCGGCGATCGCGGAAATATCCATCGGTTATTTTTCTCTTACCTTAAATTTTCCATGTGATTGTAGATGTGATCGCAGGGTTGCGCCAATCTTGTTGAATTTTCTTGTCTATGGATAATTTAAAAATTTCGAAGATATACTCACATATTTCAAGTGAACGAGCTTAGCGTGCGCAGTATACCAACAAACATTTCTTAGCACAGTAATTATGTACACAATTCACACAAAAAGCAAGCATACTGCATTTGGTGAGAAGACTCGCTCTTGATACGTCTCGTGGCTCTATTTTTGACAGACGTCTGATGTATATGAAAATTTCTTTTATTTATGTGCTTTTATTTTTGGTAACTCTGTCCTAAAAGTGTGCTCAAATTTAATTTGAAGGGGAAAATTTTTGTAGGCAATTTTCTTGTCAATTTCGTTGACGACTCTTGTAACGTGTATACGCTTTTCCGAGTGTATAGATAGTCTGCCATTTGAGTAAGTATATTGCTGTATAAAAATTCTGTTCAACGGGCGTCGACTATGTCTCATCGTCAGATCGGGATCTTTTTGATGTATTTCTGTTATATAGCTTGGTATTATGTATATATTTTAGACATAGGTATGTAGTAAATATATATAAAATTGTCTAGTCTGGCCTGAACTGGGGGCATATCAAATTTTATTGTAACGTAAAATGCTCTGTATAGTATCATCCATTTTACACAAGGGGAGGATATTAAGAAGTATTATATTGTAGTAATCTATTGACCGAAACGACAGCATTCTGTCACAATAAATTATCATGATCTGGCCTGATCTCAAACGCACTTCTCCAGATTAATGAATCGAATCTATACGTCTAGATAATTATACACCAATACTATGATGAACTGCAATAAAATGCAATGCAACAGCTTCTGGTATTATATGTATGTATACACGTACATATCTATATAAGTAGATATGTATATTATACGTTACGCTAAACTGTTGTTGGATTGTGTCTTGGGGCATTGGCCTGCGTTTTTATTTTTCGTCGTATAAACAAGGAAAGTCTACACTTTTAAAAGCACTTGTTGAAATACTTACGAGGCGATAATAACATTTTCAGTTTTGAATTGAAATATAATCCAAATTTAGCCTGGCCTGAAAAGGCCACCCTATTTGATGAATTTGTGTATACTTTTATGATATGAAGTACGTGCGAGCTTCAAATGCAAATTCATTTTTGATCCCCATACATCATGTTCAAAGAAGATTTTGCAACTTTGAGTTGGATTTTTCTTTTTATATATACATAAAATGCATATATAATTGCTAGCAATTAAAATTCAAAGCGCATTTTTTTTTTAAGTTTTATGTTTTCTTATTCAATTGATTTTGTAACAATTTTTATACCTTTCGTTAAGACGTGTGCTGTTTCTTTTTGGGGAAATGTTTTCAAATTAAATGCAAAATTTCATAACTATAGTATTAAAATCGAGTGCTCGCTTGACTTTGACTATATTTCAATTGCGCTACGGAGACAAATTGATATGCACTCAGAATACCTAAAAGTTTTATCATTTTCAATTATACAGGGTGTCTCATACGTACCGCATTTCCTTTATACACTCAATCACTCAATTTCGAGAAAAAATTTGTATGGGAGGAGAGTCGGAAAATGCACGGTGAGGGCGGTAGGGTGGTTTTGTGATTTTTTTTTTCTATCCTAATACCATTTAACGTGTAACTTTCTTGTTATACACCCTATGAAGGTGACTTGCATCTCAGGTGATAGTAAACCCTCTACGGTTTCCAACAAATGTCCAACCACCTCTATTCCTTTTTCGTCGGCAGTTATAGGACGTCAAAATCAAAATATTAGAAAATTTTGCAATTTGTTTTTCAATTTCAACGATTTTCCCTCTAAAAGGCAAGATAAGGATAGCACTTTCTTGCACGATTTCGAGACCTCCGAATGTTACCTTTCATTTGATCCTACCTAAATGCTACCGTTTTTGAGATATTCCCGTTTTTGTGATGCATAATTTCATTAATTTTGCTAATAACAATAGAAATCGCGTCTAATTTATGCAATTCCACGCAAATTAGCAAAAATTTCATGAATTTATGAATCATAGAAGCGGGAATATCTCAAAAACGGTTGCATTTAGGTAGGTACATAGTCAAATTAAAGATAACATTCCGGGGTCTCTAAATTTTGCAAATAAACTGTATATTTATCATGTGTTTTGGCGGGAAAATCGTTAAAATTTGAAAAAATAAGATGGTTTTTTTCCAATTTTTGGACTTTGACGTACTAAAACTTAAGATTGACAGTAAGGCTGGTTGGACATTCATTGCAAAGCTTAGATGGTTTGCTATAACCTGATATAAATCTCGCCTTGATAGGGTGTATATCAAGAAATTTACAAGGTATAAAGTGGAAACAGTACTAAAAATCGTAAACCCCCCTACCCCCACCACTCGAAATTGAGTGAGTAATCCGGGGTATAAAGGAAATGCGGTACGTATGGGACACACGTATAATTAAATTCATTTTTGTTTTTCATTAGTTTATGTAAACGTTTTGCTTTATATCGAACGCCATGAATAGTTAAGCCAGTAACTATGTAACAGGCATGTACAGCTCTGAAAAACCTATCACATTTTTTTTTCCAAATTTTGAATTTTAAAACTTTTTTTATTACAATTCTATATTCACATTTGAGCCTCCATGAAAGTAGATACTATACACGTAGTGTAGTTGTATAAACTAAATTTCCTAAAAAAACATAAAATAATTTCCAAAATTTTGGGAAAAACAAAATTCATAGAGCTTTTTAAGGACTGAATATGCGCCAAGGACATTTTTATTTTCATAGAAACATATCTATAACATGATATGTTGCGATTCTAAGCATTTTCGACTTATGAAAATAAAACACCTTAATTTTCCCAAAAGAATTTACGCTGACTGGCATTTAGCCAATGGTCAACACAAATTCCATTTGTCAATTTCAGAGAGTGTAATTAATTTCTGACGTCGTATAAAAGTTCATTAGCCGACACATGTTTTCAAATTGAAAATTAAATTATGTAGATAGCTATGCAATTCAATAAATTATTGAAAAACTTTTCATATTTAATTTGGGATAGAAGTTGAACATTTTTCTGACCATCTAACAACGTACTAAATTTGCAACCTCCATGCTTATCCATTATTGCTGCAATTTTGGTAAAAATCCGGTTTTCTATTCAAAATATCTTGCCTATCATCATCAATTAAATAGAAGAAAAAAAGTTGTTTATTTATTATTTTTGTTTTGTTTATATTAATAAGCTAAGCTCAAGGGATGCCTTAGCACAGCATAGTAAAAGGAGATAAAAGAACTAGAGGATAAAAGGAGTGTTGCTGAAGAAGCTGATATATTATGTCAGACTTTACATAAGTCCAGGGAAAGACAGAAGATGGTAAACTGTTCCGTATTCGCACGATCAAAAGGCACCACGGAATATTCCTAAGCGGGCGAAAGTATTGGATGCAGGAATTAATCTACAAGGGATCAGACCAGATATTTAATCAAAATATTGACCATGCATGTAGCAATAATTGTGAGAAAGGTATCCGATATTGAAGGGTTTTTCGAGCTAGTGGATATGACAAGTTTTGGACAGTATCTAATTAATGAATTGCATTCCATTTTAGTAGGTCTAAGATATACGACTAGTAGAGGAGCGCTAGATTCGATGGTCTTAAATTTTTTTTTAGGTTTTCAGAAATCTAAGACATTTTGATGCTTCCTTGGCAACAGAGAAGATGCCATCTTTTAAAGTTAACTTACTGGATGTAAGTCTCGGGTATTTTTTTAATCATTTTTTGTTTTTTTAATTCGAAAGATCACTTCATTACATATAGCCCCCCGCGGCTTTTCTTGACGAAGCACATTCTAGACGTCCAATTTTGGGACACTTTTTCGAGTACTGCTGCCTGTATGTCACGAATAACACGAAAAATGTTGACATCCAAGTCGTCAATTGTTGCATAAACCAGGGACTTTACATAACCCAACAAGAAATAATCGAGGGGCGTTGAATCGGACGACCTTGGAAGACAGACAGACAGATCCATTTCTCAAAATCAACTTATCGTAAAATTATGATTTCAATAAGTCGATGGTTGCGGCCGTCGTATGATACGTAGCGCCATCCTGTTGCAACCAGATCTCAGCCGGATCAATGTTATCCATATTTTCGGACAAAAAATCATTGATCATGGTGCGGTAATGATCTCCATTGACCGTAAACTGAACTCTGGTTTTGAAAAAATAAGGCCCAATGATGCCACCAGCATGTAAATCGCACCAAATGGTACATTTTTCTGGATATCATGGAGCTTGCAGGGTCTCCTGTAGATTGGTCTCACTTTATATGTAGCAACTTTGTTTATTAACCAAACCGTCCAGCCAAAAATGAGCCTCATCGCTGAAAACAATTTGGCGATAAAACAACGGGTCACTTTCCAACTGCAGTAGAGTCCAATCGCCCAAAGAACGACGCATATGATAGTCATGTGGCTTTAATTTCTCCAGCAGCTGGATCTTATTTGGGTGCAGACCAAAATCTTTGGTCAAAATTTTCCACGTAGTGGACGGACAGATCCCCAATTCCTGTGCCCGCCGATGAATCCATAAGCTTGGATCTTCTTCCACACTTTCTTTTTATAGCGGCGATATTCTTTTCAGTACGCACATTTCTTCGACGTGATGGTGTTCTTGCATCATCTAGAGTGTATGTGGTACAAAATTTATGACATAATAAAAATCACAAAGTCGTCTATAAATTGCGCGAATCGACAACTGATTTTCAAAGTAAATTTGAATAACTTGGTAGCGTTGTTCAAGCATGAGTCTCTTCATGATAATTTGTCTGAATAACATAAGTTTTGATAATTTAAGGGACACTAACTAGATACTACCGGAGACAGACTTGCGGTGTCAATATTGCACTTTGTATGTATTAAACCACCAGTGTGTCTCTATATATTTATTTAAAGAAGGCTCGGTATTAGGGATGCACAAAATTTTAAAAACATCGATATAGTAATCACATGATACATTGAAAGGCAAACCTCGATGTTGTTAAAATATCGAACAAAAAACATAAATGTTTTGGTACATTGATGGAACGAATTGCGAAAATGTTTCCCAAATAAGTTTATTTGCGAATAAAAACTTCTTAATTAATCCAACAAAGCAAAGTTCAGTTTAAATCATGTTACAACTGCTGGAAATAAAACTCCAAATTAATTTATGATTTTCTTATAGTAATACTACATAATTTTAGAGAAAACAAAAAGCAAACAAAATCAACGTAGATACTAGAGAAAAATACCCCAGCATTACAATAATTTTCATCAAGACTGTTCATAAATAAAAGTTTGGACAACTTCTTTCCCTTTAAGCGATTTCACGGCTAATAAAGTATTTGGCCCACCATTGAGAAGAGTCCTTTGGAGGTTGCTACGATGGATGGACAAATATTTTGGTGCTATTTTAGACAAATTGGGATAGGATTTCTTCATATTTTGCCACAACACTATAGGATTATCTGTCAGTTTTCCAGTGATTGAACTTTTAAGATACCGAGATATTTTTGATGTTTGCGCTTCTACTTCTCCTTCTCGTGAAAGTAAAATGGTTTTTAGCAATTCGGTTATGATCACGACACAGATCGAATTATTAATTGCCTATAAAATAAGATAACGAGAAATGATTGTAACAGAAGCTATAAGGAAAGGTATTTCCCGCAAAAGTACGGGACTACTCGTTGACAGGGGGAATAGATGCATATACTTTAAAAATAAAATAAAATTCTAAAAAAAATATACATGTTTTCATTAGGAAAAGAATTATCACACATTATAACATTTTATGTAAAATTGAAAGAGAGAAGTAATCATTTTACATTCCTTTCGCATAATTAATCACATCATACTATAAATACTTAGAGCCATTTAGGCTATATATTAATGCAGTAAAAATTATTCAGTATGGAATCAATCAGAATTCTCTTTATGTAAAAATTTTTTGCAAAAGAGTAATTTCGCTAAAACTGAAAAGCCTAGCGGGAAAATTATTGTCCATTTCATTCTTACTTATAAAGTTGAAGTGACATGTGTCGGGGTTCGGGTTTATTTACCACAACACACAACCACAACGTATGCTTTAATGTTTCACATGTAACGTACTGAAGATCAGGATGGTGATTCTAATCGTTTGTCATATTTTGATATTTCACCACGAATTTGTCGTACTTTTATATTCGCTATATTCATTTTGATTTATCATTTTCATCAACAACAAAATAAACGAAAATGAATTTTCAAAAAGTACGACAAATAAGTCAACTGCTTCCGAGGTTTTACAAAAATTGTAAACTATAGTAAATTGATATTCTACACCAACTTACAATACATGCACTACACCACTTAAATTCTAAAATTGTTTTTGAACTTGTAATGTGAAGTATCACTTTCAGTTCATTCTACGTAATGCCAGGCTGGCTGAGCTAAATAATAACACAAAAAGGGCAATGGAAAAAATCATTTCATTTTGTCGTATATTCTGATATATGTAAGTACGACAAAAGATCAGAATCAACCTCCGGGCTTAAATACGCTGCGATTCCACAATTTCTTAACCCTCGAGCTAATCTTCCACTGTATTAAGCTGTCAGTTCAAAAATTTAAATGCCATACAATTTATCGATGTATCAAATATAAAATATCGATTTTGGCGATGTTTGTAAAGACGAAAATCGATGTAAAAACATCGGATATTAACATCCCTACTCTGTATACACTCGATGTACACTCAATAGATTGGTTCGATGAAAACACCGTGTAAATTTTCCCCTACAATTTTCCCCAAATTTACCCGGGATTTTGTGCACTCATCGAACAAGTTTTTAAAACACCGGGTAAATATAATGTAATGACATTTCTCTGACAGTTCTCCTGAGAACAATAAATTCCAGTGATTTATGAAAATATATTTATAAAATAGGTGAAATAATTAAAAATTTAAGAATAAATAAATATTAAAATGTAAAAAAAATATTTCTCAGTTTTTTCTTAGTTACATATTCTTTTATTAGCTTTTTTACATCGATATTATCGCCTTTTCTGTAACTTTACTTTGAAAAAATGACAATTGGTTCATCTGTGACCAGATATAGCTCCAACCATTTCTGCAAGAAACAGTTGTGCTGCACTATTTTCACTTTTATCATCAGATGTTTTGTCTCTAGATATAAAATTAATAGTTTGGATGATCAAAATCTACAGAAATGATTTTCTCTAACCCGTTGGCTTCTTCTCGAGCCACTATTAAACCCTTTCCTGACATCTAATTTAAGAATTTAGAGAATTTCTTATATGTTGTTTGCTTCAAATATATTTGCTTGGTACCTCTGCAGGGATAACGTGAAGTCTATAAAAATTACTTGTTAATAATGTCAAAGAAACATTTTTACGATCAAATTTCTTACTAGAAAGGCAGATCTTAAGATTTCATCCATGTTCTATGACCTTAATCGCCACCTCAAATATTTCCTTATAATTTTCATTCGAATTTCCTATGTGCATATTATCGATGGGTATTTTGTGATCTAATTTCTTATCCAACTTCCTTATATAATCTGAATTTGGTATGAGCTCCACGATTTTTTCACTTTTATATACAGCACTCAACCGCAATCACTGAACAAATTCCATATGACAGTTCACAAATGACAAATGTCATACGTTTACCCTTAGGAATTTTAAGTGCAAGTTTTGGGCACGAAATCAGAAACACCGGGCTTTCATCGTACAAGTTTCTGTAACCCCGTGTAAGCCCAGGGTTTTCAAAAAAAAACAAGATAGTGAAGCCCGGTGTAGCCCGGGGCTTACCCAGTGTTTTCATCGAACAAACCTAATATGTAGAACATTGCAACTCAATATTTAAATTGGGAAAAAATTCGTGGTATAGATAGTTTATTACAATCTGATCCAAGTTATAAACCATAATCATTTAATACTCGAACCTTTTAGATTCGAAGCTTATACTGTAATGTTGGCTGCAACTTTTTCTCACATTTGATATTTGACACTTGTCAATTTGAAGTGTCAATTTTGTTGTTTTTATTTTCTATTTAGAAGACAAGTAATTTAACAATTGCTCGCATTTTGGACGTGCGCGGAGCTTTCTTAAGCGAAATGATAAATCAAATGTAAGTTCTTTAATTAATTTCTCAGTATAGTAAATCTAAAATGTGTCTCTGATATTTTATATTGCAATTAACATAATTGCTAAATCAATATATCAATATTAAAATTGCATGTCTGTCTCCGGTATAACGATGAGTAAATGAGAAAGAAGCGGTATGGTTTTTTTTTTTGTAATGAAGTTGCTTGGCTTTTGTGATCTAAATTATAATGGCATGGTACGTTTTGACTATATTTATCAGATGGGGTGAAATTTTCTACCTTATTTCAAGAAAAGAAAAAAATGTATTATTTACCGAAATTTATGCAGACTAGTATTTCGTAGAAACATTAAGCATCAAATTCTTATTTAAGTTCAGGCATCAGGTCAAATTTGACGGATTTTGAGTTGTGCCCAGTGTTGCCACAAGGGGTAGGAATAAAAGTAGCAAGACTCGAGGAAAAAAGTAGCAAAAAGTAGCAATCTTAAAGAAAAAGAAGTATAAATTAATAGTAACATTTTATTTTAAAAAAATGTAAAAAATCTTTCTGTTAATAATAAACAAAAATTTAGACAATTTGTACAAACTAAAACTGAATAAGTCGCAGAATTAGAAAATATATGTAGAGCTTAGTTGAACAAAAAAAATTGATTTTTTTCCTTAAATAAATTCATTCCATTTTAAAGCACATAATAAATGAGGTATATGTATATATGTATATTAAATATTTTATCTCGATATTTATGACTATTAAACGCGATTTTAAGTTGCTTTATGTAATTACAGTGTCCAGACAAAGTATTATTTTTCTTTTTGACTTTCTACTTGCCTTTTTGCAAACATTATGCATTCAATGGTCTTTATGTCAAATCTATTTGACTTATTTGTTTTAGTTAGTTGGAGATCTGAGAAGACTCGTTCAGTGGCAGCAGAACTGTGTGTTATACACATTAAATTTATTACGAAATCATAAAGCTCTAAAAAAATATTTATTGCCCCGATGAGTTTTTAAAAAGTCAAAAAATTTTCAGGATCAGTCAACTGATCTAAATTCGATTGCACCTTTAAGATTCGTCATTGTATACTAAATTTTTCTACATCAGTGGCGAAGATGTCGGTCTGGCGATATGTTATAAGATTTTCGTTCGACAGGCGATTTTGCTTGTTTCGAAATTATCTCCGAATTTTTTCCCCTAGCACAAATGACATTTATATATTCTTTTTCTAGTTGTTAATAAATTTTAATAATAATAAAATTGGAATTTATGAATTTTTCAAGCGCAGTGACTTTATTTGTGGAGGATAATGAAAATGACGACGAAGAAATAATTAATTACTGGGACAAAAGAAAATTTTTAAGGTAGCGGTATTATGTTATGGATATGATGGATAAAGAAGAATTTTTAAGAACTTTTTATTTTTAACGATTCTAAATCAAATTCATCAAATTCCCGGTTTCAAACCCCGACCGAGGCGGTTGTTTTTTCTTCTTGTATTTATGAATTTGATTTAGAATCGTTAAAAATAAAAAAGTTCTTAAAAATTCTTCTTTATCCATCATTGACTGATTCTAACAAGTTATGGATATGCCCAACAAAATTTACTGCCTCATTGATTTTTGAATTCAAGAAATATTCTTACAAGTTTTATAACTTCAAGTTTGAAGAATCTATATAATTAATATATAAAATCATTTATATTGAATAAATTAAAAAAATGTAATATTTAAATCTAATTTCTTAATTCTTTCTAATTTCTTATTTAATTTCAGAAATTTAGACTTCAGATCAGAGCCTAGCCAAAGAGTAGTAAAAGTCTGCTCAAGAGTGGTAAGTTTTTAAAGTTTCAAAAAGGGAGTAAATCTACTAAAACCCTGGTCAGGTTTAAGGAAAAACGACAAAATTAACTTGTAATTTGTCTCAATTGTTTTGCATAATTATGTAACCTAAATTTTTCTCCTTGAAACTCTAAGTTAACAGCACCTACCTAGTTACAACTTGACAGATTTGTGACAAAAAGTAAAAAATATGTATATTTTACTTAAAGGATTTCGTCTTCTAACGAAGATGATATAAGAAATAATTGAAGAGCTTGCTATTGCACCCAAAATTCAGTCAACAACTTCCCTTAAAGATAGGCAGTTCGTTTTTCTCTAAACTCCTATGTACTTTTAGAAAATTTATTTCGTACTTCCTCTACTTTAAGTAGCTAATAAACTCGATTGTCTGAATTTATGTAAAAGTAGCATTTTAGACAGAATAATAGAATAAAAGTATCAAAGTAGCATTTTTGCAATGACATGAAAAAAAGTATAATTTTTGATACAATTGTAGCAAAGTGGCATCACTGGTTGTGCCACTATATTACAGCCGGTGACCGATATATGTTCATATGTCTCCAAAAAGATGAGATACATACCTACATATATATTGCATAGATAGATCCCCTACAAAATCAATACAATTCTTAATGTAAATTTCGGGCTTATAGTATGGCTTAAATTTTTCTCTAAACCAAACCATTGACTACGAATAGTTTTCTTGCAAAAAAATACTACTCTTCTTCGGACTTTAGGAAGAGATAGTATTTATGAGAAAAGCAATGCACAATAACCATAAAATGGCTGATTGCTGCAATATAAAATAATTTCCAATCAACCACAAAATTATAAGTACCTATACATAATTGAAATAACAGTTTTTCTTAAATTCTAATCAAATCTAATTTATATAAAATTTCACGGCTAACAATTTATATAAAGCACGCCACTGTTTATATGTGTGATGAAAATAATTTTCTTCGATGCAAGGCACAAAAACAAACAAAACAAAAAAAAAAAAATGAATAAAATGAATTTTTATTGAAATGTTTTCTTTTCATCTCGACATGTCCGAACCAAAACAAAACTAGCAGCTACCTACTAAGTCGTATTTGGTTTACGGTGACTAAGACAGGTGGGGACGAGTGTGCGCAAAGTAGTTAAGTCACCTGGATGAATGTGTACGGTAAACGTACAACTCAACAAAATATAAAACGTGCTATGAAGCTGCAATTTATCCCAAAAAAGGAGTTATAGAAAGCTATTTGCCTCAATCGTATGCGTCGATGTAGATCTATTGCTTTTGCTACCACATACATAGTATGCGGGACATAGAGCGCGGAAAGTGCAATATTTTTATTAAACGCACTTGCTGCCAATGGTATCGAACAAATACCACTATAAATTATTGGTAACCAACTTTATACATAGTATACACAAAAGCTACATCAGATGATTCGCAGATGACCACTATACAGATACTACAGTAGTACTAACTCTATCTTGACTATCTAACTTGGCCATGTGGACGATGGTTCCTGTAACCACTTTGATCGGTTTAAATTATGAAATTAAAGGCCTACAAAAAAAAAAAATAAATAAATATCGCGGATAAATGGAACTCAGTTATCGCCTGGCTAGCATGATCGGTCGGTCAGCTGTTGTTACAAAATGTAAAAAATCTTTGTAGAAACTTGATGTAATTGGTTTAAATTGGCCGTAGGGTGACTAGTTGTATGGCCTGGGCCACCCAATTGTTTATTAGTTCACCTACCAGCGATGGATTTTTAGCGTGCTACTATAACCGCGCATAGTCCGTCCGTCGCATCCACGTACATACATAAGTACAACAAATAAGGTTGCGGAAAAATTCTGAAAATCATCTGATGATCACCGCCAGCAATTGATGCAGCTGGAGGCTGGTGACGCAGATGAAAGAGCAATCAAAGAATACACCGCATAACGCTAAGACAGCATTGCTATATAGAAGACAGTAATATTTCGGCAGGAGGTGCAAGAAGATGTATTTTTGGACCACATCTACTATAGCTAAGGGAGCTTTTGTAAATCGCCCTGAGTTCATGTTTCTTGCGTATTATAAGAAATCTGCAGGAGCTTTATTTCTACATCTGGAAATTAGTGTTCACGGCGGCGAGGGTGATCTTGCAGAATATAAGACTTGAGGCGTTACGTAGATATGTACATATGTACGATCAGCGACCCACATGAATTGGCACGCGAACTCACCTCTTTTTTCTGATTGTTTATGGGATCAGGATAAAAACTGAGTACATTAGCACTTTACGTCTAGACTGGACTAACTGTATTTTTTATTTTGCTTTATTCGTTGTTTTTTTTTATATAGACTATTTTTGTAAATTTTTTTTTCCTACAAACTCTTCAATGTTGGAAGATGTTCAAACATTTTTTGCAAATTGTTTTTTTTTTCGTTTTTTTGTGATTTATTATCTGTGAAAGGAATTTCACGCATTTAAATAATGTCGACGCGTTACTAAGTCAAGTTTCGTCAAAAATGGATCGCGCTTGATGTTTGTTGTATTTAATTGCCATCAAAATTAATGAGGAAAGGAAAATAATATTACAGAAAATCTGAAATTTTATGGGCGACGTTTTTACCTTCATATGTTTATAGTTATACCGAAAATAAAAGATATTTGATTTCCAATTGAATTTCCTTATACAAGGAGCGCAATATATTATTTATCTATAAATTCAAATTTCTTCACTTCGAAGTCATTGATGTGTCCAAAATTTTCTGTGACCTTGCAAAAAAGTGCTTAGCAACAGACGTAATGGTTAAAATTATGAAGGCTCATCAACTGTAGTTGAAGAACCTTCCTGGCTTAAGAAGTTCATCAAATTCCAATAAAAAGAAACTAAAAAAAAATCATCAATTATGGCAAACATCAGATAGTGAGGTACTAGGAAGGTTTCCGGCATTAAGCGGTCCGATGTGGATGATGTGTCATTTTTAGTATACTTTTTGTTACAAAAAGTCATTTTTTAAATAGAATAGTAATTTAGTTAGGGTGCAAGCTGCAGGAGTCATTCAAACTAAACTTTTCTCAGTTTTACACACTGCTCAATATGTTATTTCATGCGGGCATAATGTTATGTGTCAAAAATAGGTTTTACGTCCCTGCCAACATTGAAAAACCATTGGCGGGAAATTGAACAGTGATTTTCATAAAATCTGTCGAATTTCTGTTGAGTATCTATGAATATATTGCCTTTGGTAAAACACTTTTTATCATTATTTAACAGAATAATTATTTTAAAACCATTTATATCGACGAATTCATTTTACAGTTCTCTCTCATTTGGTACCTGGTGCTTAGACCGAAAGAGAACGCTATATAGAAGTGAGCCCACTTTGTGTAGTGTATTTCTATGGACGTAGTCAGTCGATATTATACATGTCAGTGGTTTTACATAAGAAAGCTGAAAATATTTTCGAATGCTGGGAGTTAAGACTAAGTTAGGGCTCTGATCTGATAGAGATGAAGCCTGTTTCGTGACTTGGGAATTGTTTCTCGAGGATTTTGGATTATCCAAAGTTGGGGTCCCAATCTCAAATTCTGAGAAAAACCTATCACAGGTATAAATTTTTATTTTTTTAAGTTGAATTATATAAATAAAAAATATATTTGTTCAAATAACTCAATTAATCAAATATGTTTTACTTTAATTTTTATATGTGGGGGGAGGGGGTTGTGACCCCATGATCTCTCCCCTGGATCAGCCACTATATATAGCCCAATTAGCTTTCAAGATCAGTTCCTGTAATTGTTGTAGTTAATGGATACATTTAATCAGAATATTTAGTTAACCACGCTGATGGAACAAGTAGTTTATGATCCCTTGGAGGGTAAGAAGAATCGGTTATTGAAGTATTGTATAAAACTATGTAAATAATTTTTTTTTTGTCGAATCATTTTGTTGGACAGAGATGGAACCAAGAGACCACAGGAGAAACATATATCTGTGAAATACATGATTTTCCGACCCCGGATCACTATGGAATACAATACAATAAAAAAACCAAAATGTTGAGAGATTGCATAAGCACTATTACTGGGCGAAGATGGAAAAAGATGTGACATCATAATGTAAAGAGTTCTAGGACTTACCAAACAATCAAATCAGAATTTAAGAAACCTGCTGGCATTTTGGCTGTATGAACACCACACAAGTGGAAACTATTTGTGTTGATCTTAATTAATTCTTTACCATTATCCAATCAGGAATCTAATGACCTCACATTTGCAGAGGACATATTCCAATGTTTCATCCTATTGGAAACAACATGGGTGATATACCCATCCGATGCAGATGTCTGTTAAGTTTACAGTGTCCAATTAACACTTGTACAATAACTTTGAGCTGATTTCTGGACAATATCAAAAGTTACACGATCATCCTTTGTGAGCGTATTTTGATGAATATTTTCGCTTATCTTCCACACATGATGAGATGAGATTGCTTTCAGTGCTACTTGGATGTCTGTAAATACATATGTAGGACAATGTCATCAGGATTGGTCTGTCGTCTAGGTCGACCAACTGCGATTTCTATAGTTTTGACCACTAGCGCCACCAATGTGTGAGAGCGGCAAAACTTGTCTCAGTTACCGCGAACTTTTCGTGACATTAAAAAATTGCAACGTGAGCGCAAAGCATGTGTGGTGCACTCAGAGTGGTTGGAAATTCATCAAAATAATTTCTTTTTTAGCAGCAGTGAATACGGTCAGACAGTTAAGAGAAAATATTCAATCGTCAAGCTAAGAATTGTAAATGTGTGTGTGGTTCATGTTTGAAAACCAACCAAGAGGAAAATTCGAATCTGTAACATGTTTGGTTGTGGTGTGACGCTTTGCAGCAATGGAACTTGTCGTCAACGTTGGCCAGTTTGTGCAGTCAGGATTTGTCCACTCTTTGAATGTATTTCGAAGACACCCCAAAAACTTCCCACAGCACCACCAATCGCAACGAAGTTCGCCAATAAACCACGCCAATATAATGACGAACTATTATACATTTGCGGGAAATGCGATTCCAAACAATGTGCCATTCAAATATAGCAATAAAAAAAAATAAAAAAAAAATGCAACAAATTCGGTTTTTATTTCATTAAATTAATTTTTCCAAGCCTCTTTCAATCATTTGAGCACATATTTCGTCGATCTCGTATCACGTATCTCTTGCATAAAAAGATATTAAGAAAATGGATTGCTAAAAAGCAAATGGAAGCATTTTGGATGCATTCCGAAAACATTCTGTGAAAGGTATGGAAGCAATATGCTCTGATATCCATGTTCATTTCTTTTAATGTATTGATGTCGTACCACTGGAAGGTATATAAGGTCGATACTTGCACATCTTACCACTACATGACTAGTAAGACGAATGGAAGCCTTCCGTATTAATTCTTTGGAAGGTGATAGGTACTACTTTAGAATAATTTATTTGCCTTGCTATTTTATGACGACATGATTCTTATTGATAAACAGTTTTTCTGTTATATATTTTAATTAAAATACTAAATCCCCACGTGGTGTTCTAAAAGGCGCTACCACAAATGCTTCCAAACAACTACTCCAAAATGAACCTGTCTGCTCTTTTGTCCCGGACCTTCGTAATCCCTCCACCGCCCCCCTTTGCCAACTTTAGACGGCCTTGAACCTTTTATAAGTAGCTATTTGATGTATCTTTCTTATATGAATTTCCTGATTCACAGTTTTTGTGTAAATATTTCTATCACGTTTATATGCATAACTTAAAAGATTTTTTTTATTAATTTGTTATTTATTTAAAGATTTCAGGATGATTTTCGCCACTTCTTTTAATTAATTGGTTCAACTTTCGTAATATTACATTAAAATAAATTCTGTCAATGAAATTTAATGCATTAATTACATAAATAATAAAAAAAAAATTGAAAAATTCGAGATCCAAAAGGTCATGTTTTTGGTTTTTCTCATTTTTTTTGCAAAAATAAACCATCAACGTATATAGACCATTTTGAAGTAAACATTTCAACGATTAAAATGAGTCCGGATAGAATATTTAAATTAAAAAAAAACAAACACCAATAAAGTTTTCCGTAGAAGATTTTGGTTTACTTTTCAAAAATTGTAATTATATCGCAATCTACATGTTTTCCAGATTCCAAAAATATTCTGCTTATTCAATGCAAAAAAAAAAGGTGTACTTTCACCAAATTTTTATGAAATTCGAATTATTTTTACGAGACAGAAAAATAAAAAACTGAAAAATCGGATTTTCCGCCATTTTATCGAAAAATTAGAGGTTATGTTGAAAAATGCTTCTTATGAAAATTTTAGATATTTTTATTATCAATAACTTTTGCGAGGAACATTTTCCGCATGCAAGTCAAGTTGCAGCCTTGATTCGGAACCATATTTTAATAAGGTTTTTGTTTTTTTTTTATAAAGAAAATTTGGTGTAAAACCAGTACATTATCTCTTGGAATTGATTCTTTTTAATTTTGAATGAGTTGACTGTGACGCTGTCGCTTCTGTAACTTGAGTAACACCTGCAATATTTAGGCGTAATCAATCATAACAAATCATTTGGCGCTATATAACTTACCGATTACGAGAGTAACATAAATATTGTCTGCGTCTTTTGTTTTCTTTATCGGTGTGCTACCTTATAAAATTTCAGACCGCAACAACGGACGACGACGACGACGACGACGACGACGACAACCGACGACGTGCAAATATTTTTACATCAGAACTCGTAACAATTTCAGAGCGCTTTAAAAACCATTTTTTTCTGGGTATTCGGTTTTTTTTGTCCTTTTTTTTTTCTTGTTGAAAAATTCACCGACATGCGTGATTTATTTTCAAATATTTAACCCAATGACATGAACTCAAGAACCAAATTCCTCAAGTGGTATAGCGCGTATAATATGTATAAGCCGCAATGATCATCAAAGACACTGCTGAAGTTACATACGACAAGTTTCGATTATTTTGTACTATGTATGGCTCCGGTGTGTTTATTTTATATATCACCTTTAAAATAGAAGGCGGATGAATCACATGTTTTTATTATCGAGACCTGAACTGAATTTCTGATAACATTTCCTTGGAATATTATTATTACCTACTCAAACGAATGAGTAGTTCGTGTTTTCGGTTCGAAAGGAATTCCTTGGCACAAGCACTTGATATATATAGGGGGGGATTAAAAAAAATAAAAAGAAAAGAAACAAAAACAAATCTTCAATTGTCCAAATTTGTTTTAAAATCTTTGACGAAATGCTCAAATCGCTATTACTTAATTGGTTTTTTTTTTTTCATTCGAATGGAATTATGCAAGTAGAGTAGTAGGGTGCACTAATTGTCCCAAAGATGGCATAAGTAATTGATTCGATTCTCGATCTCGATCTCTATTAATTAAATACATTCAGCATCATGAGCAGCGGAATCCATTATAATACCGCCGCACTTTGATCCTAGGTTTATTTGAATAACAAATTTCATCAAGTACGATATTAGCGCGCTTGCGCACTTTAATTGCTTTTATATTGGGAAATTGATGGAGATTTCGTTGATATATAGCGACTGCGCGGTCTTTTGAACTAATTGATCTCTTCTTTTGGTCAGTTGGAGATCTACAGTTCTTTAAGGTTCCTTTTAAAATGCTCCAGTTTTATGTGGAAGTCTCTTCGAACTAGTGATAACTACATAAGTACTAAGAAATTTCTCAGTCTTATTTCAGTATATTCATTATATTTACTTCTTTCCTCTTATCCGTAAATCTCATATGTAATAGGACATTCTCGACAAAATTTCGTAATATGAATAATTCCAATAAATTTTCATCATTGACCCACTAAAATGATTTAAAAATTTGCTGAAGGTGATTTTAGTAAATTTAGAAATATGACTACACTTAAATTGTAATAAAAATGCTTAAGGAAAACTTCACTGGCAGGTTGTTTTTTTTTTTTGTCTAAACGGAAATTTCGGAAAAATTATTTTCAGTTTTTTGTTTTTGTTAATTTTTATTTATTTTTTTTTTCTTCTCTTAGGCCTAACCGCCCACACATAAACTTTTCACAAAATATAAAGAAGAACAAAAACAAAAAAAAAAAACTAAAAAGCTTCTCACTTTTATGCTTCATTTACTTCATCACGAGACAATGAGAGCAGCAAGTACATGTCTCATATTTCGTCAAATTTATTTATAGTAATAGCTGTCTATAAGTTATGCATGTATGTATGTATAGGATGCCTAGTAAATGAGGCAATCTTAATATTTATGATTGAAAAGTCATGATAATCATGAGATGCCGCACGGTTCTGGCCGATCTACTGTTCTACATATAAAATAGTTTGGACGACGATGATGTTGTTGTTGTTGTTGTTGTTGTTGATGATGATGAAGATGATGATGATGATGACGATGATGATAAGCAATTAAAAATTTTATTTATGCAAGTATATTACCGATAAAAGGAGCTCTGGATAATTTATGTATGTTTATAGGATAGTTATGCTCAGCGCACATACATATAATTATATGGGCATTGGGCATTGGACAAGCATGTCTAGACTTCTTTTATTTCCATCATAAAAATTTACTTTTATTACAAGTTCTATGATGTTCTTGCAAATTATCACGTAAATAGTGTTTTTTTTTTTTTTGTTATTAATCTTCTTCTTCTTTCTTAGAATAAATTCAGGGCCGGTTATGAGATTTATGTGCATATAATAAGTAGGTAACTATACAATACATGTTCGAGTATCAGCTTGTTTTTATCATAACACATATACTATTAAATTTCTATATTAAGTTAACGTGAAACAGTGTTAGATTGGTCCATTTTAGATGATGACACGAACAAGTAAAAAGTTTTTTTTTTCTTTTTTATCGAAATTTATATACAGCTCTATCGTTCTCAATAAACTTGTATAAGTCTCAAATTTGAATTTGTTTTATTTTTTTTCTAAATTTGTTTAATGTAATAAAATATTATGGAAAATGTTTAGAAAGTGAAAGATTTTGTTGGTATATAAAAAAAAACAATTTTGTCGGTAGCGAAACCATCAAAGAACTGGAAAATTTTATAAAAGAATCATTTTCTTCATCGTAATATGATCGGAATAGTTTAGATTTTAATAGGGGGGAAATTGTCATTTTGAAATGTTTATTTCAAAATTTAATGAAAAATAGAAAATAGGATAAGAAATTTTAAAATCTTAAAATTGTAACGAAATAGTTTTGACAAACTGTTTACCCTGAATTTCCCACTGTTCGTTAGTTTCGTTAGCAATCAACTTCATTTTCATTCGACGTTATTTAAACTTGTAAAAGAAAGTCGATTCGATTTACTTTTATTTCAAATAAGTTTATTTTATTGAACCGCATTAGTTATGTAAGAGTTGAAAAGAAGAGTTTTACAAGGAATTATAATCGTATCACATATTAGAATTAATTTAAGTAATTGAAATTACTTTATAAGAAATACAAATAGTTTCAATTACCAATTCCATTTTTTTTAATCTAATTGAATTTTTATAATTAAGATTACTGAAGAATGGAAATTGTAATTAATTTGCTTTTTCTTTTTACTTGTAATTCACAAGTAATTGATACCTTACAGCACGGCTTTCAAAGATATTCCAATTCGTTAATAGTATAGATGTCGTCCTTTGTGTTCTGACCTTATCTCTAATCGTTTTGTAGAAAATTATTAGGTACATATAGAGTTTTTACATTTAGAATTCACTTCAATATTGGAAATATTTTAATAAAATTTACCATAATAAATTTGGTCTAGACTTTTATTTAAGATGTAATTGAATTGGTGGATTATATTACATAATTGAGACTCTAAAATGTAATGGGTTTGGTGGCGTTGGAGTTGCCTTCGCATCCCATTTATTAAAATTGTGTGTTTTTTTTTATGTATGACATAAATGAATAAAACACTGAGCTTTACTTAATATGGACACAAATATTTATTTTTGCCCGGACGGAAATCGAATCCAAACTTGTTGGAAACGGTTAAAAAATGGAGAATATAGACGAATTTTAAGAACATTTATTATTCTAAATCAAATCATAAATACAAGAGGAAAAAACTAAAGTATAAATAAAAATAAATAAAATTGAATTTACAATTTATTTGTGCGCTTTCATTGTTACTGGTTAATGCTAGCTGAAAGCAAACATGACTTAGTAGGCTAGACACAAATTAATAAATTCAAGAGTTAAAGACATCTGTCTCGTTAGCTCAGTGGTAAGAGCAATCCCCCGGAAAGCCCCGGCTTTAAACTAGAAAGTAGAAAGTATCCGGATTATCCGAAATAATTAGGTTCCAATTCCCCGAATCCGGGTATACGGAAAATAGAATAATTTATGATTTGCAAGACAGGGAAGACAAGTGGACCAAAAAGGCGTGGTTTGGATTGATATTTTGAGGCGCTTAATTTAGTTAATTTCCGTATTTTCAGTGTTTTTTTTTTCACACTTTGGTTCATTGCATTTCTTTCAATATAATATTAAATATTCCTGATAAAAATCTCCTTTTAAAGCGCTCGAAACATTTAACAAATGAAATTTCAGTATCTTCTTGTCGCCTGTCGTTGAAATGGTGTTCCCAATTTTTCGACTGCTTGTTTCGCGGCGAATTTTTCGTTGTCGTCTGTTGCTCTGTTGTCGTAATAGTGTTTAAGACTTTAAGTTTGGTTAAAAGGGGCAAGATACAAGACTCTGTCAAACACCTTTTAAATATCTAGAGCAACGATTTTGTAATCACCAAAATTATGAAGACTACGGCTCCAATGTTCCGTAAGAAAAGTCATTAACTCTCCAGATAAGCGTCCAGTCGTAAGCCAAATAATAATAAATATAATTCCCTTTATTGTGTAAAAAAAAAACAGACTCATGCTTTATGGAAAACTATATACACTATAGATATTGCACTAAATATCAATGACCATTACTAGCATGAAGATTATACATCTTGGAAACAACTTAGTGGAAGTCCCATTCCCAATTAATAAACCAGAAAAACATCTATGAAATTCTTCCCAGTCTAGAAATTATCTTAAAAAGATTTTCTTAATTTTTAAGCGAATTACGTTTGAGATTAAAGAGCCAACATGTGTAAGAACCAATTTTCCACCCTATAACAATGTCCAATGTAATTGCATACCATAACCACAGTAAGTTCTTTAAATCAGACACCGAACGATGATCCAGCATTCATCAATCTAGACCAGGGTTCGGTAACCTTTTTTGGAGTTATGATCCATTTTTTTCCCTATGTGATAAATTATTTTTTTGAAGTGCCAAATATAACTACATACATAGGTAATATGTATTAGAAAAAATAATATAACCGTTAACTACTGTGGAACATGTATTTATTGTGCAATCAAAACATTCTATTGTGCGTAGTAACACAAGATATGAGTCAACGTATTAAAGAAAACGAACACACTTTTTTTTATAACTTTAAAAAAAACTATTATTAAAAACCTAATTTTAGTAAGTTATATTGCATTGCTTAAAATACAAATTAATTGTAAAAAATAATATAAATGCAAATAAGTAATATTAGTGAGATTTTTGGGATTGAGTACAGGCACAAAGTTGTTCCAAATTTGGTGAATATTCAGAAGTTTTTATTTCATGCAACTTTCAAGGCTTTCGTCATTAAGCGAACTTCTTAATTTATTATTACTAATCGTCATATTCGAAAATAATTGTTCACAGTAGTAAGTATAGATCCGAAAATTGTTAACACGCCAAATGCATATGTTTTCACTTGATCATAAAAATCACGAAGACAGTTCCATGTCTCCAATATAATTTCTTTCTCCTTCCTATATTTTGAAAGATCTGTCCACTGGTATTTGACAGCCAATTTTCCTATCTCTTTAGCTAAATTTTCTAGTTCTGGCTGCAAAGCTGTGAATTTTCTGTCAATAGATCTTTGTTTTTCAAATCTAACAACGGTAACTCAATTCGAGCTCTATAAATAGTTCGGAATGATGCAAAATTTAACTCGCACACCTTCGCCACTAGTGGCTTTGTTAAAAATGATAGAATAGGTTCTTCAGATCTAAGATCTTTAAAACGAGTGTTAAAGACTCTTGTATTTTTACAAATGACTGTGAGAAAAAATGCACTTTTAATATTACAACCTGAAGTTACAAAATGTAGTAGCTGTCTATTCTCCAAGTTAGTTGTTATTCAAACGAAAGTATCGCTTCTAAAAGAGTGTAGACAATATTACCTCTTCCTTGTAGATTTTTATTCAAGTCATTTAAATGTGATCTCATATCAACGGAAAAATAAAAATTTTGCAGCCATTCATCATTACTTAACTCAGGATATTCAATTGTTTTTTGAAGTAGGAATGTCTTAATATGTTCAAGGCACGAAGCGAAATGTTTCAGTACTGAAACTCTGGACAGTCAACGCACTTAGTTATGCAAAATAAGATCAGAATATTGGCTATTTGCTTCCTCTAATAAACCGGAAAACTCTTTTTGAGAAAGTCCTTTTACCATTATTTGGTTTACTATACTAATTACTAAATCCACTCCTGTCTGTGCGCAAAGTGCTTCCTGATGAATCACGCAGTGAAACAAAAGCACGTCGTGATCCAGGTTTTTTTTTCGCAAGCTCACGACTGTTCTTTCAGTGACCGGGTAACGCTTCTCTTTCTATTCGCTTTGGTTTTGAGTGTGGCGTCAATGAGTGTAGAAAGCAAGGTTAGCTAAAGCTAGATTTATATGCATGCGATCTGCCGCTCATTTTGATGTGTACGCAGGATTATTATATTTGTTTGACAATTTTTCAATATGTCTATTAAACTACTCAACAGCAACAAGTATGATTCTACTGAGTTGCAGGTTGCCGACCCCTGATCTAGACCGATATTCGTCCTAGATTTAATCTTTTCTTCGTCACGAAGTATCAACAAGAACCTATAGCGAAGTAAACTGGACTTAGGAGCAGCATGCCTTGACTTAGTTTTCTATATGTTCTTCTTGTAAGAAAACTATATTTCCTTGGCGTACCTCTTTATAACCTTTAATTACGAGGTATGTTCAGAAAATAAGTGTAATAGATTTTTATATTTTTTTAGAAAAAGTGTATTTGAAAAAAATTACAGGAAATTGTTGATACACTTATTGACTATTTTTCCACATAATCGCCATTCCGTTCAATGCATGTGGTGAGCCCCGTGCAACAAGCTTGTTTATGCCCTCCTCGAAGAACTCTCCCGCCAGCTGCTTCCCCCACTTCAGAACCTCCTTCCTCCCACCTCCTTATTGGTTGAAAATTTAATTCCACCCATGTGTACTTTCAGAGAAGTGAAAAGATGATAATCTGAAGGCGTCAAGTCAGGTGAATACTGGGGGTGGTTCAAAACATCCCAACCAAATGAGTCCAAGAGCGCCTTCGTGGATAAGGCTGCGTGAGGGCGGGCATTATCGTGCAACAAGCATACTCCTCTCGGCAGCATTCCCCTCCTTTTGTTTTGAATGCTCATTTTGAGTTTTTTTTTAGAGTCTCACAATATCGTTGTGCATTGATAGTCTCAAGTCGACCAAAATTATGCCTTTTCGGTCCCAAAACACTGAAACCATGATTTTTTTTGCCCGAAATTATGGTTTTGAATTTTTTGGCAGATGTCTCAGGCATATAATGAGCCACCCACGTTTCATCTCCAGTCACAATAGAACTGAGAAAATCCTCACCTTCCAATTCAAGTCGCTCAAGAAGCTCGCGGGCGCTATTGACCCGGTGGGATTTCTTACCGACATCTTTCACGCAACTGGACACTACAACGTGAGTTTACGTACTACCGTGTTTCTGCGATGCTTGCTCTAGTCAGGGGATCCCTCTCTACCGCTTAGTGTTGCCAACCCTAAAAAAACAAGAAACCACGGCCCGTTATGGTCACAGTACACTTACTTTCTGTACAGGCCTCGTCATTGTTATTGGACATACGCTATAAATTTTGACCGTATCCACTTCAAAATTTTGGTACAATCAACATTAAGTACCGACAAACTGTATTTAGTTTACCTTGATTAGAACAATTTTGGTAAAAACATTTCGCATAGAAAAGAGCAACCTAAATATTTTGTTTGCACTAACATCAAACGTAAAACTATCGATTTCGCACTCTTTCTTCTCATCAATCCTTGGCACAAATTGAACAAAACAGATAACTCAAATTAAGCAGTTCGCCTATACCAAGGGCATACACAACGGAACGATTCAAAAACATCATAGTTCATCAGTCATCAACCAATGATCAACATAGGCTAGCTAAGCGATTTAACAGAAGACAGATTCCATTCCAGTCAACAGCCTGCGGGAGCAATTCAATTTCCCATCCATCCACCCAAGTGTCACTAATGCAAGGAAAGTGGTTTTTCATTTTCGCGTATTGTTTATCCATCACTCGCGTTTGCACTTAACCATGAAAGCTTTCAAGTGTCTTGGATAAAACAGTGCTATCTATCTACATGTATATAAAATGTATGTGCAGAGCGGTGCGGCCACTGCACTATCAGGGTAATACGGTATATTATAGCACCCACCCTTGAGACCCCTTATGGAGTTTCCCCCCTGTTCTACTTATATGTTGTGCCAGCCTCTTACAACATGCAAAACATAAATGCAAACATTCCGCCACAATAAAACAATCGGCCATTGATTCATGCGCTCAATGATCTCAATTTCTTGGGACAGATTCAGATTGACTCTGACTGCTAAAGTGCTACTGCGAGAGGCTATAAGATCGCGTGAAAAATGTCAAGAACAGTCTAATAGCTAGCGATCAGCTGCCCCGGTTTCGCGGTTTATCAATTTTCTTTGAGTAATTTTTGCTTTAAAGCTGCTGGTCAAGGGGCACACAGTAGTAATCAGCTGAATGCGGTGTTTACGTTTAAAACACCTCCGGCAGATTCGAACTGACTATGCTATGCCAGCCAGCATAGAATATGTACTTTTGCCTATCATGCGCTGCGCACGCCATGCAATCGATGCAATGTGGTCTATTAAAGGGAACATATCTAGCATAACTTTATGCAAAAATTAGTGCTCATTTACCAATGAGTGCAATGGTTGTGATGGTGGTGATGGTAGTGGTGGTGGTTATGATGATATTGGTGATGGTGCCTAATTGGATTTTCGTGCGATAACCTGTACTTAAGGAAGGTAGGGGTATAAAAAGAGCTTTCACTGGAATTTCGCAATATTAGCTCAGATTGTACAGGTTAGCTTTGAGTACATACATATTTGCGCGAAAGTTTCTCCTTAGAAAATGTGCAGACGAGAAATAATTTGGGAAGATTTCTTATCTTTTGTCTTATCTTGTAATTAATAAAAGCACCGCCAAATTTGTTGTAATTGGGAAATTTTGTAGTTTTTCCATGAAAATATTTCTTGATGTTGAAAAATGCGCACTGACGTAATGCCATAGTTATTTGATTTTTGGCGTTTCTAATTAATTCGATTGCCAGTTATTTAGCTTGTGTTGAATTCTATTAATTAATTAGTTTATGATTACTAGCCACTGGGCAAAGAGCCTAAAAAGCATTGAGCATTTCTGGTAGAATTATCCTCTCTATCACGATAATTTTCCCTTCACAAGTAGTAGGCAATAATTTTTACATATCTATCTAATGCGTAATTTCTTGGGAGAAACTCAAATAGACTTATTTATCTCGATGATAGTTTTATCTTAGTTTTCCCAGATTTAAGTTGTTTTCATAAGGCATCAAGACCTTTTTAATTACAGACTGTTTGATATTTGAATTTTCAATTTATTTGATTAAGGCATTGTACAATGAAGATGCGGGATTTTATTATTAGTACAAGTTCAAAAGTATATACAAAATCAAAAGAAAAACAAAACTTAACCTATCGAAACTCCAAAATATTTTAATAATGAATACATATGCCAAAAAAACAAAAAAAAAAGAAATAATTGTACCTAATAGTAACAAGGAGTATGTAAACCTATAACTAAATTTAAAACTGGAATAATAATTGCAATCATAAGGAGTAATCAATCGAGCTAGATGTGAATACACAATATACTAAGTTAGAAATTAAACAAAGTAGAGTTAGATTTCATAAATTCAAATAGTAGGTTTTTGAAGCAGTTGAATATGAGGATCCTCAAAGAATTTCTCAAAGAAATTGGTAAAATGTTCCAAATTCTGACAGCGTGGACGAAGAACTGGCGCTTTGATGTAACACAATTGGACCGAGGAATAATCAATGTTACAGTCCTGGTAGATCTAGCAAATTGTAAGCAGTCGTATAAATAATTAGGAGATTGAAACTTAATGATCTTAGCCAAGAATAAGGTACACCGAAACTTAAGGTAAAGTGGAAAACTGCATCCGAAAATAGACGAGACGTATCGCGAAACATGATCGTACCGCCGAAGATTGTAAACATATCGCACTCCGAGTCAAGTTGACAGAAGACCTCGAACCCATAGGTTACTATAAGAGCAATTAAAAAGCGAGCTAGTAATAAGCGCGTTGAGAGTGGAGTATATGAGGCAGATGACCAGTGCGCGGAGACCACCATATACTTTTTGAATTACAATATCTATATGGTTATATTAAATATTACCCCCAAGTTTCGAGCGGATTGAGCAAAAGCGATAGTGGAACCGTTGAGTTCAACCACGGGAAAGCTGTTTAGATCAAGCAATGTCTTATAAATAACTAAGCATTTAGATTTCTCTGGATTTAATTTAAGTTTGTTCAAAGCTGACCACCTATTTATTGATTCCAAATCCTGATTGATACAAAACACTCCATCCTCAGCCAAACCAATGGGACGACAGATGTAACGAGAATGTTGAGGGCAGCCAAATATATCATTGATGAACATAATGAACAGGATCGGTCCCAATATAGAGCCTTGTGGAACACCCGAATTGACTGCTTTGAATGAGGAGAGCTTTTCAGTGGAAAAGACTGCCTGAAAGCGTCCACATAAATAGTCAGAAATCAATCGTACGGCATGTATGCTAAAATTAAAATTGTTTATCAGTTTTAAGCAAAGTGTTTCATGATCGACTGAATCGAATGCTTTGGAAAAATCAAGAAAAACGACCGCCGAAAACATGTCATTATCCAAACTTTCTCTAATATCATTTGTAATTTTCAGCAGTGCGGTAATACAATCATGCTTTGCTCTGAAACCAGACTGGCAGCTATGTAAAAGAGAGTTACTTAACAGAAAATTAGTGATTTGTGTACACATGATTTTCTCAATGATTTTAGATAAAAAGGGAAGAATAGAAATTGGACGAAATTCAGATGAACTTTTAGGGATAGGAATTACTTTAGATAATTTGAAATGGTTAGGGAAACGTGACATCATGAAGCAAGTATTGACAATATGAGCTAAAGGAGAAAGAAGGTTAGGCAATAATAGACGAACAAATCTGGGAGTAATCAAGTCCAAACTAATGGAGCCCGACTTTAAATTTTTAAAAGCTTCCAATACGTCTATTTCAGAAACTCTTTGGAATGAAAAGTTCGCATGCGATTGAGATGATGACAATGATGAAAATGTCAAGTTGTATCCTGTGGAGACAGGAAGTTGATCCGACAAAAAGATATCATTTAGGGTATCGGGATCAGCTTCACAGTTTGTACTTTTAGTTGATTTTACACCCAAAAGTTTAATATTTTTGCAAAGCTGCTTATTGGGAAGGTCGGTGCGTAGTATCGATGAGTAATACCTCTTTTTTGAGATGTAAATGGCATTTGTTACACGGTTGCGGAGAATCCGATATTCCTCCCAAAAATTGGAGGAGCGAAAACGCTTCCACATAAGGAAAGCTCTGTTACGAGTATGAATCAAATTAAGGATTCTATGGGAAAACCAATGACACTGAGAATTAACCACTCTTTTAGTTATAAGAGGAACATGCCCTTCATGTAAGTCTTTCAGGGTATCACACAAAAATGTTACCTGCTCATCCACAGTAGTTTTAGATTGTACACTATTCCATGGGATAGAATCTGCCTCATCCGACAACGCCTGGAGATCTACACGCTCATAACAACGATAGGTATAGGTGTGGGATATCCGCACTATTTCGAGGCAAATGTCATAAGTGAGCATTATTAAATCGTAATCCGAGATACCTGGTAGTGATGTTTGATTACTAAAGACTACCTTAGACATATTTGATGTAAAGAAAGCATCAATTAGTGTGGACGAAATGCCACGATATATCATTAAAGTGAAATATGTTCATGCAATATTACTCCTCGCAAGTTATACCTACTTGCTGAAAATTACGAGACAATACAAACTGAAATAATTTTCGCAGTGGCGTAGTGTGGATTTCTGCCACCCGGTGCGAACATTAAATTTGCAGCAACCCCCCCCCCCTTTATTAGCGTAATTAATCAAGCGAATCTGTGATATTCTGTCAAATCGATTCAAAGAAAACCTCTTTTTTTTAAATTAAAATTCCATTCTGGGTGTCTTTTTTGTTTTTTTGTAAACTCTTTTACATTGGTCAATGTTAATTTGTATCTCTTGATCGATTGTCAAAATTGCTAGATTTGTTAATTCCAACGTGGACATAGTAGATTTAAAAAAATTTTTAATCAGTTTCAATTTAGAGAAGCTTTTCTAGCAACTGTCATTACTTATGGCAGCTGTGAGGAATATTGTCAGCATTATAAATATATTAGAGAATCCTCCTTTAAGTTTGGACTCATATATAAATTTTAATAAGCCTAGTGAGCCGGAATTAATGAAATTTTTCTTAATGTCTGTTGTAGATACGAAAGCCCCGATCCTGAGGAGGTTGGTCGAGGTTGTATTCCTCATCATCAATGACCAATCTTATTGCAGCCATATTTTTCGTCGATGTTCTGGAGGTGCTGGAACCTTTCTCGAATTTTAGCAGTTACTCTATGTAATGAAGAACACATTTTTCGTTTTAAATCGTTGATTTTATATTGAGCATAGCTGGCTTGAATGTTATTAGTTTGTCTGTGACATCTGGGCCACCTGGGCCTATGGTCTCCTCTTAAACGCCGCACGCTACGCCACTGAGTTTTCGACTTCCAAAAAATTGATGTTGTTTGACTTTTATAAACTTTTGAAACTTAACTCGATACCTATTTGCGTTAAACTTTGATTATCTACCTCAAACGGATCAAGTGAGTATTTCATAGGTCGGAGAACGCTACATTAAAAATATTTTTCTGGGTACTTTCCATAATGCTATGCAGACTTCGCTTGTGACAACCAATTGAAGCTCAAACTAAAGGTGCTCAGCTCTCAATATTTGGCAGAGATTATAAAAAACTGGAACAACAAAACAAAAGTCTGAATAGAGAAAAATCGCAGTCCTATGGTTCCAAGAAGAAGTCCCCATCAGGACAATGGCTCGACAGGAAACAAATACGACAGGCTCCAAAACAGCAGCTCTTAAAGGGATGAACATTATTAGGCAGGAGGTTTTGAATATGGCTTTAATCCAGAGTAAGGAAATGCACAGTCATGTGTGCACACGAAAGACTGATGAGTAATTTACGACTCATGTGCGCGTTCCATTTTTAAAAACTCATGTGCGCGTGCGTGAGTTGTTGTCATTGTTATTAGCGCACGCGCCGATGAGTGAATAATCAAAAATAAAAAAACGCACACTCGCGTGCGCACACGAAATTTATCACTTCTCATTACTCACGAGTGAGTAACTCAAGGGAAGAAAGTACAAACTCGCGAATAAACATTTTAATATTGATTATCAACGTTTTCTACATAATGTACATAGGTATTTCATAAATGAAATTTCACACACATAAGTTGGAAATGATCAAGAGAAATTTCGTGTGCGCTTTCTTCCCTTGAATTACTCACTCGTGAGTAATGAGCAGTGAAAAATTTCGTGTGCGCTTCCTTATACTGAATTACTCACTCATGTGCGTAAGTAGAATGCGCAAGAAAATCGCACACGACTCATGAGTATGTGCGCTTTGATCGCACACAATTTATTACTCACCTGCGTGTGCGCACACGGGTGTGCGGTTCCGTACTCTGCTTTTATCAGTACGTTCGTGAATACTAAAATACGCATATGGCATGACGATGTCCTTATCCGATAATAGACACATCAGATTCAATATACAGGCCACTTCCAATATGTATTGGGAGTGCAAAATAAGTAAACTAACCAACTAGAAGCGTTACCGAGAACTCCACAATACTAAAGTCGAATTCTCCTACAACAGTATTAGCACCACAGCCTTTCACCTTTCGCTTTTCGCATTTCGTCTTTTGCCGTTTGCCTTTTTCTTATCGCCTTTTGATTTCCGCCTTTTGCATTTCTTTCGCCTTTCGGTCGCTTTTCTTTCGTCTTTCTTTCGCTTTTCATCGTTTAGCTTTCACCTTTCGCCTTAACGCTTTTCGCAATTTCGTCTTTTGCCGTTTGCCTTTTTCCTTTCGCCCTTCATTCGCCTTTCGTCTTTCGCGTTTTGCCCTTCGACTTACTCATTCGAACACAGTTTCCTTATGAGACAAAAAACCAACAGGTAGAACATAGTACAGCAAGTAACTAATCAAAAAACTATTCAATATGGAAAATTTCTCTGATAGTTAAGACGAACATAAAATGGTTTCAACAAAATACAACAAGAACTTAAAAAGATTTAAAAGAAGAAAGTCCTGGTCCTGATGCGTTATACATCAGCTGTCCGCACCTATTAAACGCTATATAATATTCTCTCGAAAGATATTCAAGCATTACCGAGAATTGTTAGGAAATAATTTCTCTAACTCTTCCATTCACAATCAATGAATAATAACCGCGGTGTCAATTGATCAACTACAAAGTCCTAAACAGGTACTAAAACCTACCGAAAAGAATGTTTACTCCCAATAAGGTAAGAAGAAATATTCAAATACTTTAAATCTACTTTAGATGATGGCATCTTTTTGAACCAGTTATGCTCTAAGTGGCATCTTCCAATATTGGAAAGACATTAAATTTGTTTGCATACGCAAAGCAACAAAAAGGTATAACTCCCTATGTAATTCATTTCGACCCATCAGAATTATTTCCTCTTTAGTCTATAAAGGTGATCATCGATTCCGAAGCGAAATTTTAGCAAAATAACTGTCCCACATCAATTTGGAAAATCGTCCAAACTAACATTCAATGACCTTGAAAAAGCTCTAGAAGAATAAGAAATTTTTAATATTCAGAAACAAGGGGAGACTTTGACTCCAACCCTTTTTTGGTGTAATCAAACTTACTGCTATGGAAAATTTGTTGATACTTCCACAATTCTTTAAATAGATTTTATGCCTAGGGGGCAGGAAAGTAACTACTGCACTAGGTAGCACTTCAGTCACGATCACTCCAAACAAGAAGAGTCCATAAGGAGGAGGAGTGGTTGATTGTATGATAGACGATCTACTAGTAAGACGGAATAGTTTGAGCTTTAATGCATGTAGAAGGCTATACGCGAATATTCTAGTGATCACAATAGGGGGCAGCATGCATGAGTAGGCAATATCCGATTTCATTCCTTTCTATAGTCTGTACATTTTTGGTGTGTAAATCAAATCATAAATCTCAGCAAAAGAGCTATCGTTCCGTTTACAAGAAGAAGGAAACTACAATACTAACGTCTCCATATCTCGATAGTACGGATGTAGGCTTTTCAAGTGAGGTTAAATATATAAACGGTCACTATTGGTAAAAAAAAAAAACGTACCTGGAATTTGCATCGATTTAGGTTGATGGTAAGATCTGTTGGGTTCCTATTCCAAAACCCAATTTGCGACACAACCGCAATTCAGAGTTACCCTAAATATCTGCAAGGAAAACAAAAATCGATATTGGGACGAGCTGCAAGGATTACGCCAGGTAAAAATTTTCATCAACACTTCTGATAATAAAACAATGGAATTCCTACTGCTCAGGAAATCAGGGGTTAAAAGAATAACAGGGTTCTTCTCAGGCCACGACCATGTATCTACTCGGTGTCACTGGCGCAAGTTAGCTTTAACTGAGAATACATTCTGCTGTTTCGAAATAGCAAGGGGAGATCACTTGACCTTGAACAAACATTTCTTTCCCTAAACCATATGTAGAACCACAATCCCAAATATATCTTAGACTTAACCAAAAGTCTTTCGCTAGAATGGGAATAAATAAAAACGAAGATAATAGATCTTTCTGGTCAGAAAGAATACGAGACTAATACCTTAACATCCTACTAGGAATCTAATCTAATCTATAATTTACCGTGCTGATCTGGCAGGTGTTGATGATCATCAAAAATATCTTAATCAAAAAGTATTTGTTGTTGATGGTGAATTATTATAAATTTCCCTGAACTCTCCATAATAAAACTAAAAGTTAGATATAAAATATAAGCAAAATGCATCCATAAACTTAGTTCGATGGTAATCTTTCCAAGATATTTATCTAGATTCCCCGAATACTCGCCTCTATACGTAATTGCCATCATCTCCAACATTTAATAAAGTTGATCTTGTTGCGGTAGCTATAGCTGCTGACGGACAGTTAATACTAACATTTCGTTTTTTATGCTCCTCTTCTAAAGACAAAAAGATAACAGCTTGTCAAGATTATTGTCAAAGATAAATAATTTCTTTAACATATACATACATATCATGGCCTGACCATAATCAAGGATTAAGCCTTTGCTATAGTGTGTATATGTGTATATGATTCTTCTACATAGTTAGACGCGCGCGCAGATAATCCGATGAAGATCATGCCATGATCATTCATACAGCTAGGCACAGCATCACTTGGCCTCAGTTTGGAGGCATATAGTAGTTGTGCGGTTTTGATGATGGCAAAATTGCATTGAACGAGTCTCGGCATCAATTTGTTGTAACATATACACATACACTAACATTGTTAGCTTTTGGTATAATTAATGCATAATTAAGATAGAAGGCAGGAGTTTGATATTGAGTGCAACACGTAATGCACTTAGAAATTCTTAATGCTGATATCACACTGGCGGTATGTTCTGACAGGCTGATCATATGCTGATTATAATCATACACAAGACCGAATGAAGGTTCACATCACTTCTGTAGATTATATAAAAGAAGAATTGTGTGTTGGTAAGTATACAGCCGATGTGTAATGCACATATGTATGTCTGTACGTATATAGGTAACCTGTGCAATATCATCGTTTTTTAAATCAAAACTGCATTCTCTTTAAATTCCATTCCCCGCGCATATAATAAAATGCGGCAAATGCATTATCACAAAAACACCACTTTTATCACCTCTCATTTACGAATTTATTCTTTAATGAGTTGGCGCCTAATCACACCGCCAATATTGTTATCACGAGTATTTTTAATACAAAACCTATTGAGGATTCCCAAGAAAAAATTGCTGATTGCGATGCGATTAATGATAAATTCCCAAGAATTTCCGGTTCGTGTTTGATGTGACTGATGCGAGGTTCGATTGAAACAAAAAAAAAAAATTGATTGTCGAAAAGCTTTCATTGAAGATATCACTCTCAAATGGACGGAGAGGTAAATAAATCATTGCAATTTCTCAGTATGGGTTTGACCTACATTTTCGATTCTGGATTGTCGATTTAAATTCAATTCAAAGTGTCCAAAACCAATATTATATGTATGTAGGCACACATGCGTGTAATTTGAAAAGCTCTATACCTATCTCCTCTAAAAAACAAAACTACATATTCACTACTGAAGCTGATGTCGCTGAACATAAGCTATAAACGCAGATTGCGCACGTAATTACATGTACAAAAAAAAAAAAAAAAAATTATGCGCTTAGTACAATATTGGGGCGTCAAGTGCTTGCAATGCAACAACCTTCGATTAAAGATATTTTTCTGTTACTGAGACACATTGACAGAATGAATTGACACAAAATTTTCCTCTTGAATTACATATGAGCAAAAAGAAATGTATAGAGAGGTATGCTGCGTGATCGAAATGGAAACATCAAAACTTTTGAATTAAATTTAAATTATTCGTGACATATTATTGAACGATCCAATTAAATCGTGGGAGAAAAAAATGGGGATCGCCGCTGTTCTGGCTGGACCGCAATTCAATTTCTGGACTGGATTGGTGTATTCACCACTGCTGCACCACACAATAACGAGCATATCAGATCGGTTGTCAGCAGACCTGCAATTGACCAACATCGCGTCGATGCGATTAATCATTCCAACGACATTTATTTAAGCGATTTTCCAAAGTAAACAAATTTAACCTTTGAATTTGAACGAATATAGGTATGTATGTATGTATGTATGTATGTATGGTGGATCGATCGAGACTATATTTGAGTTGTAAGAGTAAAGTGAACCAGCATTCAGACCATCCATCCAGATATGATGATGTCAGATTTAGCATGTCTCCCGTGGCTGCCGCCGTGTAAGTTTATTCAATTAAATTTTAATGTCAATTGTTGCATTTAATTCGAAATTTGTGTAAATTTTTTGGTTTGATTAAGAAAATTTATAATTTGTGTAGATTCATTATAATTAATGAAATGAAAACCTTCAATTCAATTCAAATTTTTTTTTCCACAAATGCTAAGAGATATTTTTAATCTTTGTGTGCCTGTGTGTGTACATGAAAGAGCTGTTAAATAAAGAGAAACATGAAACCATCACAAACTAAAATGAAACGACCAAACAACGCTAGAATACAAAAAGAAAGACTTTCTCTGCCTATGACAATACAACAGCCTGCTTAATTAGGTGAGGTTAGGTTAGAATGGTGGCCATCGTAAAAGCAAATACGACCATTGTTAGACCACCTTATTGGGACCCTAGCTGGAAAAGATTTCTCAGATTTAGTGGATACGCTAAAATTCGCCGTAAAAGTTAATAACGTTACCAGGTCATCCCAATTCGCATAAAAGGTAGATAGCAAGCGTATTCCTCCTACGCTTAGCAAGGTTAGTGCATTCCCACAGTAGGTACTGAATGCTCTCAACCTCTTATTTTTTCGTACAGCTTCTGCAGAAGCCACTGTTGGAGCTTGCATACGCTCTGCATGTAAGAGGCTGTGCCCCATGTGATAACTGCAATAAGATTACATTACACATTTCGGTTCCTTCTCAACAGGGATTAAGCTTTCCCAGAATATATCTCGGGCAGCAGCTGGCCTGAAATCGCGCATGTGGTCAGTTCTCCCCATCTGCCATTTTCGACCTTACAGGTCTGTATATCTATAATCCTCTTCACTGATTCTAGGACCAGATCTATAGATTGCTCGGCAAAACATATAATCATAGCGGAACAATTTCTGGCCAGAGCATCAGCTTCCTCGTTTCTAGATAAGTCACCTTGACCAGGTGGCACCCATCAGTGAATAACTCTGTGGCTAGCACCCAGTTTCCCAAGCTCACTGGCACACCATTGGACTAGGTGCGATCTAATGGCTCTGGAGTCCAGAGCTTTGATTGCAGCTTGGCTGTCAGTACAAATACTGATAACTCAATCGCTTACTCAATTAGGTCTCTAAAAATGTGTTTACGCATACAGTAACTCCGTCGTTCCATCTCGTTCTTGATCAGCATATATCTATCTAGTAAATTTTAACCCTCAAACCCTAAATCGGGGTCTCAGAAACCCCAGTACCTAAAATGTTGTAATTATTTTACAAACTATGAAACGAACACACCCACACTCCCAGTTACGTTCAAATGGCGTCGACGGCCATCTTGTCGTCAGTCCTAGCGTCCTAAGAGTGTGGACGAAGTTATAGCTCTTTCGGAATTCGTAAGACCCCCGGTTAGTAACACAGTAATATTTTCCAGTTGAAGTTTATTGTGAAATTAATGACGAAAAGTGAGGTTTGGTGAGTTTTATTCGTAATATTATCTTATAATTTTGATTGTGTAGTAGAAAAATATCTACAAACATGGCATTACCCTGTGTTTCTGTCAATAAACTTTGTTATTTTATTATTCTAGTATAGAAGATATAATTATGGAGAAATTGCACCATATTGATTCTGACGATGAAGAGACACCTAACGTCGCCGTCCCCGACTTAGGCAGTGACAACGAAGAGGATGGAATCATCGAAGATTTTCGTGCAGAGTTATCGGCACTTTTAGAGTCTGAAGCTAACGTGGACACAAATGAATTCTCTTGAGAAGACGACTTAGCTCTATTTAATTTCTCTTCACAATAATTCCTTCGTGTTTTGAGTATTCCAAATCATCTACAAGGCAAAAACGGATACAGGTAGACTGGCATAAAACCTGCAAGATCTAGAACTGGGCAAAGACACATTGTACAGCAGGCTCAGGGACCTCAAAATGTAGCTCGTCAAAATACAACAGAAAAGGAAGCATGGAGTCCCTTTTTCACAAAAGAAAAGTTAGCCGAAATAGTCAGAAACACAATGTTGAAATTACTAGACAAAGAGAAAAGTACAAACGGGGTAGGCCTGTACACAGAGCACAGAGAAGAAGAGGAAAGCCCATCAACTTCTGATAATATTCGTCCTTCTTTTGCTAAAGATACAAATGTGATAGAAATTGAATATGAATCATGTGGCTACCAAAGAACTTTTTGACAAAAACTCAGAAGTTGGCTATTTTAGTGCTACAAAGACTGAAACCAGATTTGAGTTTCTAACAAACTGCTTGGGACTCTAAGATCGTTCCACGAGAGAAGAACGCCGAGAGACTGATAGACTGGCACCAATAACTTTTAGATCACATTGTCAACGTTTCTAATGATGTATAAAGCCCGTCTGATTGAAATGTTACTGGAATTCAGAGGCAGGTGTGTTTTCAAAATGTAGATTCCAACTAAAACTGACAAATATGGAATAAAAATAATAATGTTATGTGACTCCAAAACTGCTTATATGATTCGAGCTATTGTCTATTTAGGCAAGGACTCTGCTCCGAGAAATATTCCGTCTGCACATTTTTAAGCAATGACACTGATTGAGTCTATCCATAGCACCAATCGTAACTTGACTTGTGATAATTGGTTCACTTCTATAAACAAACAAATCACTATTGTAGGAACACTACGAAAAACAAAAGAGAAATTCCTCCTCTTTTACTAGAGCTAAAAAACCGTGATCGAAATATTGCCAAGTTTGCCTTTTCGGAAGAACTTACTCTTTTGTCATACTGTCCGCCGAAATCTAAACAGAAACAGGTGGTTATTCTGTTATCGACAACGCACACAACAGCAGATCCAGATGCTAAAACAAAATATCGTAAATGCTGGAGTATTACAATAAAACTAAATATGGGGTCGATTTAATGGATACAACAGTGTCGTAAGTACAGCGTGTCCAGGAAAATAAGTAGATGACCAATGGCGATTTTTTATGGCCCTTGTTAATTCATATACCCTCTTAAAAATGACAACAAAAACATATCAAAAGCCACGCATGTTTTTAAAAAAAAAATCTAGCCTTGGCACACATTATGCCACAAATGGAGGAACGTTTTACGTGGCGAATTTTACTTACCAATCTTCTTGTTCTTTTAGGAGCAATCTTACAACAGTCGCGGCCTGTAGTAGCACAGCTTCCTATTCTCACGCAAAAAACAAAGGTGTGCTGTGTGCCCCAGAGAAAAGAACCGGAAAACGAAGATCACACATGGCATGTGTCGAAATCCCCATGTGGCCAACATATACAAGCCATATGTCAAATATGTTTGTCGAAAACATTGTAACCTATTTTTTTATTACTGATTTAATTACTTATTAGAATAAATAAAACTATTTCCTTAAATTTTTGTTACTTATTAATAATAAACCAAAATATATTGGGGTGCCTGAGACCCCAGGGTAGGATTAACGTTTCTCTTGGGATAGCTAGGGTTCAAGGGTTAAACACAATTACGACGGAAGAATGATGAAGATCGAATAAAAACTTTTGCTTTCAAAGTTTTGAAAGCTCGGCGCTTTATGGAAATGCGCATAATTAAGACTACCAACTACCAGCGAATAACAAACAATTGCTTTGATTGGCTTTAAATTCACTTCATCCTCTGTTTTCGTTAATAATCTTAAAACTTTTGACAACGAATTTTCGTCAGCCGTTGGATGTGGTTCGTTCTATATGTAACAATTGTGTTCATACCTTTATCATTGTGGAAGCACATTTTCCAGTTGCCGATCTTGTTTATTGGACCAAAAATTCATGTATCTTTCTGTCAAAGAAACTCCTCCAAACTAAGCTACACTGATGATGTAAGAGAAAATGCATGGAACGAGACTATGGAAGGTATTCAATCACGGTACACAGAAAATAATGTATAGACCACACATAGAAATATAGTTGCAAATGATATGCCTGAAAAAGGATCAAATACCGTAATGCTTATGACAGACAAGGGATATTGATATCTAAATATTCATATCGGAATAATCCGAAAATATTAAAGTACCCGTGACAGAGGTAAAAGTGGGTATTGATGTGACAAACCGTACTTTGACATTTAAATTCAGTTGTCAGGTTTTTAAGTGTAAACAATTTGGAATAATGGAAGCGACAAATATATTAGCTTTAAAGTAGGCTAAGCAATTAATTGTAAATATTCGACAAATTCAAAATTTGGAGCGAAAAATTAAAAAAAATGCGTTATCTTGCAATAAGATCATGGTTGAGGTACAAAACGTATGGACGGTTGTGGGTCTCAATTCACAATTTTGTGTGACACGAGGAAAAGTCTGGTCGAAGGTTTATTTAAAAATAACAAAATTGTATTGAAATAAGTTATTAAATGAATTTTCTTTTTAAGTTGGAAAATCCACAGTTTCGGGAAAAGGAAGTGCCGCGGTTCGAAGAGGAAAAATTTATCAAATATATAAACGATGGAGAATACAAAATTTTTAAGAATTTTTATTTTTAACGATTCTAAATCAAATCATAAATACAAGAGGAAAAAACAACCGCCTCGTCTGAGGTTTGAAGCCGGGACCCTATTAAGCCACATTTTGCTTTCAGCTGACATTAACTAGTAACGATAAAAGCGCAACGTGGCTTAATAGGCTAGTTACTGATTAAGAAATACAGGAGGGAAAATCATCCGTTTCGTTAGCTCAGAGTGGTAAGAGCAGTTGCCCGGAAAGCGGAAGCCCTGAAAGAGGCTGTTAATTTTTCCTCTTGTATTTCTGATTTTTTTTTTTAGAATCGTTAAAATAAAAGTACTTAAAATTCTTCTATTCTCTATTTTTGACCGATTCTAACAAGTATGTGTGTTCGATTCCCATCCGGGAAAAAAATAAATAAATATATAAACAATATTGTTTTCGCGGAATTTAATATTTTCCTATTTTTCGTTAGTTTTACCGGGTAGTGAACATGGAGTCGAAAGCTCTGTTGACAAAAAATGTTTGTTCTTCTTCTTCTTTTTCGTTTTCTTGGGAAAGCAAAGACATATTTTTGCTTAATTTGACACATTATCATAATATTATTAACAACAACTAGATGGCGCTGCGAAATGTAAAAAGTACCAATGATCAGGGTATTCCGAGTAAGTTTTGAGGATATTGATATCTAGATATCTAGTCTATATACCCACTAGTTTACACAGGGTGTATAAAATGGATTTTCCGAATATCTAGTTGTCGATACCCCATGTCTGCCATAAGCATAACGTAAAAGAAGACATATGTTGGAATTTTTATACGTTTTCCGGATTAGCCCCGTTATAAATAAATTATCTAATGAGTGTTAAAACAAGTACTCACCCCGAACGTTTCGCTTCAAGTTACATTAAGCGTGGTCAGCGGGTAACTGCTTGAATTGTTACATACGATTGGAGTTAAGCAGATTGTACCGATGCGTATGCTGTTGCTATGGTTGATGCATTTTGAAGCGACACGGTGTGAAATCCTTCTTTTTACCACCTAAGAAGGTGACAAGCTAGCTACAATCACTGAAAGATTACAGTTTCTTGTAGCTGTGGGTCATATTATATTGAGCAAACACAGATAACAAAAAAACAAAATAAATAATTAGCTTGAATCCAATATTTCGTGGTGTTTTTTACTTTATTTGTTTTTTTTTCAAACATTTTAATTATGTACATTAAGAATTAATAAATAGTAAACAAATTTATATCATTTAAATTTATTTCATTTTTAAAAATGAAAATTTTGTAAAGATTATTGCATTGAAAATTTCAAAATTCAGACAAGTTCTAATTTTTGTCTTAGTCAGGCCTACAATTCAAAATTTAAATATTAGATTTATTGCAAGAAGTGCATTGAATAATATATTAAATAAATCCTCTATCCTTGTCTTTGTATTTGTTAAAAGCATGAAATTATGTTTCACCAATGTAGTAATTTCGTTGCTCTACTCATCAATATAGGTAATTGAAGAAATTGCCACTTCAAGTTATCGCTGTTGAGAATTTTTAAATAAAGTTGTAGTATTTCTTTGACTTTCAAACTCACTTTCATTTGCTATACTTTCTTCAGCTACTTCCTCGATGTCATCGTAGTCATAAGTAGATACATTAATTTTTCGAAAAATTTCTACTGGATCTAGGACATCTAATAATTCTTTTAAGCTTTGTATATTATTCTCTTAAATGGTTAAAGAAATTAAATGTTGCATCGTTCACTGCTGGCTTATCCGTTGGTTACGTCAACAAGTAGATAATCACGCCATACGGATGACAGAAGACCCATACACCGGAATCTTAAGATATATATTTATCCACAATCAATGTATGTGTATATACTATCTTTTTGGACGATTACCTCAAAATTTTATTTATAAATATATTTAATTTTTAACTACACTGTTATCATTTAATTTTCAAATTAAAATGTGAAAAAAAACTAATAGTGCGTAGAACAATGAATTTCGAGCAAATAAAAAAATGTCAGTGCTTGGTAGGTTTTTTTATAACCTTACTAAGTTTGGTATTTCGTTTGTAACGCATAGAAATAATTATGGTAGAGCAAAATGGATTGGATGCCCACCCCCATAATATGAAAACTTATTTTGCTTTGTCCATGTCCGTCCTCACGACAATTCAAGAACGCGTGTACGTAGAGAAGTGAAATTTTGCATATGGGCTTTCTAAACAAAAAGTTCGAAAATGGGACAAATCGGGTAACTCCTTCGTGGGGTTGCCATACAAAAACTTCGTGTTACCCTTGGATACTGCGTGAGAACGCGTTAACATAGAAAGCTGAAGAATTTTGTTCACGACATTTTCATAAAAAAAAAAGTAGAAATAATTTCATAAATGAGTTAAATTGGGCAACCTTTTCTTTTTGTTGCCATATAAAAATTTTGGTTTTGTACGTATTCTGTGAAAACAGTCAGCTCTAAACGTTTTTTGTGTACTCAAAAGTTCTTAAGAATATGAATTGAAATGAAATTAGTCAGTCATAATAATTTTTACTGTCCGACGAACCGTTCTAGAAATATATGCAAAAAACCAATTCGATAATCAAACTTGCACCGATAGGTTACCATACGATATTACATAGACCCAGTTTGGACAGTTCAGTCTCAGTATGCTGCCTCGGCCGCACGAAACCTATAGATAGGGTAATGCTTCATTCCTGCCTTAACAATCATCTTATCAAAAAGTTTTCATGAAGCAGAGGTAGCATACTAACCTGTGTAAACAGGCTCATACCGACATTCATATAGTGTATCATAATAATTGGTCTTAGACCAATGCTAGCTTTCTTACTTGTTTTATTTAAAATTTGGATAAAAACAAAACATTCACAGTAATTGTTCATTATAAATTATATATTATTTTGAAAATAGCTGAACAACTAGAAAGAAAGCAGTATTTTCCTGAAAAAAAAAAATTTCAAAAAATATCCGGATTATCGGATAATTAAGGAAAAATATCCGGATTTTCGAATAATCAAAATTGGTCGGATAATCCTGATAATTTGATATCCGGATATCCGGATTAGAAACCCTACTCGCGAGCCTTATTATACTCCTCCTCTTGTTCGTGAGGCGATTGAAATAAAACGTCGACTTAATTTCAATCGCGACAACAGTTTCCAGCTTTCACGAATATGAGATCCTATCATTAAAACGTCTTTAGGGTTAATCCGAAATAAGCTTTGTTTAAAAAGTGACGTAGTGAGTTATGTTTGTTCGCAAAACTCTGCACAACCGCAACAGCATACGCACCCGCGAAAGCCTTAAAAGACATATGCTGGAAATTTCAAATTTGCAAATATCACAAAAGCAGGACACTTCATAAGGCCGAAAAAAATCCTTCGATGTAGATATTTAAATACGGAATATCAGGATTGTTTTAGAGAAAGGTTATTTGTCAAATATCCTTCAACTGGCCAAAAAGAATTGGAAATAGAAAACCAAAAGAAGTCGACTATATGATTGTGAAGTAATTTTTTTTTTTTTTTTTAATAATCAGAAGTAATTGCCAATTATATAGGAAATGTTGTTCGTAAGTGCGAGAGAAATAAAATTGATGATTTCGAAGTTATTATTCTGAGAGCAATGAATATAGATTTATCTTTCCTGAAATTCATGACATTGCATACTCACAGCTCCGAACTCTGTGGTCACACGAGCCTCCGCAACAAGGCAGCGCCGTTAATTACAAAATTGATTTTTCTTCCTTAAACAAGAAATATTTTTATTTTTAATTCTTAACTCGTACTGATGATAAGGAATAAGACAGAGCATTTGGATATTATATTTTATCCTTTTGCCAATAAGAAAATAAAAACAACAATGATTGAATTTCATAATTAACTGACTATTTTTACAAACAAACAATATATTTATAAACAAATTAATTTGTTTTATGATAATTAGCAAAAAATCTTGTCACTATCGAACAGATTCCCCTAAACATCTATGTATATAAACAACACCAGTCCATAAAATCAACACATATACTCATACAATTTTTGATTTAAATCAATTTGATTATACTGCACAAGACAAAACATAACGATCAATTACATTCGTAATCTGATTTGTAAAAGAACAAAATTCTAAAGTAAACAAACAAAAAATACTTAATCGCACTGATTTAGTCTCAATATAATATTAAGCGTCTGTGATTAATTGGACATCTCTCAACAATCCGAGTAGTATAGCGTTAAGTCCATGAAATTTACATGTTTAGGTCAAGCAATCAATCAACACCAGAGTTCAAAATTGTTTACATTATAAAAGCGGCTTGAGTAATGAACTCGGCTCAAGTAACCAACGTCATCTATAGTAAGTGCCCAATGGGTCATTATCATTATTTCAGAGTGATTACCACCGTTCGCAGAATGCTTGCTGCTTACTGCACAATCTACTTATATACGCATATATATTTATATGTCTATATAAATTAGTTGTATATATATATATATATACGTAAATGTATTACCTACAGTAAACGCGGACGAGTAAAATGCACCCAACAAAAACACTTGGACCATTATCAGCACATTTCAGTCATTATCCTCGCACCTTGTATAGTGGATAAATTTTAATTTGATCTGCGCGCGCACATATTTGCCATATTATAGTAGGTAAGGTAGGTATATGTACTACATATACTCCCTTCAGGCCATGTGATGTTAGACATATCTTTATTCTCTCCCTCTCTTTACATTGCCTTCCAACCAAGTTGTCGCTATACTTTGATTTCATCGCAATATATATATTTACATTAAACATACATACATATATGTATAATACATAATTGATGTACGGCTGGGCTCTGGTTTAAAAACAATTTGCCGCTAAATTTGCCATAGACATATAGTCAATGGAGAACATTTCAACAAAAAGGCACTTTGCATATGAGTTCAATACGCAAAAACGTACAAAACACGCATGAATTAATACTGAACCCAGATTAACGTTATAAACCGCGCTTAATCTTAGGTTGGACAAGTGCATTGCGTTCACGATCTCGACGTCCGTCGTCAGCCTATGTAGTATAATTACCTCTCTCTGGTCGTTGTATCTTAAATTTATACACAAATTGCTTACTAAAGTGGCAATGGCAACTGAACCTGAAGTGTATTTGCTTAAATGACTTATTACGAAGGACTGTCCGCTCCCCTGACCTATGTCAGGATTTGAAATAGATTTTCACACGCCAAGACAAATAAAAATGCATCATGAGAAATGCAATAAATTACTCGACTGAAGGTATTCATTCAAAACACTTTTACTTACCAACTATGTAGGTGCAATAAAAGGAGATTAGGAAGAGAGTGACGGACAGTGTAGACTTTCAAAAAGTTGGAAAACATCTGGTGGACAACATACTGGGGAAATACATAGGTAATACATGTGTTCTTGTTCATTTTCACCACCTGAGGGAATTCCGGAATAGATGTGTGTACAAAGTACAAGGGATTTTTTGGATGGATAGGATAAGCAGATATTTTACATAATAAAAAAAAAACAAAAAAACAGAAAAATGCTTAATTAGCAACTTTTGTTGGTTTAGAGCAGGGCCACAGTATGCAGTGAAATTCATAATCCGGTATTGGTTATCTATACATGCACATACAAGACTTCTTAAGATAGTTAGAAATCAAGGAAATCCCCAGTTTTGCTGTATGTTTTTTTTTTTTAAATGCACTATCAATGCTTTTGAGAGGGCGAATGTAAATCGAATATTATTTATATTTATATTTAAGTCTTGTCATAAAAGCTATTTCAGTAAGTACTTTTTTCACTTGAAATTCGGCTACTTACTGCTTGTCGAATAGAATTTCGTTTATATACTCAATTTGGTTAGTATTTTAGTGTACGTACGTAGATATTTGCAATACTATCAAAACACGATATATACATACTTAATAAGTTTTAAACATTTCAACTGTCGAATTATTTACAAACAAAACATAACATAACTCCGGCTAATTAAACACGTGAGTTACTATTTCAAATTTGCGGTTAGACTATTTCCTAAGAGGTGTCGCTTTTGAAAATTTTATTTTCTGATTCAATGCCGTTTTTTAAGTTTTGATAGCTTTGATACATCCAACAAATTTCTGATCTTTGTTTTTATCGACGTGGTAAAAAAAAAAATCATTTCATTAAAAAATACAATTAACACGTGTTAATTTTCTAGCCATGATTTTTTTTTGTTATGTAAAGACTAAAACAGTTATTTGACGCTGAAACACTATCTTTGACCATTTTTGAACGATTATTTAATGAGTTTCGATGTGGGAGTCGCTCTCCCAAAAACAAGACAGGAAAAGAACTTCTTGATAGTGTTGTCGACTTTGCAAGCATCGAGGCTGTATAGTAGATACCAGGAATATCTACTGAACACAAAGATGCTGAAGAAGAAAATCAAGCAGGGCTGGACAAAGACAGTATTCCACATTACGCCAAATGATGATATTTCAAGGGGAAAGCCCATCTTAGGCCCGACACTTCCAGACATGAGAGATGTCTTAAACCCTGCATTAATGATACTCTGAGCATATGTATTTTATTAGCAATTTTTATTTCAATTCAGCGGGGGAAGGGGGTTAAAGTATGGTCTAGTACATTTTGAAAAATCGAGTAAAAACCGAATTCGTTAGGTCCTGAGAAGAAGTTTGAGTACACACACTCCTATACTCGGAGGCTTAAATAGCTTTTTTATAGCAATTCCAATACTTTTTTTTTTACTATGTATTTCCCATTTTTTTATTCGAACTGAGGTACTGGATTTTTCGCAAATTATATTGGCTCTAACTCCGTCAGGCTATGTATGTCCGATCAGAAAACTTCGTTGTTTGCCTCAGTTTATTACCAGCTACAATTTATAAAAGAAAAGCTTTCTTTGCCTTTCTTTAGGGTAGGAAGGGGTGGGGCGTTGGAACCCCCGGTGGGAGAGGACGGGTCGTTCTAATACCGCATGTTACATTTTGAATTAAAGGTCACGCCGAGTACTATCGGGTAGTGTAATTTTTCCCGATTCAGACAACTTTCTCGGAACGTTTTTGCTGCTGGAAAAACCATTTTCATGCACTTGGGTCACATATACCCCAACTACTACGTTTCGCATATAATTTTGCAATAATTTTTTCGATCGTGGTATTTTGGGAGCACTTTTCTCATAGGAGTGCATTTAGCACGACTCACCAATTCCGCGCAATCACGAGAAGTAGAAAAGTCCAGTTTTGCACCCAACAAAGTCGCTCAAGCTACATCCGATTGTAAAAACTTTCCCTCGCTTGATTGAAATAAACATTGTTAATAAAATATGTTCAGAATATCATAATGCATCGTTTAAGACATCTCTCATGTCTAGAGGTCTTGGGCTTAAAGTTGTATGAAAAGTAGGCGTTCCCCTTTATTGCTAAATAATCTAGAAGGTGCATCTTCCTATCAGCAAATCAAAGTGAAGTGCGCATGACAAAAACATGATTGCCACATTCTTCCGATGTGCGAGTCATGTTGCCAAAATTCTTCTGGAAATTGCTCGTACGTTCAATGCTGAATGATTGAATGATACATCACCAATGTTTTGCCGATAGTTTTTCAAGAGAAAGAATCTTTCTTCGTTACGACAATGGTGTGCATTGCAAATTATATCTATCGAGATCTTGACCGCTTCAAGAGTTTAATTGATGACTCATCCTCCATAGGATCTTCTGACTTCTTTTAAACGATCAAATTCGCGGATTGACATTTAACACACCTCTCAAGTGGTGGTAGAAGCTTACGAAAACCTTGTTTCTAAGGTAATTCCTGGTATTTTTGATAAATGTTTTTCTCCGTAAAACACCATGTAAAGTTAGCTGGAGTGACGTCATCACTTATTAACCATACTTAAAGTATGTTTATTAGAGCTGAAAGTATCCGGATAATTTACTACCTGCGTTATCCGGAATAATTATGATCCGATTCCTCAAATTTTGGTATCCGGATAATCCGAATTCTATAGTATCAGGATCCGAACTATCTGGATCCAGACTAATAAAAAAAAAATTAAAGTTTTCCTTCAAATTACATTGTTTCATTGGGAGAATGGAAATTTATATTTTCCCAATGAAGCAATGCAATCTGGACGAAATTTTGAACCTCTTTTGCTTAGTCTGGATTCGGATAGTTTAGATCGGCTTCCGGATAGTTCGGAGCAAGATCCGGATAGTTCAGAGTAAGATCCGGATAGTTCGGAGCAAGATCCGGATAGTTCGAATACATATTTCAGAGTTCAAACTATCCGATTCCTGTTCCGGGTATCCGGATATCTGGATATTAGAAAATCCGTATCCAATTTTCAGCTTTAATGTCTACCGTGCTCATTGGATAAAAATTTAAATGCACACAAATCTACAGAAAACTAACAGGGATGCTTATAAATTAGAACTGAAGAGTTCACTCGAGAAATTTAGATCTGATGCTTGCTGTCTGATCATTGTGAGAGACCAGAACAGGGACGTTTTTTTTGTGCGCCTTTTCAAGTTATCTTTTGATATCTTATTTATAGTTGGTAGCATCGATAAAATTTGTACACCTTTATTAATTTATTTGGAAGTAGATTTCAAAAAAATTCTAAATTTTTCATATGTATTCATCTGTGTAGATAGAAGTCAATAAAATAGCACGGTCGAATACTATATTGCTATATACAAAATGGCACAAGCTTTCCAGATTAAGAACTCCTATCAAAAGGCGGAATAACTATGCAAGAAGTGGCCTTGGAAGCCATACAGAAGATTCTTAGCTAGCTACAATTGCAAGTTATGCAAAACCAAAAGATCGGATGAAGAAATTTCTGCCTAAAGGAAATTTTTACCAAAATCTGTCACAATGAAGGGTTTTATTCCATCGTTGTTGTCTTGTGATACACGAACTCCTTGTGACGCCTCAGCATGGAGAGAATTTATTTACAGAAGCCCAACCCCCCATTAAAAAAGTCTGAAAAGAGAGTAGCGGGTCGGTCAGCAGGCGAACATCACAGTCTTCTTGCCTTGTCTTACTGCAGGAGTTTTTCATATAAAAGTCGCTTGTATTTTATTCAAACGCCATAATTTCCGTAAATTTGTTCTAGATGCTATTTTTTTTTTACAACCAAGAAAACATTTTTGTATGCAATTTGTTTTAACTTCATTTTTCTGTGGAAGCGATAGTTTTAGGCCTTAGGACCTGTTTAAGATGAAATCTACGTTCTTCCTCCATGATAAGTGTACAAAACAAGTGAGAGTGAGATGCTACTGCACGGATGTAGCAGGCCAGTTAAGACCTTTTCATGTGTCGATGTCATCACCGACTTCATGGCTTGTATCTTCCGCGAGTTGCGATCGAAGCCAACGTTTACAAAATTGTGAGGCAGCTTTCAGAGCGAGGTTTCTGCCCTATTCAGACAGCACTAGATTGTTTCAATGTACGGCAGCAAGGAATTGGTCTTAATTTTAACTAGTAGAACCTAATCTGAAGATAGTAGCTATGGCAGCTAATGCTGTCAACAGAATGAACATGTCAGACCTTCTAAATAAGTACTTTTGAAGTACTTTTCTTGAAGAAATTTCTGAATCAATCATTCAAATTATACGCCATCAAAATAAACTACATTGCAATTGCACAATAGAGTTGGTGAAGAGCTGAAAATTCTACAATTCCCTGACTATCCTGAAGAGAGCAATCTAATTTCACACTGGCTATTAAAAAACATAAGAAAGCTGTGAAATATGGTGGGATGTGGAATTGAGGTTTCTCCATGAATAAGCTTTAAGACATCGATGACCCAGTGCGTGAAGTACAACCACAAATTGAACTATCAAATTTCGAATATAACTCACCGCTGAACCCCAATAATATTTCTTTGTATCCTGATAATAAAACTTGGCGATAAGTATGGAAGTCCCCAACCATTGCACCCTACGTATACACACATAATATGGATTTACACTATTCGTTCCATACAACTTCAACACTTTATACTTAATTCCGAATAAACATATTACCAAATGGTATTATCCTACAAAATCCAGATAACTGTAAGTACCTAGTACCTGTGCTAAAAATGAACTCAATTATTGCGAACCCCCTGACTTCCGATCATTAATTTCGTTTCAATAAAAACTCTAATCCATTTCACTCGTGTGAAAAAGTTACGCCTACACACTTAGAATAACAAACAATGTACTATCAGTAACCAAATAGTATACACTTCATGGCGTTACAGCAAATTTTGTATCTTATCTTGTCAGCAGGGCGCTTATATTTATTTCGCATAACTTGCCGTAATGACAAAAAAAAAAAAACCTTCACAAGTGGCTGCTCTATTTATCTTCGCATACGGCTGCCGGGTTAATAGTTCAAATTATTATAAAAAATACCAAAAATAAATTAAAAGATACGCAAGCGATTTTTTTTTATTTATACTGATCACATAAGTATGTGAGTACGTACACACATGCATCTTTTAAAGGAATCTGATACATTTTAAACGTAATTTCGTCGTGCAAGGGAACAACATAAAAAATATTCTATATTTAGCGAACTTGAACTTTTTAGAATGGGACCACAACCCGACCGCATGTCTTGTCACCTATGAAACCTTTATTTCAGATCATCACTACCACCATATTAGGTTTAACATTTAGGTAAACGACAAGGTATATAGAATACAAGGTATTCCCATTAAGAACCATGTTCCCCTATTAGGTGACGTAATATCGTGAAATGTGTAGGGATGTACGTTACAGAGAACACAATGCTCTCTTTCCTCTCTCTGTCTTTCCTATAAAAATTTATAATAATTAGTCACAGAATTACGTCACAGGCTATCAGCTGCAATGTGTCAAAATTTTAATGGGAATACCTTGTCTTCTATATACCTTGTGTAAACGAAACAATAGGGGAAAATATAGGCAACCAAAGAAGTTGTTCGAATATGCTAAAATAAATCCTGCCCTGCTCAGTGATAAAAGCAGCTATCAGTATGATCGTACCCACTCGAAAAGTTAAGGGCAAATACAAGAAATCTCTTTAATTGGGCAAAGACCATAGGATATCTAATAAACAACCTCTTTGCATGTACAATAATAACATTAGAGTTTTGCGGGAGTTCAGTCAGGAGGTAGATGATAAACCTGCAGTTCAGGATACGCCAACATATAATATAATAATAGTACAACAACATTTTGAAAATTCTTTGAAATTTCTATAAGATGGCGCCACAAATTCTGTTAAAATTTCAGCCAGATGATTTTTATCACTTATTATTTGACAGACATTTTCCAATGGCATCACATTTGCACTTTTTCAACCATGGAACAAATTGAGTTCCGAGCCGCCATTAACTATTTTCCTTTTGAAGGATTATAAACGTTGGCAATATCAAAATCGAGTTAAATTTTGTGTATTATAACTTTGCACATTAAGTCTAAGCATAGCCACCCAAGCTAATCTGATGCGCGACGTTCTGGACGCTAAACTGAGTACTTTACAGAAGAAAAATCATTGAAAAAATCCCGATGAATACTGATACCACAGAATCTCAATAGAAAAAGATTAGGCTAAGAATAAAACGACCCGATTGGTGACGCATTGATTGACAGTCGACCAACCATATACTCGAAAGAGCATGTTATAGCAGTGTTGGTATTTCGCAAGAATTTTTGCACCGATTCGTGACCATTTGATAGAATTAATACTTCTCTTTTTTTTTATATAAACAAGTATAGGTACGTGATTTTCACTCATATTTTTTAAACTAGATTGAATCCTATCTGACTGAGTGTAAACAATATGTCAGAATTGGTAGAATCGTCTCCAGAGAGATTAACACTAATTTCGGCCTGCTTAAAGGTAGCCACTTAGGTCCTCTACTCTTTTTGTTTTTATTAACGATATAGTCGAACGTTTGAAATGTACTAAATTTTTCATGATTGCTGATGACATGAAATTTTTTTAGAAGCGAATTCTGTGGATATTGCGCACTCCTACAACGTCATCTTAATAGTCTCTCTGATTGGTGTTCTGTGAACAATTATCACTTAAACATTGGTAAATGTAAAATTCATGATTTATCTACTATACTTTTAAATTTTTTGTAATTAGTTGACTTGAATCCCTTATACCCTAGATACATAGCATGATCTAACGAATCATTAGTACTAATTATTCATTAAAATGCTGTGTGTGTTCATAACTATGGCGATGTTGAAAATCAGATCTTAATGAAGTACACTAATGAAATGTTTTTTTGCCTTCATTAGAGCTCTAATGAGGAAAATTATCTAGAACTGAATATATTTTAGCATATAATATAAATCTGAAATTCCGCTGTGCATTTGCCAATTTGAAAAACAAAAAAGAAAAAGAAATGCAAAGCACAACGTATAATATCAAAATATTTTTTAATATAATGTTGTTCATTTCCAAATCTTTAAATCTATAATGTAATTTGAAAATTCCTAGGTACCTTCACAAATTACAACAAAAATAGGTAATACTATCAGTTGAGAATTTTTTTTTTTTTTACTTTTCCACACTAGAAAAATATAGAAGAATTTTAACAAGTGTAGTAGAGAATTTGGTAAATTATATATAAAAAAATATTCCCCGAGTTATAGAATTTCCAGCTGAGAATTAAATATAAACTCAACTCTCATCTTCCAATTTCTCTAATTCTCCCTGTTATAAAATCCAAAGAAGAGGAATCGCTATAATTACGGGCATTCATTGTACTAGCCAGTGATATTAATTCAAAATTTAAAATTATTGTGCAACTGGAAAAAAATTACTGTTTTCATGGAAAAATTACTGTGTATAAACATCGTTGCACTAAAAATACCAAAGTCATTGTGCTTAAGTTTATTTCAAACAACAGTAACAAATATAAAGAAACCACATTTCCAGTTATTAACATAAACATAACTGCCTTCTTGTATTGTAAATGTACATATTAATATTTTGAATATATGGTAAGCCGGCTATTCTTCCATATTTTCGTGGTCAAGCATATATTTATCTAATAACTTTTTGTGAACAGGCTTTATTTCAATTTCGTAACAATTAGCTTTCTTAAACAAATTTTTGGTATGCAAAATTTCTTGTAAAGTTCTGTTGTTTAACCTATTTCTAATTTTCGTTTTGTTGAGATTAATAACAGAAAAAATCCTTTTGACTGCTGCAGAACTATGAGGTAGGCAGAATAAATGTGAAAGAAATTTCTGCAAATAAGGAAACATTAAAGATCCATCTCCTATTTTCATATTATGACAAATCCTCAAACAAAAATTGATTATTGGCAAATTATTATCAATTTCTCGTAATTCCCTAACTAGTCTATATTCAGAATCTAATACTCCAGGCAGACGGACAAAAACAATAATCATTCATTCGTAATTTATTTTTTTCAAAAATCAAGTTACCTAAGATTTTATGAATTAAAACGTAAGTCCTGTCAATTTTTTAATGTTATTGACAGAATATTTTTAATAATTTAAATTCAAACGTAAAGCGATTTTTGAAAAATGCAATTACGAACGAATGATTTGCCAAACGAATAATTGATGCATTTTTTGAAAATTACTAGGATCTAAAATTTCAAAGTATTTAAGACATTTCATGGAATCGAATGAAAACCATTTTTTTATTTCAATATAAAATTTTTAGTAATTATTTGTGAGTTCTAAAATTTCTTCAAAACTTAAATTGTTATCTTCTAAAAGACATTCTGAATCCTTTCCACCTAATTATATCTCTTCAATTGGAAAATGTAAAAATTGTGACAATCACTAACGAAAATGATGTGGATATATTTTTGTTAAAAATTTACTAAGCATTGCGTACCAAGTTTTTGTTGTAATTACTTTGTACTATTGAACTTCTTTAATCAATTAATTTCGCGTCACGTAGTAATCCTACAATTATATTAAAAAAACATATATTGATTCAATTTTATCTGTCAACGCACGCACTGCTTGTAATGCGTTAAAAATTTATTATCTAACTTCGGCATTAGGCTGTGTTTAGTCTGGTGAGGTTTGAAACGGAGCGGCTGCGCGCGTAACCGTTTCAAAACTTTAGAAATAGAAAGCGTGAAAACATAGAAGCGTTAATGCGCTGATTTCTGTTCAACACGAAGTTTTTTTTCGAGCGTTAAACATGACCAAATCAAGTTCAATTCGGGTTTTTCTATATTCCAGATAACAAAATGGAACATGTTCTAAAAAATACTTGTTGGACACAGACGATCGGCTTCAAATCGGTAAACTTCATTCAATTTCGGTAAAAATATTCCACTGGGGATGTGAATAGAATATATTTTTAACATGCATTTTGGAAAATCGAATTTTCATTCCTGCCTTGGTACAGCAGCGTTCGGATTTGTGTACGGTTGGTCATAAAAATGATACGTTTTCGATACATTATTTTACATCGAATTTTCATTTCGAAACGCAATCTCGGTTATTATTCGCAGTCAGTTGTAATGTCAAATTTGTGGTGGTTTCTAGTAAGTAATTTTGGTAGTTTATAATTGTTTTTTTTTTTTTTTTGTTTTAATTTTTTAATTTTACATTTGAAAACGTCCCGAATATGGGTTTCATCCATATCTATTTAATATCGCTTTGAATATGTTTCTGTGGATGCTCATTTATATCAATTTTATATCCTTTAGAATACGTTCTCAATATGTTCTTTCGGATACGCACTATACTACCATCGATTATCACACGATCATTTTTGACCGACGCACGTCCGAAGATTACGCTCGGCAAGTCTTATAAAAAGCATATGGAAAGAATACATATTTTGATATCAATTCGTGTAGTCAGAGAACATGTTGGGCAAAATGTAATCTGATTAATGATTAACAATTACAATTAACCATGTAATCTGTAATTAAATTCTTTGTAACAGGTTACTAATGTAATCCATTTCCATAATTACATAATGTAATTGATTAACATGTAGTGTGATTACAAGTTAATTTGATTACACATTAATCAATTAGATGTTAATTCGACTACATGTTAATCTAATTAATGTGATTACATTTAAGATATTTGTATTATAATTCTTCATAAAAGTCCCTAAAACTAATTTTGTATGAGAACAATACTATTTTCTTTCAATTCAATTCATTATATCAATAATTACTTTTAAGTAATCTGCAAAGTAATCTGTTACAATGTAATTCGATTACAAAATAATCGAATGATAATTAGATTACAAAATAATCTAATTATATTGTAACAGATTACACATTTGATAGATTGCATATTCTCTCATAAGTAATCTGATTGAAATATAATCAAATACAATTTAATGTTACTTGGTAATTTGACTAAATTGTAATGGAATTATTAATTAAATTACACTGGAAATCAGATTACGCCCAATACTGATCAGAACATGGTTATATGGGAAGAAAATTCATATTTTTAATTAAAAATTTTCAAAAAGAAAATAGAAAATTGCAGTACATCCACAAAAAGATTTTATGCATATTTTCAGATCAAAAGTACTACCATTGAGTACATTTTACTACTATTGTAACTTTATCCCATAATTTTCTAGATATCGCTTAGAATAATAATTATTATTTTCCATTATTCCATACAGCCAGACGGTTACGAATACCCTAAATCAGCTTACCAGTATCCATATCGTCGAATATTTTGTACAAATGAGCATTCACAAATTGTCACCCACCTAATATATGTACAACCGATTTCACGCGACTTCAATAAAAAATTTCGATCTCTTATTTAACAGTCTTTAAACGCTCTGGAACGCCCTTAACCGTTTCTATATATGAACACTCGCATTATTTGCAATATCTGTCAGTTGCGAAGTTTTAAAAAAATATGTAATTTCAGTAATCAGATGAAAAATTACTGTATATTGCATGGAATTACTGTTTTACTGTACGGGACTAGAAATTACTGTCAGAAACAGTAATTACTGTATGGCTAACATCACTGGTACTACCAAACATTATGAAACATTGAATCACCAGGAAAGAATTACTTAGACTGAATAATAATAATAGATGACCACAAGTGCGCATATGGTCAAGGAAGAATATATATCGCGTATTGTTCTCTCATGCGATATGGATACATTGAACATAATAAACAAATAAAATGCAATTTATATTCAATAAATTCTCAATGAACAAACAATACCTCAATTCATAGCGCCTATTAAAATTAAACTTCTATCAACACATACAATACCACACAATATATATGTGTGTACGCCTCGTTAGACTTGATTTGATTATTACTCTAATAAATCAATTTGTTGTGTGTATTTATTTGCTTCTTAATTGCTATAGTAAAAAAAAAACAAACCTAGTCTAACAAGAACTCACCATAATTTTCGCTCACACCTGTCTTAACAGCTTCAACTGCACGTCGTGTCTTCTTAATCGGTTGTCCCAATATTGTAAAATTTCCGGAATTAATTTGTTGCACGAACAATATATAAACACGTCCCTGTTCCAATTCATCTCGAACTAATCCACGTGGTCTCATATGTTCCCGATAAATGTCACATTCTCCACTTGTATTCCTGTATGTAAATTGTAATCGCAATAAATGTGGCAACACATAACCGGGTTGCTTTTTGAATATCTCCTTTACTTCGAATGTAACCGAAAAATTCGCACGACGATCATAGCTCATAGAAATGATTTTACCTTCAAATACTGTTGGCGCTTCAAATGCTAATTGCGTTGGATCACGTGCCGAACAATATCGTCTCGGCCTCTTACGCTGCTGTCTACTATATGCCGATTGTGAATATAATAAACGTGAATCCCGGCGATTACGTCCAATCATCAATTTGTTAAGATCATTATCGATGATCGCTTGGTTCGGTGATGTTTCTGTTGTTGTTGTTATTGTTGCTGGTGATTCTGATGCTTCTAATCGTGGTACAGTTATTGTTGTTGGCTTTATAGTTCGAATATAATTATTTGTTGATGATAATTGTTTAAGTCTTATCAAGCGCCGGCGACGATGAGCATTAGTACGAGCTCGTTTCTCACGTTGTTGCAACAAACGTTCGTTGGCTGTAATTATTTTTTGTTGTTCCAAATTCATCATTGGATTAGGAATTCGAGCAGCCGCATTATCGATGGCGGCGGCATTTTCGTTTGAATTATCGTTTTCGATCATCTTCTTCATCATCATCATCATCGATAATCGATCGTTTTGTAATGTTCTTCTTCTTTGATTTCGATTATTATTACTACTACTGCTGCTGGTGCTGCTGCTGTTTGTGCTGCTGTTGATGATTTGTGGTGGTGATGGTGATGATACTCGTTCATAATTTTCGTGATTTCTCGATTCTTTCACGCTAATACTACTACTACTGCTGCTGCTGCTAGTAATTTCACTACTTCTATTACTCTTTTCATTCGATATTAATTCATCAACATAATCGGAATATTCTTGTGATTTATGTTGCTGTTGTTGTTGTTGTTGATTTTGATGGTGATTCTGATTAATTTTACTGTGCTGCACTCTATTATCTGTTGATGGTAGCAACAATAAATCTTGTTGCGATTGTATATTATACTGTCTTCTAAATTTTTTATCTTGACTATTACTATTTCTGTTACTGCTACTGCTACTACTTAGCGTATCTAGATTTGCACTACGTGTTAAACTATTTAAGTTAATAATTACTTGACTATTTAATTTTGGAACATGTGGAACATTAGCGATATCATTGGCGGCATTAGCGGCGACATTAGCAACATCAGAATCAGTATCAATATTAATAAATACTTCGAATGGATTTTCTTGTTGTTGTTGTTGTAGCTGTTGTTGCTGTTGTTGTTGTTTTTGATTATTATTATTATTGTAATTACTGATAACAGGTGAATTTAATTTTTTTAAATAGGCTTCTTGCCTCATTTTATTATTATTATTATTTTGTTGATTTTCTTCTTGATGATCAAACATTGACAATAATAATAATTGTTGTTGTTGTTGTTTTTGTTGATCATCATTTAACATAATATTATCTATTTGTTGATTTTGATGATGATTTAATAATGTAATTGATCGTCTTGTATTTGTTGATAGATGCATACTTGTAGCACTTTGAGACCAGATTACCAGTAACATTATGACTGGCAGCAGCCACAGGTACATTAGAAATTTGGTCAGACTCCATTTGCGCAATACTCGCGCATTCATGGCGTCCTTAGTGATCCGCCTTCAATTTTTGTGTCTAATTTATTGTATATTTGTATATATATATATACATATATATATATATATATATATACTATATATATATATATAATATTTAAGAGATTTATTTTATTCAAATATTCTTCTTGAATTTATTTACCAATAATTATAATTCTTTAAATGGCATAAATATATGTACTACGCCAATTTATGTAGTTATAATAGTTATTCCCACAAAAAAAAACGAAAAAAACGATATTGCTGTTTAGGATGCACAAAACTGCTTGTATAACTTTTTCTTGTGCAGGCAAGTTTTGTTTTTTTTTTTTTGGTATGGTGTAATTGTATATGGTAGTAATTTACACACTCTTTGTTAAAAATTGCTGTGTTCTTTTCGAACAGTGATAATTATCAGTTGATCTTAATGGATAAAATTTTTCATCAATCCGTATACCTCTCGTTGTACTGTTATACTTGTAATGATCACGTCTGATCTTCATTGTTAGCAATGCAATTTTTTTATCTGGTTGTTTTAAATAAGAATAGAAAAAAAAAGAGTAACAACAACAAATCACACACAACCAGAAATATATATATGAAAATTAATAATAGAAAATTCCGAATTTTTGTTTTTTTTTTCGTTTTTGGAGAAACACAAATTAAAATTGTAGAAATAGTGCGCCTATTACTAAGCCTACTAATAAATGTCCATCCAGAAAGTGTGTGATATCTTTGAAAGTATTTAAAATTTTCATATGATTTGTGATATTAAATTTTTTTGTGTTTTTTTTTTCTTGGATCAGTGATCGTGTTATTTTCACACGTAAAAATTTATTTAATGTCAAAAATGATGATTTGTTCATGTCACACGAGTTCTTTAGCACACGACGGTTGTTGTCCTCGTTTATCTTTTTCCGTCGTCATTCGGATAATATTTTCTGATTTTTTATTTTTTTTTGTGATTGTTGTTCCTTTTTTTCTCGTTTTTTGTTGTTGTTTTATTAAAAACACTATTCTTGAAAAGTCAACTTAATTAACTCTCGACTTCCTTTTAATTCTTCTTGTTGATGTTTGTTGTTTTTTTTTTTTAGTGTCGGATATAATAAGAAGACAAAAAACTGCTAAACTTCTTTCGAAAATATTTTCTATGCACGTTTTTTTTATTTTTCTCCTAATTTCTTCTTATTACTTTTTTTTCATTCACACATATAATTCTGTGCCTAAAATTCTGCTCGTTGTTATTGAAGTCGGAGTCTAGTCTAGTATAGTTTTCTGTTTCTTAGACAACAAGATAATTACAAAACGAAAAAAAACACAAACTAAGTAACTAGGATGCTGCTGAATAAGATGCTCTGGGAGATCTGTATGTATAGCAAAAAAAAAAAATGAAAAAAAAAGAAAAGATCGCACGTTTATAACACCGCACGTAACACTCGCGACACACGAACACCGTATATATATTTTCCTTCTATTTTTAACTTTTTCTTAAACAACACTTCACTCTCGACTAAAGTAAAGTTATAAATCTGATGAGGGAAGGAAAAATCTGCGTATACGCGCGCGCGCGCGCGCGTAACACACTCACACACGACGACTTAACTTTAAGATAGATGTTTCTCAGTTTATATATTATTTTATATGTGCGCCTGTATCAGAGAAGGAAAATGAACTTCGTTAAGGAACTTTTGAGATGCTGTATTTCCAATCCTGTATATCAATCTGCTACTATACTGCTACTATATACCGTATATATATAGGTGGTATATATGATGAGATAGAGAGCAGCAGACGAAAATGAAAATAAATTTTGCTATGTCTACTTTTTCTTGCTCCTTTTTTTTTTGGTTTTTTGTTTGTTCTTATTTATATTCAAATGCAACAGACAATTTACGCTTTTCTAGCAGTTCTAGCAGTATTTTCCATCCAGATAAATGATGATGTTGATACTAGTAGTAGTAGTAGTAGTAGTAAGTAGTCAAAAAAATAGTTGCTTACTTCTGTAGTTCGATAGTGAGTAGAATTTTGATAAAAAAAAATTCAATATTCGTATACCTAATACAGGAGGATCAGACAGGTGTGATCTTTATGTTATGCGATCGACATAATCCAGTGAGATCCAAGAGCTATGATAAAAATTATTTTACACTATTTGATACTCGATACTAAATCGAATCCGTACACATACACTGTTTCTATTTTTAGTATAGATGGGAAATTCACGATCGATTTTCAAAATTTTTTGATATCTCTACAATTTGCTCTTTTTTTGAAACGAGAAGATCACTGCACTTTTACACCACACATCAAAATAAAAGAATTTATTTAAAAAATAAAGGTGCACATCAACAACACACAAAAAAAAACATAAATTTGCATTTAAAATCTTTCGAAATTTTCGAAAAAAAAAAAAAAATATTTTTATTGAAAAAATTCGAAAATTGAACACGTAACTTTTTTTGGGTAACCCATACGTCTTCTCGTATGGCAAAAACAAAAAAAAACAAAAAATAGATATATGTATATAGGTCGGTCGGTTGTACTATACCAACAACACCACGGGATAAGGTAATATAGTAGAGATATATCACCAAACGATTAGGCGGCGGCGGCGTGAAGATCGAGAATGTCTAGCTTGGCTGTCTACACAAAAACTGTTTTGGAAATAGACCCGACGGATGTACTATATGGGATTCGGGTTCGGATTGTCGCCTGCAGCAACTCACTTCACTGAATCTCACTCACTTTAAGATTTTTGTTTTTGTTGTTGTTTTTTTTGTTGTTTTTTTTTCTATAGGTATACAACACCACGATCTACTCTCACCACATTATATATATTCGAAATTTTCTTTCGTATTAATAATAAATGAAATGAAAATTTTCCTTCTCCCGGTGCTCTTTGTAGATTTTTCATTTCATAGTATTTTTTTGTTTTTTTTTAACAATTCTAGTTTTCTTCTTCTTACTATTTGTTGCACGAAACGGGGGCGCTTTTTTATTTTTTTTTGTTTTATGTTTTTTTTTAATTAATGTTTTACAAGTTCTCACACAAAATTTATGTTATTTATTTTTTGTTTTATATTTTGTAATTTATTAACATAAGTCAATGACCATACCATAACCAACATAATTTAAATTAATTTCAACACTTTTTGAAATAAAATTGGTATTACATGCTTGCCCTATATACACATACATAGAAAATGTGTATGAAGGGAAGGATGGCAGGCAGTTAACAGTGATTCGCGCACTCCTCTTAAAAATAAATTTTTAATTATAATATTTTTCATAAAAATGATTTTCCACAAAAATCAATAATAAAACATCGCGAAACCAACCGGGTATCAAAGAACAAAAAAAAAAAAAAACACAAACGCAAACTATTCAAGCGGGAAATTCAAAAAGAAAAATGTAATCGCGCTCGATTATTACATATTTCACGGAAATCATCTCCTCGTTTTGGGTTCATATTGACGTTTTTGATTAATTTTTAATTTTCTTATTTATTTAAAAAGTTTTTTTTTTTATATCACACGTCTTTTGTTAAATATAAAAATGTGAAAAATCTCCTTCGAAAACGATTACGAGAACGAGAACCTTAAAAACATAATTATAAATTATTAACTAGATACGAACAGACTGACTGTCGACCAAAGACTAAAACTTGACTGACTGACTGTGTCGAATGTAAGTTGTTGTGTGTGGTGAGGTGATTCTTCTGGTTGCTGCGACTGCGATACTGGTCTGGTGGTGGTGTGCCGCGGTGTGGTGACTTGTAGTATGAAGTTTTCATACATTTTCAACGTAAAGATAAATCGATGACGACGGATACTTTGTTGAGAAACATTTTTATAATGATGTTGTTGGTTTTGAACAGATCGTTGGCTAGCAACTTTGTTTTTTGTTGCTCTGAGCCTGTCCCTTAGAAATTTTGTAAAACATCTGAACGTAACCAGAGTGAAGAGGCGGTTCGTTTTCAGTGTGACGCGATGATAGAAACTGGACGACGACGGACTGGATGGAGAGAGGTGCTGATTTCCTTCATCTTCGCAACAAAAATTCGCAGCTAAATTAAGACTTATGTTGTTTGGTATATTAAAGTGAAAAGAAGAAAATCCAGCCGGCAACATGATGAGAAGATGACCCGCCGCCGCGCCGGCCGTGTCGACCAATCGGTTCTCTCTACTTGTGTTGTTGTGACTCGACTCTCACTCATTAGATTCATTGAATAGAGATAACACGAATGTGATTAGCAACAAAGAACGCATTTCATCGCAATTCATATTATTTGATTCGATTATGCGTTGGTTGAATTTAGAGGGAGATTTTATGATGATACTGATATGTCGTACTTACACTGTGTGTGTGTGTCACCTCCAATCAGGTTCACACATGAAAATGATGTTTGATTAAAGTGTTGAGTTTAGTTAAAATTTGTTGTGTTTGGTTCGAAATGATTTAGTTTGATCTTAATTAAGTGTTCGTTGGTTTGGCTTGAGTGTGTTGCTGATTATTGTGAAATTGATAAAAAACAGAAATTATTTTTTTTTTTTGCGGGAAAAGATTGTTTGGAGAGAATTTTATTGTTTTTAGTATAAAAAAAAGTGTTCACCAGTTTAGGAACTAAATAATTTGAATGTTTTGTATCTGAATGTACAGAGATTAATAACCAATTTGAATGAATTAGAATCGTGTGTACAGTGTAAAAGAAATAGTAGGACAATTCTTTAAATTTAAGACACGATGGTTTTCTTAACAATAAATATAAGTTTATTTGATAGAAAAGGAAAATCAGTTTAATTTCCTCAAATCAAAGGAAGAACATTAAATGAATTTAGGTATTTTGCACCGGAAAACCTATAGGGTAAATGCACCAATTTGCGTTCACTACCCAATTCGCGGCCACTTCATTTTATAACATGCCATAAAACGACGTATTTTCCTTAAAATGCAGATATGTCTTTATCCTCATGTTCGTGTATATGTCTGCTACCCCTAAAGTGAGCAATGGGATGGTTGAGTTAAATCTGAGTCTTCAGAGCTTAGTTCATTAGGAGTCGGCATGTAAATAATACAAAAATGCAAGAAAACATATTTTTTTTGTAACGTAGTGCTATGAGTTTAAAATGTAAGAGACTGAGTTTTTTATGCCATTTTTATTTCGTAAGAAAGTTTTTTAAGTAGTTATATTTCAAATAAATATAATATTGTTTGAAATTTAAGTAAATTTTCGGAATAACCACATTAATTTTAGTGTCTGCGAAATGGATCAATGATTACTATCATGAGCCAGTTCGCGTGTACTGGTGGCCGCAAATTAGAGCTGCATTTTTTTACCTTGTCCAAATTGCGGCCTACAAGCAGCTCTTCATTAATTAGTCTGATTTAATGCATTGAATATAAGGAAATATGGAAAAATATACTGCTACAACACTAAATGAAGTATTGTCAGACATTTAAAAAGGAAAATTTTCTATTAGAACAGCATCTAGCATCAAATAAAATATTTCAAAAAACATTACAAGATAAATTGTCTGAAAGATATCCTGAAGATGTAGACAAGTTTGGACCATGAAGTATTTTAACGGAAACCGAAGAAAAAACTAGTTAAGTGATGAGAGTCGTTACCCACATGTGGGTTTCTATTAAATCCTGCTAGCCTTTTAAGCACAGTTCAAAAAAACCGGCCAAGAGCGAGTCGGACTCGCACACGAAGGGTTCCGTACCATCGTACAAGATTTAATACTATGTACTTTTTATTTTACTATTATTTTTTTATTTTCATTATTTGTTATTATAAGTAGTTGTTCAGAACAACTACTATTATAGCAGCTATAGTATTACTCACTCTTTTCATGTGTATACCTATTACGGTTCAAGAGATACAGCGATTGTTAAGGTCGAGCAAAAAACGCCGAAAAAACTACCTATTACGGTTCAAGAGATACAGCGATTGTTAAGGTCGAGCAAAAACAGCTGAAAAAGTCGAGATTCTTGGGCCCCCTTTAATTTTTAATTTAATTTAATTTTTATTATTTGTTATTATAGCAGCAATAGAAATACACACTCAATAAAAATTTCAACTCACTACCTATTACGGTTCATAAGATACAGCCCGCTGACAGACGGACAGCTGAGGCTTAGTACGGGTACGGAACCCAAAAAAGGAGCAAGACGATAGCACTAACACATCCTTCAAAAATAGGCGATCAGGGCGAAAATGTTACGACTTTTCCTGAAATGTAATCCAAAGCTAGCACATCCAATTCCCGAAGGCCTAACCGAAGCCAGAGATACTGTTTCTGAAGAGGTTATTCGAAAATGGTTTGATGAGCTGCAAAATTATAAAAAGGAGATGAATGCAGAAGGCATATTTGAAGAAACAGTGGTTTTTTCCTACTTACGACCACCTACGGATGTAGATAATAGCCATGCCAGAGGACTGATTTATAGTTCGTTTTGAGTCAGGCTGCATGAGAATATATCGAGAATGGGGTTTAATGGTTACATGGTTAATTACTCAACAAATTCAAAAACTTTTGTTGAGGGCCACAAGTCCCACTTAACATTGGAGCTATGCGAGTTTCTCAGACAAAGGGGATAATTTTCCTCCTAGCACAATACATATACTACAACGAGCAGGTGTTAATGTTATCAACTAATGCTTCATCAAAAAGTAACGGGAGTGGTTAAGTGATGATCTTGATTTATAGAGATGAGTTAGCTTTGGATCTTAGGGGCATGGCATTCAACGTGATCACTTTGCACAACCGAGAATATTGACAAGATCGTTATTCAATGATCTAATCATTCAATCTCGTGCAACACATGTGACTTCCTTCGAAGTCCGCAAGAGTGTCAAAGAATAAGCGAAATCAAGAAATCGGCAAAACTATGGATGGGATTGAAATTAAGGCAAAGCAGATCATTGAAAATTAAGAGGAAAAACGGAGAAATGATAGAGCCCTGGGGCACACGGTATTTATAGGGTGAGCTTCAGATGTAATACATCAAACAGATCAAAAACTCCCAATCCATAATAACAGTGGAGAGGAGAGACCAAGAGGTTCAAGTTTGGCCAAAAGTATATTGAACTGAATATAGCTTCAAGGCAAAAAAAAATGTTTTATTATTCTAATTTATAAAACCTTGAATTTCATTATGTTATGTAATTCCTTCTTGATTTGTTCCTTTTAATGTAATGAAATTTAAAAGATGCTGTTATGTAAAACAACACAGTTTAAATTGAATTATATAGTTTTAATCTGAAGAATGTTATGTTTTATGTACTGTGAATTATATCACAACTTTTATTTTTTAATGGCTTTTCAAATCAGAAATAACGAAAACTTAATAAAGTCGGATCTTTCAAAACAACATGTATTTTTTTTAAACTGGCCGCGAATTGGCACTTTGGTGGACCAAACTGGATTAGACTGGCCGCAAACTGATTATTTCCGCATACACTGATATTTTCAATTGTTATGCAGACTAGATAAATGTTTTGAGTTTTTAATTTAAATCAAAAGATAAATATTCAACTTACTATTGTACTACAAAAGATTAAACATCGACATTAAGTAAATTCTACTAAAAACCCCTCTTGTAAGGATGACATTTCCTTTAATGGCCGCGAATTGGTGCGTTTACCCTACGTAGAATCTCACTAATCCGGCACTAGAAAAAACCAGAGGATGCCGGATTATTAGAATGTTCGAATTACTCGATTGTATAAAAAAATTCATAATAAATAAAATAAAGCAATTCATAAAGGGTATACAATATATTTGTGTTAATGTTCTACAGGTTTTTTTTTTTATAACTGTAACATATGTCACAATTAATTAATTACATAGTTTTAAAATAATTATTAATAGAGGTCTGTCTTTGTGCAACTTGTAGTCCTTGTTTAAAAACCTTTTCTCGCATGTTTCGAACAATTATAATATCTTTAGCAGATACGCCGTTTTCTTTAGCCCATGTTATGTAGGTATTGAAACAATTAATGCTGTATCTGGTTTTACTTTTAGAGTTGTAGTTGTTGGTGGCTCCAATATTTCTACAAGGTTTTCTTCTTCTTGTACTGCTTCACATTTTTCTTCATCTATCATAATTTGCACTGTTTCTTCGGTCCCCTCAAGCCACTTCACTTGTCTCGAATCCTTTTTATACCCTAGATGAAATCATAGCGGTATACTAAGTTTGTCATTCCGTTTGTAACACCTCGAAATAATGATGGTAAAGCAAAATGGATTGGACACCCATTCATAATATTAAAAGTTATTTTGATTTTTGCATGTCGGTCCGTCCGTTCGTCTGTGCGCACGATCACTCGAGAACGCGTATACTTAGAGAGCTGAAATTTTGTACACGGACTTTAAAAAAAAAAAGTAAAATTAAGTTCGAAAATGAGACAAATCGGGCAACTCCTTCGTGGGGTTGCAATATAAAAATTTCGTTTTCCGCTATATATTTGGACACTGCCTGAGAACGCATCGACGTAGAGAGCTGAAATTTCGTACATGATATTTTTACTACATTAGAAAATAAAATGTCAAAAATGGACTAAATTGGGCAACTCCTGCTTGGTGTTGCCATATAAAAATTTAGGTTTTTTACGTACGCTTTGAAAACGATCAGTCCAAGACATTTTTATTGTACTAAAAACTTCTGCAGAATACGAAATCCTATAAAATTGGTTATTACCATTTTTTCTGTGCGACAAACTGTTCTAGAAATATATGCGAAAAACAACTTCAAAATCAATACTTGAATAGATCGGTGACCATACGAAATTTAATACGGGCATTCATCTAGGGTATCATAAGAATTGGTCTTAGACCAATTCTAGCTTTTTTACTTGTTTTAAAAATGAATTCAGAAATTCAGTACCTAATCATAAATACTTTACTCAAAGAGATACTGAATACAGTACCGAACGAGTACTGAATGACTATCGATTATTTATACTATCAAAAGTAAGAATTTTTAGACCCGTTGAGTGCCGCAACTATGTAAATATGCATTTTAATTACACGTGCATTCCATATTCAAATTTATAATACGAATTTTCGTCAATTGGACCTAAATTGTATGGATCCTTTCCCAGATGTATAATACAATGAACATTGTAGGTCTTATTACTAAAGTGCTTAACAAAATATCTTAACAAATCTTCTGCATATTTGTTATACTTCCGATAATACAGAGAGATGTTAAAATTCACACTGCTAAACTTAAACAAATAAAGTGTTTATACTATACTGATGGATGGTATAAAAGGAAACCTCTGAATTCTGAAGCTTTCATGAAGGGAAGGGACTTTGTACTTCTTGATTTACGTTGGAACTCAGAGCATAAGTAATTGTAACAACCTTCCAGAGGTTAATTTAATTGCTGAACCATAGTAAAACTATATTTATTCCCTAGACAGACTGTGCCCATAATGACTTAATTTGAAATTCAGGACGAAAATTATATCATTTGGAATGTCATTGATAGTTCCTCAATGTGATTAAAAATCATGCCAGGGATTCAATAATTTAATTAAATGCTATCAAAAAAATTTGCGAGTATTTACTGTAGTTGCAAAGCATTTAGTATAGAAAACAATTTTTGTTGCTTAAAGAGACCAAAAAGATAAGAAACTGGTAAAGAAATTTCTTTCATGATCAGCTGATGGCTGTCACTGCTAACTTTATTGGAAAAACTTTCCACTTTCCAATAAATTTAGCTCATTTTAATGACGGTAGGTGGCACTTTTATTGTAATTTCACTAAATAGAGTAAAATTTTGTTGCTTAAAGAGACCAAAAAGATAAGAAACTGGTAAAGAAATTTCTTTCATGATCAGCTGATGGCTGTCACTGCTAACTTTATTGGAAAAACTTTCCACTTTCCAATAAATTTAGCTCATTTTAATGACGGTAGGTGGCACTTTTATTGTAATTTCACTAAATGGAGTAAAATTTGGTTCAATCAAATGTTCCAAATGGGTCCTTGATGGACTTCATTTCACACTGCATATTTGGCTACATTTAATTAAAAATTAAGTCATTATGGAGACAGTCTGTCTAGGATAATACGATAACTCGATTTTCCTAACCATATTTGAAGTAGCTTCTTGCACAGCTTCATCGAAAAGATGCATTTTATCTAATATAAATTTATCCACCATATTAATAGCAACGAGTTCAAGTATCGATCTATCTTTTATATGATGATTTTCATCCTCTGCACAAGAAAAATTAAGCCTTTCTCTAAAGTCTGCATTAGTTCGTAATGCGGCATTTATCTCTGGAGAAACTATTTTCATTTTACCATTTTTAACAAATAATTTTTCACCTTTCGTAAAACATTTTTGACAACTAAAATAACCTTCAGTGATTTAATTTGCTTGATGAATGAAATGGAGAATAATTATGTAATGATTTAAATTACACTGTTACAAAAACAGATAAACTAGATATACTTTTGACGAGACATAGTGCGGGTTGTAGGTTTAGTGGACCTAAAGGTAGTGGCATATTAGAAATTTCTCATACACCCTCAAAATCTCATTTTAGACCAAAAAAACCGTTATTCGGTAGGTCCATGTAAATAATAATTTATAACTCCGCCATTTTTTATTCCATGTCTAATTTTGATACATGAAACTAGAGAAATAGGCCTTTCTAACCATATGTTCCTTATTTCGTTGCGATGAAAAGTCAAGAAGTTACAGTCGAAAACATTTCGAAATTTACCATTTTTTACACATTTTTCCAAGTTTGACAACAATTTGATGGCTTATTTTGCTCTACAATATTTTTTTCTGTTCATATCACTAATAGCGAATTCGATTACACATCTAATGACAATTTGTTAACTAAAATCGATTGAAATTTGACTGAGTTATCGAATTTTTGCTCATTAAGCAGCTATATGTCCGTATAATATTGAACTACAGACAAAGTTAAAGAAGCACTAAGCTTTTACCCCGAAAACTGTGAGAACAAAAAAATGCAGCAAATAACAACAACTAAAACAACAACAACAAATAAAACAAATTCAAAAGCCGTTGTCAGTAACACCAACTTAAAAATTAATTTCATAACGCATTCCCAAAAGTATGGTACAGTAGTTTTGATGACAATTTTGTTTGTAATGTAAGGCGGTAATACCAAGTATCCTTGTTACCATTGAGAGTGGGATAGTCCTGAAAGAAATATTAGTGTGAGTGCAAAAAGTGAATGTTGATGGTCAATGGACATGTTTTAGCCCATTTCAGCGTAGGCACTAAAAAATTCCTGTACAACGTTTACGTAGTCGGAACTTTCTTGTTGGCATGGAAATTATTGCACAATGAAACAAAACTATTCCAGACTCGTCTTTGCACAGTACTCAGTTTGGTTGTAAAATCGTTGTCCAGCGTAATTTTCTGAAATTGTGACCCAATGAATGTTCCTGAAAATTAGCTGAAATTAATTGAAATATTTAAGTACTTTTTGCCAACAAATGAAGATTTAGGATACTTTCGTTGAATTTAGCTTCACTCAATCTAGAAAACTTTGCTCTGAGTTGACGAAATGCTTCGCCGTCGATGTTTAAATTTTCACTAACTGCTTCATGTACCCGATCTTCAAATGCAGTGGTGGTAGGATGAAATTTTCAAGCCAACCAATGGAATGTTCAAAACATTTTACTTTCCAATTTGAATCGCTGTACGTGGTGGCCACTCAGTCAGTTCGTTTACACCTTTTTCGCACATGACTATACCACTCACAAAAGTAACAAATATACTTGGTACTACCCACTGACATGTATAACATAGACCGCTGACACCACTGAAATCGCTTTCAATATCATGGGATCACTTTTCTTTTGTTGTCTTTTTTTGGTTTAACGACTGGATTCCACTGAACTTGAAATAATAAGTTCTATGCGAAATCCACCATAGTTCAGTTTCAGTTCAATGGATTTTCTAAATGAACATATAGAATAGAGATAGATGCCAATATAACATATGCAATCCTTTCTCTGTCCCACATAGCTAATTTCAGGGATTGGCAGACAAAAATTGCTTAATTTTATTTCCTTAGAAATCGATTTTAAGGAATATTTGATGTTATCGGAGATAAAATTCCAATAAAAATAATAATTTTGAATATATTTGGAATTTCTTGAATCTGTAGTAAGAATGCTAAAGCGAAAATGAAACTTCAAATTAAGATAGTTTTCACACTCCTGCCAACGAAAGTGGACTCATATGAAATAGAAGATCCAGCAGTCTATATTATACATGTCAGTGGTACTACCGCCTTACATTCCAAACAAAATTGTCATTAAAACTACTGTATTATACTTTTGGACATGCGTCATGAAATTTGATTCTAAGTTGGTGTTACTGACAAAGGCTTTTGAATTTGTTGTTGTGGTTGTTGTTATTTGCTGCATTTTTTTCGTTTTTTCTTTAACTTTCTCTGTAGTTCAATATTATACGGGCATATAGCTGCTTAATGAGCAAAAATTCGATAACTCAGTCAAATTTCAATCGATATTAGTTAACAAATTGTCATTAGATGTGTAATCGAATTCGCTATTAGTGATATGAACAGAAAAAAATATTGTAGAGCAAAATAAGCCATCAAATTGTTGTCAAAGTTGGAAAAATGTGTAAAAAATGGTAAATTTCGAAATGTTTTCGACTGTAACTTCGTGACTTTTCATCGCAACGAAATAAAGAACATATGGTTAGAAAGACCTATTTATCTACTTTCATGCACAATAAAAAAAATTCGACATGCAATAAAAATGGCGGAGTTATAAATTATTATTTATATTGACCTACCGAATAACGGTTTTTTTGGTCTAAAATGAGATTTTGAGGGTGTATGAGAAATTTCTAGTATGCGACTACTTTTAGTTCCACTAGACCTACAACCTGCACTATGTCTCGTCAAAAGTATATTTTCGCTGTAACACAGTGTTATTAACCATCCCATAATTAACTAAATCAATCATTTCATTCACAAATGTCTTCAAAAATGCGTTGAATTTCTCTGTAAATTATAAACGGTGCCAAGAATACAACCAAAAAACTATTTTCTCCACTTGCTCATGTAGGTGTCCCGTCGACACAAAAAGACGTTTCTAAATAATTAATTTCTTCGATTGTATTTTTCTTGTATGAATCCAATAACGATTTGAAGGACTTTTCAACTTTTCAACCCCAAAATGACCATTTGTCCATTTGACAATTTTTTTTATATATTTGGTGTTAGACGAATAGCGGGTGTACACAATACTTTTCTAGCATCCCATACTATTACTTCCATTACCTTCTTCCTTTAATATTTTTAGTAATACATATTGTCAAATGTGTGTGACTTATAAATTACATGAAGTAGTCCACGTTTGAATAATGAATTAATGCAATAACGAGCTTTCATGATCTTGAATTACTTCCAGGAATTCTTCTTCATTTATTAATTAATATCTGTAAATAATGATATTCAAGAAAAACCTATCCTTTAGTTTTATTATACACTTGTATATGTTTTGTTTTTATTTTTTGTACAATAAAATAGAACTTCCAGTTGGTTAAGATTTATTAAAAGATAATGTTAATAATGTCAATACAATATGACTAGTCTTGTCCAGGTCACCAAACCAACTGTCGGCTAGTGTCTCTCTGCTTCTCGCTCTGCTCATCTAGCGGTACTCTCAATGTGTGCTACATACATGTCTATATACATTGAGCATAGGCGTCGTTAACTATTATCTATTTATATGGTACATTTAATTTTAAGTGATTATGCAACATCTTCCCCTTTTGACTAAACCTTTAATTAAAACTAGTTTTTAATGAAGTTTCAATTTCTGATTTATTAAAGGTGTGACTCTAATAAATGCCTTCTTAACTAAAAATTATTAAAAATTCAATAATTAAATTTCAATGTTCAAATGATATCTTAATAATATATATACATTATTTCACTAATCGATGCTAATACTAGAATTCCAAAAATAGTTCCTTAATTCAATTTTTTTTTTTTCATTACATATTTGTAACATCGAAAAAGGAAGTGCGAACTGTTCTAATTTCAACGTGTAATATTTTTCCTCATTTTGCCTTAGCCTTGGAACGGGTGTAATAAGATTTCGTTGAGCTGTTATTTTGCGTTTGAAAAGTATCAAATTTATCATCAGTTGGTGTAGCCCTTTTTCTTAAATGTATTTGATTCCTGCGATATACACCACCACTATTCAATTCAATTATATACGATCTTTTTATAAGACTTTTCCAGGATACCATCTTTTATTAGGTTTTTGTATCCATACTTCATCCCCTTCATTAAATTTCTTTTCATTTTCTCTGTGGTTTTGATCATACCATTTTTTTACTTTTTCCTTTTGTGCACGTATCTTTTCGATTGCTTCGGTTACTATTTTGGGTTTTAATAAGTTGTCATGAATTCTTGTTCTTGTACGTCTACTTAAAAGTAGTTGTGCAGGAGAGCTTTCTAATCCAGTTAGTGGTGTATTTCTGTACTCCAGTAAGACTGCATAGAAAGATCGTTCGGAATTCATTGCCTTGCTTAAAATATGTTTGCTAATACCCACATACCTTTCACCTAGTCCATTTGACTTGGGGTAGTAAGGGCTTGAAAATATAAACTTTGCACCTATTGATTCTGCATACTCTAAACATGGGCTACAATTAAAAGGGGAATTGTCTGTTACAATTTCCTTGGGATAGCCGTGAGTGGCGAATACAACATGTAATTTTTTTATTATTTCATTGGCTGTTTTATTTTTTAGTGGGAGTATTTCTAGCCATCTCGAGTAATAATCCACAAGAACTAGATATGCGTGATTAGAGAAATCAAATATATCTAAAGCCACTTTAATAAAGGGTATATTTGGAATTTCATGAAAAATAATAGAATCTTTTTTATTAGAATATTGTCTATGTTGACAAACTGAACATTTATTGATTATTTTTTCTATATCGACATTCATATTTTTCCAATATAAAAGAGTTTTTGCTCGCTCCTTGGTTTTTGAAATACCTTGATGATCCTCGTGCAAGATACTAAGATATTCTTTTTGAAGTGCTCTGGAGACCATAATTCTATCATCATAAAACAGTATGTTCTCTTCAACATATATTTTATGTCTAATTTTGTAATAAATTTTTAAGTCTTCTTCTACTTTTGATATATCATTTGGCCATCCATTTATAATATGTTTCATTAATTTGAGTAGGATAGGGTCCTTTTGTACTTCGTTTATTAATTGTTCTTTTCATGAATCACTAATGTTTAAGGAATGAACAATTTCATTGAAGTCTTCCTCTTCAGGATCTTCTTCATTGTTTAGATAAAATCGCGACAGTAAGTCCGCAATATATAAGTATTTACCCGGCAAATATTCTACTTCCAGGTTATATCTTAATAATTTTAACTTAATTCTTTGGATTCTTGTTACATAAATTTTTTCTAAATCTCGTTTGAAAATGGAAATTAGTAGTTTATGGTCTGTTTGAACCTTTACAGGTCTGCCGTATATATAAAAATGAAATTTACTACAGGCAAACGTAATACCAAGAAGCTCCTTCTCAATTTGAGCATACCCTTGCTCTGTTTTCGAGAGACTTCTTGATGTAAATGATATTGGCTTACCATCTTGTAATAAACAGCACCCTAAGCCAACTTCTGCTTCTGCAATTAGTCTTTTAATTTTATTAAGATCTAGACTATGTACATCTAACCATGAAAATGTCACATTTTTCTTAAGAAGATTTCTCATATTCGTCGTTTTTTCTGCTAAATTAGGTATATAGCTTCGTAAATAATTTATCATACCCAGTATACGTTGTAAATCTTTTTTATTACTTGGTGGTTGAATATTCATAATTGCTTTGACTCTATCTGGGTCGAGACTCACTCCATTTTCTGAAAAGACGTGGCCTAAATACTTCACCATTGTTAGTTTATATTGAAGTTTTGACAAATTAAATTTTATGCCCTATTTCCGCGCCCGGTCAAAAACTAACTTTAAATTCTCATCATGATCCTTTTCAGTCCTTCCGAAAATAATCACATCATCTATATATACAAAGACTCCAGGTAAATCTGAAAAACTCCCATGGGTATATCTCTGGAAAATTTCAGGTGCTACTCTCAGCCCAAAGGGAAGTCTACAAAATTTATAAAACCCTAAAGGTGAATTAAAAGTGCACAAATCACTTGAACTAGAATCCAATTCTACCTGCCAAAATCCATTTTTAACATCAAGGACAGTGAAGAATTTCATTCCACTTAAGTTCACCTTTAAATCATCTATTGTTGGTATTAAGAAGTGTTCTTCCACCAAGGCTTCATTAAGATCCTTTGGATCTAAACATACGCGAATAGTTTTGTCTGGCTTTTCTACTATCACCAGATTATTTACCCAGCCTTGTGGATTTTCCACCTTTTGAATTATACCTTGTTTTTCTAGAGCAATAAATGTCTCTTTCATTGGTTTATACAAGGCATTCGGAATGCGACGCGGTGGTTTTATAACGGGGTTAGTATTTGGTTTTAGTTTTAATTTATATTTTTTTGAAAATTTTCCAATCAACTCAAATAAATCACTATATTCTACTTTTAATTTAGATTTTTCAGTATTCAAATTATCGATTCTTTTAATTAAATTTAGATTCACACAACTTTTAATTCCTAAAATAGGTGACGAGTGTGTTTCCACCACTAAAAAATCTTGTTCAAGGGAAAAGCGTCCAACCTTACATTGTAGTTTAATTGTACCAACTGGAAAAATCTTACAACCACCGTATGCCTCAAGAGTTTTGACTGGTTTTATTTCGTTAATATTCGTTTTTTGTAGTTTTCTTTTATTATATACGATTTTAGGTAAAACATTAACTTCAGATGCCGTATCTAACTTAAACGTCACTGGAATATCCTCCACAAATATATTTTGCTTCCAGCATTCCATATTTTTATTTGTAAGTTCGTATATAAGGTAGTTACTCTCACCTGATTCATTAATTTTGATACCTTTCAATTCCGAATTCTCTTCTTTTAGCTCATTTATTTTTTTGGCCTTACAGGCTATCGCAAAGTGATTGAGCTTCTTGCATTTTTTGCATAATTTTCCCCAAGCAGGACACTTATTTATTTGTTGCTTTGTGTAGCACTTTTCACAACAATATATTGCCTTTCCTTTTTCGTTGTTGCTAAAATTAGAGTAAATTTCTAATATTTCTTTTTAAGTTTTTAATTCCATCATTTCAATAAGAAGTGTAATCTTGCAAAATATCGATATTTGAAATTTTGTTAGAAAAAATATTCTTACTTGTTTTTTGTAATCTTCACCACAATTAGGTTTAAATATTTTTATTATTATTATTTATTTTTAATTTTTGAATAAATATTTAATTAAAATACATCACAGAGTGTAAACTTCACCACTACAATTTTTGACAAATAGTACTGGAATTAGGAACTCTAAACTCGGAATATATGAGACAATATTCCTTACCGTACTAAGCATAAATGTAGCCGGGAGGATAATGTCGGGATTGTAATTGTGGGAACCTAGGTTCAAATCCAAGTGATATGGAGAAAGATTTGTTAATGTTCTGAGATTCTATAGAAATTTTATAAATGTAATACAGTGAAAAGGATGTTATTACAAATAAAGACGTATGAAATACAGGTATTGTAAAAAATGTGCCAAATTAATTTTTTGCTATGTACACTGAGAGAAAAAATTACTATTTTTTTACCTACATTCAAGATAGTAAAATAAGTTGAATTTAGCATAAAATTATGTATAATTGTCATATTAAATAGTGTAAGAAAAAAGTTTTAAATATGTAATGTATGGAAATCAATTGATTAACAAGTAAAATTTCACTTGGAATAGTGCAAGGAAATAAGTTTTAAACATGTAATTTTCCCTCTTTAATGCGCAAATTGACAGATTTATAACGAAAATTATTGTCTCTTAACTGCTTTCCGCACATCCTTGTCTGCTAATTCCCCAATTCGCAAAAAAGTACATACCAAGCGTATTCCTCCTACGTATTCCTGCTACGCTTGGCAGGGTTGGACCATTTACACAGCAGGTTTTGAATGCTCTCAACCTCTTCCTCATCCATACCATGGTACAAAGAATATACGGTATGCTGGTATGAAATGAAAGCTCTTTAAAGCTTTCTGTGGCGTCATAACGAGCCACTTTTCCAAATGAACATAGGAATAAATGAACTAAATACCATTTTCTGTTCAAATTATTATTTTATTTTATTTCTTTTCCTTGCACGTTTATTTCATTCTTCCTTTCTATTTAAATGCTTAATACAAAAGTAATTTAGCCTTCCTTCTTAAGTGTCTATTTGTTCTGCTAATTTAATGATCTTCTTCAAAAAATCTTTAGAGGTATAAATAAGTTCTTTCAAGGATATTTATTTTGCATCTCCTGTATTTCTTCTTTTGGATAAGTCTTTTATAATTTTTTTTTTAAGCGCTATCAGGTTTTAAATCATCTATTTCTCCAAATTCAAGTTCCGATCCCTGCAAGTATTGCCCTGTTCTAATCTACAGCTTTTAATGACTACCTACTCTTAAAACAAAATCTTCATTTTGTGAAAACCAACCTAATGTTAAGTTTTCAGAATCAACTTCTTCAAGGATACCCACTGAACACAGAATATTTTCATTACATCCTATAAATATATAAATATGTATAGTCTAATTTAAAAAGAAAAAAATTTAACTCAACGAAAATAGGAAATTAAAGTAGGAGAAATATAGATAGTTTACAATAACATAATGTTAAAAGTAAATTACAACTTTTCTAAGATTTTTATACCTTTTTAAATGGAACTAATTCAACATACCTAATAAGTATGATCTTAATCTATGTACACTTAAAGTCTGTAGTAGTAGGGTGGTCTTTCAAACCACCTTTAGATCTTATGGCACTGAAGAAATTATCTATGATATTTTGATTAAGTCGACTTGTATGTAAGGATATATTCCATTTTAAAAAACCCCGTTAAATATGTATGCAAATCCGATTAATTTATTATTGAAATGCCTTTTATGCATTCATTCGCTGTGCACGTTTTAACCTAATGCCATCGACAAGAAAAGTGGCTCGTTTTGAGGTCATAAAAAGCTTAAAGCTTTCAAGATGGAAAAAACACGTTCAGATACCAGCATACCTTATATTCCTTGTACCATGGTCCATACAACTTTACAGAAGGCTTTGTGTGGAGCTTTCAAGAGCTTTGCACATTGCGATTCTTAGCAGAGTTTCTGTCAACTTAGGACATATCTTGGGCTATAGCTGTCTTGAAATCGCACATGTTGTTAGTTCTCTCAATCTGCGATTAGCCAGCTTACAGCTTTATTGTTCTAGAATCATTTTCGCTTATTTAAGACCCGACAATTTAAATTAAGGAAGCAAAATAATTATAAACCGTTGCTGCTCGACACAAAAGTCACTGCATGAATGAACCTTTCTATCTCATTTCACATTTATATTGAATGCCGTGGCTTCTTAAACTTGTACATAAAATTTACTGAATTTACGGTATAAATGTGCACAGCATCTCAAAGTGTGAACAAAATTACGTGATTTATATTTAATGTAAACGTAATTACATTAGTTTAAATTATTTCAACTTAAAATTCCCTGATATCTTTAATATTGCGTGAATTTTATTAGTAATTTACTCCAGAGTTATGTAAAATTAAGGAAAAAAGTGTAACTTTTTTACTATTTAAAAATTAGTAAATTTCAATTTATTTTTCTCAGTGTAGCCTAGACTAGATTTTTACTGATATTCAGTACTGTGTCCGTACTCAAATAAATTGAAAAATCTGTACTTGCAGTAGCGATTCAGTAGCTAATGTCAGTATCTAACAATTACAATAAACGATATTGAACAGTACTAAAATCAGTTATGTCAGCGATATCTAATGACTACAGAAATATGTGTCTCATTACGAACTTATGAGTATCGAAAATTTTCCGCTTGAATTCTGCATGTTTCAGTATTGGGAGGGAAATTGAGTTCCGATAGACTTCCGCTGGAATTCAGATTTGTTAAACGGATACTATTTTGCCATTATTAAAAGCATTTCAAAATTTTTATAAACATTCTGATTTATGTAGAAAAAATTACTACACAATGACAAATCTTAAAGGTGCAATCGAATTTAAATCAGTTGATTGATCCTGAAAGTTTTTGGACTTATCTTTAGACTTAAAAAAACTGATTGGGGCAATATTTATTTAAAGAACTCTGTGATTTCGTAATGAATTTAATGTGTCTACCACACAGTTCTGCTGCCACTAAACGAGTCTTCTCAGACCTCTAACTAACTAAAACAAATAAGTCAAATAGATTTGTTCTAAATGCATAATGTTTACAAAAAGGCAAATAGAAAGTCGAAATAAAAAATATTTTTGTCCAGACACCGTAATTACATAAAGCAACTTAAAATCGCGCTTAATAATCATAAATATCGACATAAAACATTTAACATACTATATATAGTATATAAATGTACTACCTTATTTATTATGTGCTGTGAAAAGGAATGAATTTAAAAATTAATATTTTTTGTTCAACTTAAGCTCTACATATATTTTCTAATTCTGCGACTTATTCAGTTTTATTTTGTATGAATTGTATAAATTTTTTTTTTTATTGTTAACAGAAAGAGATATTATATATTTTTTTAAATAAAATGTTATTATTAATTACTTCTTTTTTCTTTAAGATTGCTACTTTTTGCAACTTTTTTTGACAATATTTTGCTAATTTGCTACTTTTTCCCTTGAGACTTTCTACTTTTATTCATACCTCTTGTGGCAATACTCCAGCGCCCCAGCACTAACTTCCATACTAGATAAGTTTTAATAAAAATTAAAAAAAAAAACTATTTGGTAGTATATGACACATAAGAAATGAACCCTACATTTCAGGAAAAACAAAACAAACAAATTTGACCATTTTCTACATTTTAGGAATAAAAACCAAATATAGGTTTTCCAAGGTGGAACTTTCCTACATCGTATCGAAAATTATGTAAGCTTTGTGACATAAATTGTTGCCGCTCATTTTAGAGAAAATACTGCATACTTATGAATGAATTTGATTTAACTGTATTTCCTGAAACTCATATGACTGGTAGTGAAATTAAGTTAGATAATTACCATATTAGATGCGACAGTATATCCAGGCATACAAATATAGGTGGTGTAAAGCTGGCAACCGAAGCAACACTCCGAAAATCAACTAGGCCGGCTAGACCCCCTACCGGTACCAGGAGACTGGCCATGCAACCAACAGCAACAAAATCTCCCGATGCATCACTTAAGAAAGTAGTTTTCACAGCTTCAGCGACAAGATCGCACGGCATCGACTTCTTCAAAGGCCAGCACTGATGGCTTCATCATCAACCACAGCATCATACAACGTACCACCCAAAAAGCCAGTATCATCGGCCTTAACTCCAACACCAGCAAAAACAAGACCGCATGACGCGTTGGCAAAAAAGCCAGCTTTGACGGCTTTAGCAAGCACACCACATTATGGGTCACCCGAAGCACCCGTAAACCAGTCAGCATTACCGACGCCACAAGATGCGTTAGCTCTAGGGTCAGCTTTTTCCCCGACATAGCAGAATATGCCAACTCCACCAGTTACATCAGCGCCATGCATCAACGCCCAGCTTCATCTGCAGTACGACCTACAATGAGACCTCCACCTGATTTAATAATAGAAGCTCGGCTCTGGGAACAAGTCAAATCCCAGCCGATCCCATGGCTAAAGGTTTTCTCAGCGAGAAAGGGATACCGCATAACTACCGAGGACGGGGATGCCCTCCGGTTTCTCAGGATGTGCAACGGATAAATAAGGGTACGATTGCAAATAAAAAACACAAGTAAGTTCATAAAATTTATTTGTTTTTACAAGAACGTTTTCAGTTGCTCCATTCCTAGAGGTGGGAGGATGTTCCGTCGCGGAACACAAATTAAATTAAAATAAAAACTCACAAATAAAAAATTCCAAGATGATAATACAAATTTATTCCGCGATGACATGGCTTCATCAAACATTGTAATTACCTAAAAACAAAATAAACATAAAAACAAATGTAAATAAATGGTAAAGTCTCAGATTATTTCATGATCTTATTTATCATTTCATGATCTGAGACTTTAACCAAAGGCTACACTTACGCGCAACGTACCGACAGTCCAAAGCTGAATGTCACCATTTCATATTTTTCTGAAAAACAAAAGAAAAACAAATGATTAATTATAAATAAATATTCAAAACATAACAACTTACCTCCAACTAACAGCTGCTGTTATTGAACTAGGATGAGTGATTCGCTTGGGACGTAAAGTCCCGACATCCAGCATGAGCTGACAGATCACCCGACGGACAGCGTTGACTGCAGGGCGGCACGCTAGTACGCCTAAACTATTGGCGGAGAGTGTGGGGGGTTCCACAAAAAGACCTGCCGCTGCCGTTTGCCATATACAAAAAAATTCTTCGTGCCTACAACGAACAGTCAGCACCCACTCGGTCCTGAAGGGACCCTTACGTCACTTACCCGTATTTTGGTGGAAGGCGTAGATGTTTTACCTTCCTTTACCGGCCCCATCCTCCCATTTGACTATGGGGGGCACAATTATCCAAAGTCCCTTATTGACCTGTAAAGATAGAGAGAGAGAGACTAGGCGAGCCTAGACGACCTTCATCCTATGTGCGAGGGCTCCGGGATGTGAAGGAAGAATTAAAAGTTCAGCTTCTCATAGTTACGTTATAATAGCTCTCGTTTAATACAAAATTTTGGTCTTCTCCTCACATAAAGTTTGCGAATACAAATCTCCTAGCTGTCATGCATTCCGCGCTGGCAGTTTAACGTACTTACACTTAATCAAAAGAAGATAATCAGAATAATGACATTTGCCTAAAGATATATATATATGTAATGTACTCCATCTGATCAAAAATAATATCGCAGAAACTTATGTAATCGTCAAACGATTGGATATCCAATTGTCTGTCTTGTTTTGTTTTCGTTCATGTCATTCTTAATATATGGATCATATAATCCACATATAATCCAGCTGGAACTAGAACTACGGTCACCGTGTAATTGTAGCCTAAAGTAATAAGAATAACGTTGGTCATAAGCCTATCCCATAATTTCTAACTAAAATTTAAAAATTCAATTCCATAGAAATGGAAAAATGCCAAAAGTAGATTAACAGAATCTGAAGAGTACTCAATAAATCAACCGTTTCTCGCAGGTAATTGTACCATTATATAAAAATTTAGCACTAATCCTAATTTCTCTACAGACTTAGTAGATAAGCTTTGGAAAACTAAAAAACTTAATAATAAAAAAATTATTCTACGGGTCTTTTTCTTCACTAATTTTAACCCATGAAATGAGAAGTAAAGAAGAACAAATTCAAAAAAATTTACAGATATTCAGTCAGACTATTCCTAATTTAATAGATATAGAGACAAATAATACTTAACTCCTTTATCTAATGTATGTTGCGGTATTACTACTTAGCATTTTAGAAAATTTCTGTTCATACCAGCTTAATCCTCTATGAGAAATCAGCTGTTCCAAAAGCACTAATCAAATTTGTTGTATTCTCATCAATACCGCAAATTCCTAAGATTCCATCTCTTTGGTCAACACTATGTATAAGTCCTGGTTTAAACCGCACAGATTTATTAACACCGTTCTGCTCTTTTATTGTATTCTGCCGATATTCATGAAGATGATCCAGTGATTTATCAGGTTTATTAATGGGATTTCATCTAGCTCTTCTTCAGCCTTTTTTTCTTCATTTTTTTTATAGGTCAAATCTTTATTCCATGGTATCTGTTAAACACTACAGAATCTTTCCGATTTGAGAAGCAAGGGCAAAAGTGATGGTAGTTTCAAAGCAATTAACCTGCATTAGCGATGCTGCCTAAAATTTGAAAGATTGTTCAAAATCCTTTTCTAAAATTTTATTGAGAGGCTTTGCAGAATCTCTTACTGGTTCTGGTTCAATCTATTTACTTTTCTCAGCAAGCAATACAAGCGGATGAATTTTAGCTTCCTTTATGAACACTGTATTTCTTGTTTATTCATCCAGCATCCTTCGGAAATTCCTAAAGTACTTTATTTATTGAATTTGCCACTACCAAAATTTATCGAAATTCTTACCTTTTCGGGCACGATGTCGTTGAAAATTTTCGGTATTCAGTTTTTTATTCACTCGACTTCTTTCACGCCCTATTTTTGTCCGAGAAGTAAGGCAGATTGATTGCCTTCTTCTTACTTATCTTTACCGTCAACATGTCACCCCGAGCTTAAGGAAATGCATTTCTCTCGGCCGGGTGCGTTCAGTTTTCATGCTGTAGTCGGCAGCAGGCCGGGCATATACGCTTCAGTATGACATGTAGCATATTGCTATATGCAATACGCTATGACCATAACACTGCCATGAAACACTTTGACATATTCAAAATGGAAGCTCACAACACAGAGAAAATTATTCTCATTAGAAAATCCATACTGACGTCACAGCGTGACTTAATATATGGATGACGCTGAGCGTCATTGGCAACGCCACCGGCAGACACAATTCCTATTGTGTTTCTGCCTATAAATAGTGAGCTGCTGGCATCAGAAAATCACTCAAGCTCTGACTGAGCAACAAGACAGATCGGCAGTTAAAATTGAAGCCATTGTAGTCTTGCTTAACAAACTGAAAACCACGGGAAGTAAATGAATCCCTTTTTACTAACATTCAAAACTTTGATATTTAATTTATTTCTGTATCCAATATTGGGAGTATTGATCCCAGCCATTTTTCTTATGAGCAGTTATATGACGCTCACTCTTTCAACCAAAATCCTACCACCTTTATTTTGGCTTTATTAATGATAGTTCCTTTTTCCATTACAGATTAAGGAATAAAATCGCCAATGGAGGCCCGATTAACTAAAATCTATTCTAGGTAGAGTAAGGCACGAGTAAGGCACAAAAAAAAAGAAATTTTGAAATTATATAAAGGTAGTTTTAGTGAATTGAATCAATTTTAAGCACCAGAATTTTGTAGTCTGTAAGAAATATTGTGTGAAGAATAAAAAGTGCATTTTTTGTTATTTTGGAAATTCGACTTGTCTTTTCATTTTTTAAACAGGCACCTGCCCTTTTTTATGATTAAGCCCACATTGGGACTTAACAATTACAAAATGTGTGTTTTATTTACAAATGAAAACAGGACTAACAGATGGCCTACCCTTTAGTAGGTGAATATTTTTAAAAAAATATTTAGAAATATAACATTCAATAGTATGTACAGAGCAACTGCAACTGAGGTTCAAAAAAAAAAAAAAAAAAATGGTTGGCGCCAATATGCTTATTGAGTTTTTGAAGTATGCGGTTCAGCATTTGTAGATTTGATAAATACGTTATTTATAAATGGTTGCTTTCCGGATAAATGGAACAAATTAGTAGCTACACCAATATAGGGAAGGTTACTGGAGCAGATAATTGGGAGGACCTACATACAGGGCCGGTGGGTTTTAAATTTTCAATGGGTTGCAGCATATAGATTTTAATAATATTAATTAAAATTTTACCTACACCGAAGAAATGCAAATATATTTATTTTCTCCAAAAACATTGAAAAAGTTAGTCAGCTTTTTTGAGATGATTCGTTGTTGCCCTGTTCCACCTATTTGCTAAACTGCATATTAATTGCATGATTCACTATCAGAGCATGCTAAACACACACTCGCTAAAGTCACACGGTTAATAAATGAACGGTCAACAATACAAGCCTTTCATCACTTAGTCGGTACAAGTATTAGTATGTTGAACTAAACATAGACCAAACACCGGATGAAATGACATGCAAAATATAACATAGAACAAATGATTAAGGTATTATAAAGGTGATTTTTTCGTACCAGCTTAAGTTAGACCTTGAAAAGCTAACATGCAATAGAGGTAGCTTTCGCAAATTATGCCTACTATCATGAAAAGACATTTTGTTAAGTAATAACGAAGAATCAATATTTCCGTTTTAGAGTTGACGCACATTTAGAGTGTGCACATTTAAAAGCTTCAAGTGATCCTCATAGGGTGGAAGAATTAATGAATTACACTGTGTTACAAAAAAAGATAAACTAGGTATACCTTTGACGAGACATAGTGTGGGATAGAGGTCTAGTGGAAGTAAGAGTAGTGGCATACTAACGGGTTTTCCAATAAGAGGTGTTATTGTGATATTCAAAGAAAAATGCCATTTTTTGAGATAAATGATCGGATCTTTATTTCATTATAAAGAGGAAGGTATGCCGTTAATAATGGAAAATAACATCAGCCAAATGACCACCACGACCACGCCTACAGGACCATATCCTTTTCATGAAATTTTCCATAACCAAATCGCAAAGTGGCTGCCCTATGTCCTCGATGATAGCCTCACGAATTCCATCTTTGAGGTCTTGAATCGACGCTGGGCTGTTGGCGTAGACCTTCTCTTTCACGTGGCCCCAAAGGAAGAAGTCGCAAGGTGTTAAATCACAAGATCCGGTGGCCAATTGTGATCACCTCTTCGAGAGATAACACGGTCCGGAAACTTTTCCCGTAAAAGATCAATGGTTTCGTTGCTTGTATGGCACGTAGCGCCGTCTTGTTGAAAGTAAACGTTGTCCAGATCAATACCATCCAATTCCGGCCATAGAAAATCATTAATCATCTGTCGATAGCGCAATCCATTCATCGTAACTGTTGCTCCCGCCTCATTTTCAAAAAGGTAAGATCCAATGACCCCGCGGGACCATAAACCGCACCAAACAGTCACACGTTGAGGATACAGACGCTTTTCAACAATAACTCTTGGGTTTTCCGAGCCCCAGATGCGACAATTTTGCTTGTTGACGAAGCCATCGAGGTGGAAATGGGTGTCACCACTCAAGATGAGTTTTCGATGGAATTCCGGATCATTTTCATGCATTTCAAGGACCCAATCAGCAAAGACTCGACGTTGTTGATGATTGGCCGGCTTGAGTTCTTGTGTTAACTGAACTTTATAAGCCTTAAGACCCAAATCTTTATGCAAAATACGGTGTAATGACGTTTGTGGAATGCCTAATTCCAAAGAACGACGAGGAATGGACAAACCGGGTTTTATTCTTCACATCACTAATTTGTCGCGACAGCTCGAATTTTTCTACCAATTTCTGTATTGCGGTCCGACAAGGTGCTTCACGACGACCCAAAAATGTTCGAGTTTTACGAACCGTCTCTGCCACATTTTCACCATTTTTATAGTGAATTTTAATAATTTCAATGCGTTGTTGAATCGTGTATCGTTCGTGTAGCGTTAATGGCGTAGTTTCTACTTGTCAAATGTCAAAAAATGACAGCTCCAAAAGTGACATCTACCGAAATAGCGGGCTAATTAAAATAACACCTCTTATTGGAAAAACCTTTAGAAATTTCTCATGCACCCTCAAAATCTAATTTTAGACAAAAAAAACCGTTATTCGGTAGGTCCATGTATATAATAATTTATAACTTGGCAATTTTTTATTCGATGTCGAGTTTTTTTGCGGTGTGTGAAAGAAGAGAGGTAAGCCTTTCTAATCATATGTTCCTTATTTCGTTGCGATGAAAAGTCCCGAAATTACAGTCAAAAACAATTCGAAAATTTCCTATTTTTTCTAATTTGACAACAATTTCATGGCTTATTTTGCTATAAAATATTTTTTTTTTCTGTTCATATCGCTAATAGCGAATTCGATTCCGCGTCTAATGACCATTTGCTAACTGAAATTGGTTTAAATTAGACTGAGTTATCGAATTTTTGCTCATTAAGCATCTGTACTTCCGAATAATATTGAACTACAGATAAAGTTGAAAAAGCACTGGGCTTTAACCGCGAAAACTGTGAAAACATTAGAAAATACAACAAATAGCAACAAATAAAACAACAACAACAAATACCATAACTACCAACACCAATTTAGAATTAAGTTTCATGACGAATGCCTACGCGCATGATACAGAAAGTCCTTGTGATTTTACTTGAGCACCTGCCCAGTATGGCTTAATCTCACGGCATTCTTCATGCCCGGGTTGTTGATCGACAATCAATGGCCTCATGTCGTAAAAATGAGTACCAGTGTGCCAATAGAATATGACATGACATCAACTTATTGGTCGAAGCGAGACTTATCCAATCTCTGCCGATCTCAGGTCACGGCGGCCTTCACCACAGCCACCACGATGCTCCCATAAAGGGGCCATCCCAAGTTGAGGTGAATAATTCCTATTATCCAGGGCTCCTCTAACCCCGTGGTACCAAGTTAGCCAATGTCGGGCCGTCCATTTCGTATAGCTTTCGTAAAGGTGGATCAACAGACCATGAATACTCCTAGGGGCTATCTTCATGCAAGATATCCTTTTTGTAACGGGACTGGTACCTTCGTTCGGGCCTAGATCTTATTTGCAATGACTAAAAGAATTGTACTTGGCCTATACTTGGTAATACAACCATTATGGGCGCTGTCAGTGGGGACCACGTGAAGGTTAAGATATGCCCGTGTTCAAGTCTTCGACAATCGATAAAATACCTGCCTGGTGATTATTGATTAATATAAATTTTAATCATTGTGTTAATATTCAATCTGAACATTTTAGACAGCATCTCTGTACAAAATTTACGTTTTCTATGTTCAAATTGCAACACACTTTTCACCATTAATTTTCCGTGAAATGATTTAAAATAAAAAAAATATTGATTTTCATTAAGAGAAAAATCCAACTGCATGCTTCAAAGTTTGCGTAAATAACATATTTCAAAATCGTAAATGGTCTGCTATTATAAAGAACATCGCTTAATATCAATAATATTGAAAGAATAGGTTTATATGTTTCTTGGGGTTTGTTTCATTGCGCCAGGTGTTTCGACATCCATTGAGATATATATAAAAAAAAAAAAAACAATTAACTGCTTGCGCATGTGCACATTACATGTGTTCGATATTGTAAACTGTTGGTGTTCATATTTGAATGCACGTCTTGAAAAAAGGAATTGTATTTTAGATTATTGACCATTGAGTTTGTGAAAATATTATGGAAGGGACATTTGTTTAGATAGACTGTATTATACTAAGAGAGTGCCTACTAATCGTAGACTGTGATAATTATAAATTCATCTTCTCTTATGATTAATTCTGTCCGTTTTTTGGAACTCGCAATATACATAGAGTAAGACGAAGTATCATATCGAATGACCCTAACAGAATCCCCTTAACAATTTATATAACTCTAGATGTGGAGGGTAATTGGAGCGGAGCCAGGCAGGTAGATCTCCTATTTGAGGTCCGATTCATATTATTATTGAATTACATCCAGTCGTTCTTAACGACTATATTAGGCATGATCTACCTTAATCCTCAAACGTTTCCTGGGACCCTCCTGACGCTTCATAAAACCCCCCACGTTTCCTGGAACCCTCCAACGTTTCCTGGAACCATCTGACTTTTTCTAGAACATAACAACTGGCACATGGCACCTAAATGCGTTCTCCATGCAGCATATATATACAAAAGCAACGTTGGATTCAAGTGCGTTGATTGCAAAAGACAATACCATGCCGCTTATTCCAGGCTGACTCCTGAGTTAATTTCGAGCCTTATGTCTGGTGCAGTGGAGTTTCATTGCAATGAATGCAGCACTCAAAAGCCAATTACTGACGGTGGTGCGGACTGTGAGGACAACAAGAAACCGAGTTTAATAAATTCATCGGTACACTCATTGGGGGCTTCAATGAGATCAAGAGTATGACTGCAACGATTCAAGATCATTCCTGTAGGAAATCGATAAATCAAAGGAATTCACAGCCATCAACATTTGCAAAATCGTATAGATTTCCTGGAAACCATCCACTAATCCAATTTTATCGAAGTCAAAGGCGTTAGTAAACAACCAACTGAAAATGTCATGGATATTGTTCGCAGTCTACATGAATCCCTGGAGCTGCCACTGGAAACTGGTGATGTACCCCGTGTCGAGTACAAAGGAATCTGCTCAATCTATTCAATCAATTATTGTTAAGCATTTCTCTTAATTTATTCGTGATAGAATTTTAACTGCCTCTAGAGTTCATAAAAATTTTATTTACTGACATTTTAGGTTCCACAAGGGACTCACCGATTTATTTTAATGAATTATTATCTAAGGAAAAAAAGGATTTGTAGCAAAAGAGTCTGCTTTTCGCGGCTATCAATTGCATCCACGTCCAGAAATGAAACAAGTCAACAAGACTGCACGGAACACCTGCAAGTCCATTATCCAGAGAGAAAAAAAAATTCTTTTTGACCAGAATATTAGACAAATAATCTTGGCAAGCCGCAAAGGTAGCAAAGGTTTCTGGTCCCTGGTCAAAACCATCAGGAACAATTTCACCAGTTCCTCTATACCATCACTACTTAATAATGGTGAAGTGATTGTTGACTCTCTGGATAAAAAGCCAATATTTTAGCTGCTAGATTCGCTTCAAATTCTTGCCTTCCACCCACTTCACAAACACCTGCTTTGCATCGCCCGTGTGAATGTGTACAAGAGCCAATACACATTCGTACGAGAGATGTGTTCAGGGTCCTTAAGGGGATCAACGCCTCCAAAGCCGCAGTCCTGATGGTTTATCGCCCCTGTTAATTAAAAACAGTGTCTCATCGTTGGCTAAATCTCTTCACAAACTATTCTACTTGTCTTTTTCGACAGGAAATTTCCCAACTGCTTGGAAACTAGCTCACGTTCAGCCTATTCCCAAGAAAGGAGACGGTAGCGATCCCTCAATTGCGATCAGTTCGATTCTTTCAAAGGTTTTTGAATCTATCATTAACTGAAAATTAATGACGTATCTAGAAACTAATCATCTGATCAACGATCGCCAATTTGGCTTCCGAGCTGGACGCTCATCTGCAGACTTGCTGACCTTTCTTACGGAACGTTGGAATCATAGTCTTCACAATTTTGGTGAGTCTAAAATCTTTGCCCTAGATATTTCAAAGGCCTTTGATAGAGTCTGGCATCCAGCCCTTTTAGCCAAACTTAAAGCACTTGGTCTCTCTCTTCTTCTTCTATTATGGATTGAAATTTTCCTATCTAGTCGCCAAATACATGTTGTATTAGACGGCGTTACATCTGAACCGCATCCCATAAATGCCGGTGTGCCTCAAGGCTCTGTTATCTCTCCAATTCTCTTTTTAATTTGCATTAATGATCTGCATTCCCTTACTTTCCCATCCGTAGTTTCGCAGATGACAGTACTCTTGATTTCGCTTACCCCTCTACAAGTCCTACATTAGACCTAGAATGGAATACAACTCCCATATATGGGCAGGGGCTGGTCGCACAGCCTTAGCTTCATTGGATATTCTCCAAAAGAGAGCCTTCAAGTTCATTGGCGATTTGGCAATAACTTGTCATATCGACTCACTCGAGGCCCGCCGAAATGTTGGATGCCCTTCGCTCCTTTATCGCTATATGCATGGTCAATGTTCTGATGAAATATCTAGTCTAATCCCTTGTAGAATGATTCCTGCACGCAATACTCGCGCTGCATTCTTTAACCCTTCAAATTATCTTTGGCCGTACAGAAAAATTCCGTGATGCTTCTTTATCCCGAACAGTGCGAATGTGGAACAGCTTACCATCTTCTGTTTTTCCTACGGCATACAATCTGCGGAAGTTTAAGGGCGACATACATCGGCACCTCCGCCACTCTCCTCATATCCCTTTATCCTTTCCTTATCTCCTTCCTGCCATGCTGTGCTTTGCATCATAGGGTATCCCATGAGGTTGGCTTAATAATATATAAAAAAAAAAAATGAAGGCAAGATATACTTGAAGAAGGGGGAGAATATTTCCTGTGTATAGAAAAGATAGGAACTTATCGTTAACTGGGGCCAAAGATGGTGGTGGATGCCTTAATGCAGTAGATAATAGTTATAACTCTTGTCGCATTGCTTCGTTTGGAACTTCCAACAAAGATGTATGGGTTGCCATTGAAAATGATAATTTTATGTTGTACATATGCTGTCTTTACATACCTCTACAGTCCACCGCGGTAAATTATGATGCCATCTTATCTAATATTAGTGAAAATTCTCTTGAATGTCCAGACATTGCCAGTATTCTTGTTATTGGGGACTTTAATTTACCCTATTTAAAGTGGTCTTTCGACGTGGAAGAGAATTGTTTTCTAGCCTCTGGAGCTTATAGTTCTGCTGCATGCTCTCTACGTAATAATATGTCCTTAGCCGACCTTAGGCAATATAATCATTAATCATGTTCTCAATATAAATAATATGCTATTAGATTTGGTATGGACTAATATTCCTTATTACAACATCAAAGTTTTATTGTCACTTTGTCCTCTCTCTCACATCGACTCACATCATCCGCCTATCGATATTATTCTTACACATTGAATTACTAAAACAGTACGTGATGGTATCATTAAGAGTAGAAACTTCAATTTGGGTAACTACAATTAACCTTCTATGTCTATGCTATTATTGGCTATAGTATACTTACAAAAATAATTTGCCCTGAACTACACATCCGCATCACTCTAAATTGCTTACAAAATTAAATAACAAATTTTTTTTATCCTCATCGGCAATAACTTGAATTAAACGCTTTCTAAGCTTTCTACGAGAAAATATGTAATATTACCTCGAGGAGCTTATTTCTCTTTTGTGGCGTACCCCAGGGATCCATATTTGGTCCCCAACGTTTCAGATTTTATATTATTGATCTCCCAGATGTTATTGTTCATCTGTTCATCTGTGTACTAAAGATATGCAAATATATGTTTGTAGAGCAATTATTGGGTTAATGGAAAATTGCATAAGTCACATAAGTAGGTATTAGGTCCATTGAAGCTTACCCCACTTCTCATTTTAAAAATGATCTCCCTTCCCCTTCTTCTTCCCTCTCAACTGTAGGCTGATCTTAACCGCGCCGCTGTATTTTGCCCCCCGCCCATTGGACACGGACCACATCCGCTCTAGGGCATAGTCTTGTACGATACAATTTCACCTTCGTCTAGTCACAAGGTCTGGCTCGAAATTCTGTTAGGGTCGGATTTTAATAAAATAATTTTGGCTTTATGTGAATCTTGAACATTTGTACAACTGGTATCAATAAAATAATTTAGCACTTAAATCAAAAATGCCTCGGCTCGGATTCTATAACACGGAGAATTGGAAAATTCGGCAGATAAGAGTTGTTTTGATATTTAATTCTACATTGGGAATTCTGTAACACGGGGAATTTGTTTTTAGAATTCCCAAGCTCCCAACTCTACTTGTTAAAATTCTCCGGTATTTTGCAAGCGGAAAAGAAAAAAAATGTTCAACTTACAGTATTGTACGAAATTTACCGGAAGGAGAAAGGAAAAAATTATCATTATGTATGTATGTCTTGTTCCATAAGGAAACAACTTAAGTACTTATTTCTAAATCGTCTGTCAAGGATAATAATGAAAACCAAGTGACTAAAAATTAAAAAGTGTTAAGAAAAAGAAATTTAAATATCTATTGATAAAAATAATTCAAAAACTGCATTCGCTTAATCTTATTCCCAATCCAAGCGGAATATTAAAATGAAAGAAAGAAAACACAAGTTTTAAGAAATATCAATGATGTCGACTTCCAAACGTTCATTTGGGGATAGTTTTTTTCACTTTGCCTATGCGAAAAACTTAACGAATCTATAAAAAATGGCTAAAAATTATATAAGGATTTCATAAATTTAATAAAAATCATCTCATTGTCATGTTACCAACATTTTTCTAGCTTCATTTTATGAAATGGTATTACACTTTCTTTAGATTTCTATTCTAATATTAACACAAAAATTAGAAACGTAATATAGTAAAATAACATAAACATAGACTCCACCCTGGTTTAAGTTCAACTCAGCTAGCATTCTTATCCGCTTCTGTTAACTATTTAAAATTTTATGGTAGCTTTCACAACTCTCTGTTACTCTACATGAAACCGCCAACTTTTTTCTGATCAAGAGATTCTCCGTGTTCCGGGAAATCTTATAATTTACAATACTAAAATTGAAAACTTGCGGAAATCGAGACCAATGAAATACGGATGGAATAATTAGAAAAATTGGCGAAGGAATTCAAAACAGTTGGATGATAATTTAGTATTGCAAAACGTTGAGTCTTAATTCTTAAGTACTTGGAAGTAAAGGTCAAGTTGCGATACCTACTATATTAATGAAAAACTATAGAGATTGACCTTCGATCAAGGATCTTTTCATTTCATCTATCTAAACGAAAATACCGTACAATACCATAAGAGTTTACTGAATGAGGAAGCTGCAGCTTTGGTCAGGCACCTAGCAACCACTGAGAAAAATTACAAGGAAGCACGAGAAAAACTTATTAAACGATTATGAAAAGAAAAGGCAAATATAAATACAAAAACCAGTAACAAAGTTTGAAGACTAATTCTTATGATACCCTAGATGAATGCCCGTATGTAATTTTGTATGGTCATCTCTCTGTGCAAGTTTAATTTTTGAAATGGTTTCTTCCATATATTTTTTGAATGGTTCGTCGGACAGTAAAAATGATTAAAAATGATTTCATATTTTGAGGAACTTTTCAGTACAATTAAAATATCTAGAACTGATCGTTTTTACAGTATACGTAGAAAACGTAAATTTTTATATGGCAACACCAAGATGGAGTTGCCCGATTTAGTCCATTTTTATTACTATGAAAACACAGTGTACAAAATTGCAGCTCTCTATATCTACGAGTTCTCAGGTAGTGTTAAAATATAGTGAAAAATGAAAATTTTGTATGGCAATCCCACGAAGGAGTTACCCGATTTATCTTATTTTCAAACTTAAATTTACTTTTTTGTAAAAAAAAGCCCGTGTGCAAAATTTCAGCTCTCTAAGTGAATGCGTTCTCGAGTTATCATGATGACGGAGAGACGGGCCGACAGACGGACAGGAAAAAATCAAAATAACTTTTATGAGTGGGTGTCCAATCCATTTTGCTCTACCATCATTATTTCTGTGCGTTACAAATGGAATGACAAATTTAGTATACCTTATGATTTCATCTGGGGTATAATAATTAAATCCTGAACTGTCACCAGTAAAATATGTTATAATGCTATTTATGGAATTTACTAAAAACAACGCTCTAAGTCTAACCTGTCGGCATTGCAATATCTTCTCGCATTTCTACCTGTTATTGAATTACGGGGTTAGGAAGTTCTAATCAGAGCAAATGATAATTCTTATCTCCCAAATTTCCCAATTCTCCGTGTTATAGTATCCGGCCACTGGAACCGGATTCCGTAACACGCATAGTTGTAGAGTTGGGGAGATGAGAGTTCTTTTGACACTTAAGGCCCAATCTACATCGAGAGCTACACCCTATAAGCTTTAAGCTACAAATTTTAGTTTGCACATATAGCATACTGTAGAAACTGTTACATTGAGGGCTTGCTTCATGGTGCAACTTTATTAAGTATAATTGGGAGAAGATCCTCAATGTTAAGATCAGAATTAGAGAGGGCTATGCATTGCGATTAATTGGCGTTAAGAAGCAGTTGATTATTAATTGACCACCGAAAAATCTCTCAGAGATCATCTTTTATTCGGCAGATACAGTCCACAATCAGTCCACGAGGTCTACATAAGTACAACTGCTTGTCATCTGCATACAGGTGCAATTGAACATCATGCACCACAACACATAAATCATTAATGTAGAGACTAAAGGGGAGAGATCCTAAAGACTGAACCTTGAGGAACTCCACATGTTAAATGAATTCAGGAAGACGGATCTCCTTTTGTGACCACTTGTTGCGACCTATTTGAGAGAAAATTGCCTATCATCTTAACAGCAGTAGAGGAGAAATAAAAATTTGCATATAACTTACGCAGCAGTTTTTCATGTATAACACAATCAAATGCCCTTGAGAAGTCTAACAAAACCAACACACCAAGATCTTCGTCATCTAGAACCGATATCAAGTCCGTACTGACCTTGAGTAACTCAGATTCACAACTGTGTCATGCACTAAAACCAGACTGATATTTCGCCAGGAGATCATTACATGTTGCATAATTTTCAATCTGAGCTCGCATAATCTTTTCGATGACGTTGAAAAAAAAAAACTGAGAATGCTAATGGGACAGTAGTGTGCCAGGTCAGTAGCAGACTTTTTTTTAACGATAGGAATAACATTAGCAATTTTCCATACTTCTGGGAATTGAGATGTAATTAGACAAGTGTTCATGATGTGCCAAATATACGAAAAAATGTAAGGCAATAGGATCTTGAGAAAACGAGGATTTATCAAAACCAGTAGCGTGAGAGTATATATTGATTTAAAAATTTCATCATCCTCCACACACCGAACAGAAAAGCAATTAACACTTTGTTCACGTAAAGTAAGAAAGGACATACTGGGTTGTTGTACAATTAATAAATTTGCTGCTGGACCTGCAGTAAAGTGCCAGTTAAGTTCATCAGAATCAAAAGGGCATTCAGGGTTGATGTCAGAATAAATGGAAGCTCGCTGCAAGTTTCCCCACAAGGTTTTAGAAGGTAAACTGGGATCGAATTGAGAAGAAAAATACTCACGCTTAGCTCCACTCTCATTGAAGAAGTGACCTTTTCATGAGGTTGTTTGCAGAGTGTGCGCGTGTAATGAGAATTCACTAGTTTCCAGAAGAACTCCTTTTCTGCAATGAAAGAGCGCATTCCATCAGAAAACCATGGATTGCTATATGGACAGATCCGTTTGGATTTAAGTGGATCATGTTTATTATATAAATAAGAAACCATCCTATTGAATTTCCGCCGATGGAAGAAGGAAAATATCATTCCACGCCAAATCAAAGGATAGCACGAAAAAGCTTGTAAATTATCGCACTCAAAGGCCATTTTACAAAACCTCAACCACAAACACATAAACACAAGAAAACTTAAAGTGTTGATTTTATTGATTATCCATAGCCAAATTGTTGGAAACTCAATAAACAGTTTAAGATCCACTCTAATATTAATACTTTTAATTAGTAACAGTTATTAAGCCGCAATCTTCCTACTAATTTAACACTTGTCTTCTAACAACGATTAATATTCGTTTCCTGATTTACAGATTACTCAATGTCACTTTACACCAGAAAAACAATGGCGTAAACTTGTAAGCTGCGATAATTTTACATAAATAAACTTTTCTCTTGAGATTTCCCAGCAACCGGTAGTAGTTTTCATGCAGAAAAAAAAATAAAAAAAAAATAAAAAAAAATAAAGTAAATAAAAAATAAAACAAACGCAAGCAAATGCATTGTTTGACAGTGTCCGTGTGGTCGCCTTTACCCTTCTGATGGAATTCGTTCTGGTCTCTTGGTCACCACCGCATAAAGTTAATAAGTCATTCTCGATTCATCTTCGTCGTTTTTGCGCCACAGTTTCTGCTTCTGGTTACACTTTGGCCACTGATTCTGATTCCAAAATGCTTCGTCGTTGGGGAGGTTTTATATAAACAAACATGCGAACCAAGAAACAACCAACAACTTGCAACTAACACGAACGTCGCGCCGCTATATCTACCTAGATAAATACATTCCGTCATTGTGGGAATGACTAGATGATGATGACGACGACGACTACATTCATTCGTACCTGGTTACCAGAGTCCAGTCTACCAAAGGTGTGTAATTATTACCTAGGTCTGGTGGCGGCTTATCTTCGTAAAAATTAGCCACGTGTGAAGCTGCCTGGTGTCAACGGGTCTTTAGACATCAGTAGACAAAAAAAAAACAATACCCACCAAACCAAGTCATTTCGACAGACGACGCAATTTTCTTTAGGATATGTGGGGGAAGTTAAATTTTCAGGTTGACGAGGTCAGGTTGAAAAAACTCATGCCATGTGCTCTTCACAATGGCCTGGAAATTGTAAGAGTAATTAATCACAGAAATACAATTAAATATAATTCGAAATTTGCATTAGTGGAACTGAATTGATATTGTGTTCTCAAGTTTGATGCTGTACAGCAAGAGTATACGTTTTATAATTATAAGGTAGGGCAAGTTAAGGTAAGTTAAGGTAATTTAAGGTAAAATCAATGAGAATTTCAATACTTTTGGATGGTGAGTAAAATAGATATGAGAATCGAGAAAGCTGAGATCTTTATTACCATTAATGAGTTTTGAGACAGACAAAATCGCTACTATCATCACTGTGTCCAATTGGGGCAGCTGCAAAAGAAGTTAGTCATGGGCAGAGCTGTCAAGGGTGGAGACAAGCCAGAGAAAGGCCGTATACATGCTTCGTGCTGACGGAGAGACGTAGTTTGAATACTTATGATAGTGCATGTCCATAGTGAAGCCGGCACTTATATACGACCTAGTAGTCTTGACTTGGAATTAGTATTTTAGTAAGCTATAAGATTACTGGCTGTAGTATCAAACCTCTCCATAATTAAAGGGCGGGTCATAACCTTACATTTGTTATTTTACATGAGTCTAAGGAGTATAAGTCCTATATGAAGAATTTACTACTTGAACATTAGTGCTATAAACGTGAGTATATAGGACTATAATTTTTAGAGAATCGTAGTTCAGTATGGGGAATTTATCTATGGGAGAATTGCCCTAGGGGAATATGTTCGTATATCAAGTTTCATAATAAAAGTCAATCTCCAATCAACCCTTATATAAGAATATGAGAAATAAGTAATTTCAGTGAGAATTCATTTTCGATATCAACGCTCATATGAGCAATCAGTACTTAGTGAACTTTTATATATGATCAAGCGTATCACTTGGCAAATGTGTTTCACATATCAAAGCTCATAGGAGATGGTAAAGTAAGCGCGGCATGTTCTTCTGCACTTGATACTTAGATTGGGGGGGGGGGGGGGGTTGGTTAGAGATAAATATTACCTAAGCTTTTATCTGACTCGATCGCGCGATTTCGTACTCTAAGGTGTCTGTTTTTGGGTGTGTGTTGTATGAGTGCATATATTCATATGTGCGAGAGTGTAGCTCTCTACATCGACGCGTTCTAATGCAGTGCCCAAATATATAGGCAAACACGAAAATTTTGGTATGGCAACCCTACGTAAAAGTTGCCCGATTAGTCCCATTTTCGAACTGAATTTGAAATTTTTATGAAAACGCCGTGTAGAAAATCTGCGCTGAAAATACCACTTAGCAAATTTTTTGTATGGCAAACCTACGTAAGAGTTGCCAAATTGGTCCCATTTTTGAACTCAATTTAAATTTTTTTTAAAGAAAGTCCCGTGTACAAAATTTCAACTCTCTACGTCGACGTGTGTGACAATGTCCAAATATATAGTGAAAACCTAAAATTTTGTATGACAACAACCAAAGATTGTCGCCCGAGTTTTATCTATTTTTGAATCTGTATCTGCAATTTTCATGAAAACGCCATGAACAAAATTTGAATTCTCCACGTCGACGCGTTCTCAAACAGTTTCCAAATATATAGTGAAAAACCAAAGTTTTGTATGGCAACATCAAGAAGATGTTGCCCGATTCAGAGCATTTTTGTAATTTTACTTACTATTTCTATGAAAACACCAAGTACCAAAATTTATTCTCCACACCGACGGGTTAAAAACTAAAGTTTTGTATGGCAACCCTACGAAGGAGTTTCCCGATTTAAACCATTTTGAACATAAATTTTAAATTTATATGAAAACGCCGTGTAAGCTCTCTACATGTTTTTGTTGACAGGCAGTGTCAAAATATATACTAAAAAACGAAATATTTGTATGGCAACCTTAGGAAGGAGTTGCCCGATTTAGTCTATCTTTGAACATGTACTTTCAATTTTTATGGAAACGCCGTATACAAAATTTCAGCTTTCCAGATCTATGCGTTGTCAGGCAATTTTTTACGTCTCGACAAAAGTGCCATCTATCGTGCCCAAAACTATTCTATCTCTCAAGCTGGAACCAACCAAATACATTCTCAAAATTTCATTGAAATGGGTTGTACGGTATACTAGATAATAGAAAGAGCCCGTCGGCGTTTCCCGGCGATAATATAGATACATAGATGGGTGGGGGTTGGGGGTTGGGTGTTCATAGATGCATAATATCTAAGCTATTATCTGACTCGATCGTACTCTAGAGTTTCACTGTGTGTGTGTGTGTCTCTGCGCGCCTGCGTGTGCGTATGTCTGTACATATACAAGTGTGCGTGCAAACAATCATATGTTGGGGAGAGAGTTGCTCTCTACGTAGACGCGTTTTCAAAGAGTGTCCAAATATTTGGTAAAACATGTATGGCAACCCTACGAAGGCGTTGCCCGATTCGTATCATTTTCGAATTAAATTTCCCTTTTTTGTTAAAAACAAAAAAAAGGCCCATGTACAACATTTCCGCTCTCTACGTCGACGCGGTAGGAAGTGTCCAAATATATTGTGAAAAACATAAGTTTTGTATAGCAACACCAAGAAAGGATAGCCCGATTCGCTCCATTTTTGAACCTATATTTGAAATTTTTATTAAAACGCCGTGTACAAAATATGAGTGGTTCACCTCGACGCCTTATCAGGCAGCTTCCAAATATATTGTGAAAAATCAATGTTTTGTATGGCAACACCAAGAAGGGGTAACCCGATTTAGTTCATTTTTAAGATTTTATTTACCATTGCTATGGAAACACCACGTATCCAAGTTTTTGTATGGCAACCGTACGAACTTAATTTACACGTCTTTAAAAAAGGCCCGTGTACAAAATTTCAGCTCCTTCACTCGAGGCGTGAAGCAGTGTGTGAAAAACTATAGTTTGGTATGGAAACATCAAGAATGGGTCGCCCGATTTCGACCATTTTTGTAATTTTATTTACTATTGCTATGAAAACACCATGTACCAAATTTTAGTTCTCCACGTCCACCCGATCCTAGACAGTGCCCTAATATATAGTTAAAAAAGGTATTTTTGTATGAAATAGTTGCTCGATTTGTTCCATGTTTGAACCTAAATTTACATTGTTTTTTTTAAAACGCCGTGCATACAATTTGAACTATCCACGTCGACGTGTTCTCAGACAGTTTTTTACGTCTCGACAACAGCGCCATCATCGTGTCCAAAACTATCCTATCTCTCAAACTGGAACCAGCCAAACACAGTTAAACTGGATTTTTATATATTAAGATATACTTAAATATAAATATAATATGATATAATGTAATCGTGCATGCATAATAAGTTCCACATGAATATTAAATTTGCAGACTCTATTCGGATCTTTTCTCTTGTAATGTTTTTACGTTGGGACCACTTTTCGTATATAGGATAATTTAGGAAAATTTATCAAACAGGGATCTATTTGATTCCTATATAAGTGAAGTAGATCAATTTAGAAAAACATACAATAACGTCATAACTATAAATTTCTACAATAGGGAATACATATATAAAAACGTATATAAGCACTGAGCATCAATATGAGATTAAGATATATATAAGTATATTATAGGAATTATTTTTTCTATATAAATTTAATTCCCGGAGCAAGATAGGCGATTCTCCACTTTATCACTATTAGATCACTATAAGTTCGCAAGATTTATTCCCAAGTAGAGCTCCGAGATTTATACATGTAGTGCCCAAAAAATAAGGTGACATTTGAATTTAAACTGCGCGCGTCAAAGGAGTTTGCGAATTGGTTTCTTTTTTAGGTTGGTAGGACTGTCTTTGACATCCCTGCCAAATCAAATGTCAAAATATTCATTAGTGTTTAAGATACGCTTCGTTTTGTGAGCTGCTAAAAGTGAATTTCTCGTTTTTTGCGATGTCTAAATTTGTTGAGCAAAGAATTTGCATTAAATTTTCTTTGCGGAATCAATTTTCTGCTGCGGATTCATTGAGGATGATGCAGAAAGCCTTTGGTGATGAGGCTATGTCGAAAAAAAATTGTTTACAAGTGGTATAGTGAGTTCCAAGCAGGCCGTGAACGTGTCGAAGACGAAGAGCGCCCTGGGCGACCACCAACCTCAACCGACGAAGCTCACGTCCAAAAAATTAAAGATTTGGTGTTTGAAAACCGTCGATTAACGATTAGAAACCTGGCTGATGATATTGGCATATCGAAAGGTTCAGTCAATACCATTTTGAAGGATGCTTTGGGCCTCAAACACGTCAAATCTCTACTGTTACCAAAATCATTGAATTTTTTGGAAAAAAAGCGTCGCGTTGAAGTGTATGAAACAATGCTTTCTGAATACATTGACAAGACGAAATGCATGATCACTGGAGATCACTTGGATCTATGCTTACGATCCCGAAACGACCGATCAATCAAGCGAATATCGCGCCAAGGGTGTGCCGAGATCAAAAAAAACCGCGCCAAAGTCGCTCAAAAATCAAGGTGATGTTGACTGTTTTTTTCGATTATCGTGGTGTTGTGCATTCTGAGTTCCTTCCCCGGGTCAAACAGTCAACAAGGAATATTATCTGAACGTTATGCGTCGTTTGCGTAACGCTATCCGCCAAAAGATGCCGGAATTGTGGAAAGACAACTCTTGGTTTTTGCACTACGATAATGCGCCGTCTCACACTGCTGCACTCGTTCTTCGTGACCATTTCGCCAAAAACTCGACTCATATCGTTCCACAACCACCGTATTCACCTGATTTGGCGCCGTGCGACTTCTGGCTGTTCAGCAATCTCAAAAGACCGCTCCGAGGACACCGTTTTGAGACGATAGAGCAGATTCAAGTCGGCGCGAGGAAGGAGCTGAAGGCCATCCCTGAAATCGACTTTTTCAACTGTTTCGAAGATTGGAAAATCCGTTGGCATAAGTGCATTGCATCGGGAGGGGATTACTTTGAAGGCAATGAAATTGATTTGAAAGAATAAATAAAGAATTTTCAATATAAATTCAAATGTCACCTTATTTTTTTGGCACAGATCACAAAAACTGTTCGTTGGGCGTGGTTCACTGCCGTCACTTTGTGCCAATATGATTAACCCCTAACAGAGTCCAGCCTCGTTTAAGGATCTGCATAAAGATCCACTTACAGTGCCCATGGCCTTATGGTCATGAACTACGAAGCCATACCGATTGGTAACCAACTTGATACCATGGGGTTGAGGAGCCATGGATAGTTCTACTATAGTAGAACTATTCATCTCAACATGGTGAAAGCCCCTTGATGGGAGCATCGCGGTGGTCGTGGTAACACATATGCGGGCAGAGAGATAATGTATCAGTCTTACATGGCTCAGGTAGACATTGCACTGTGGACAGAAGAGTAAGTCCTTTGAATAAATTGCATACTGTGTTCGAGGATCTAAAGGATGGTCGCTAACGAATGTATGCTTAGATATTTCGCTTTCGGCGTGGAAAGCTACTTAATATTAACTTAATTGAGACTAGATTAGACTAGTTTTTTAACTAGAATTTATAACTTTCTTAATCTTGCTTTTTTTTTCTGTAATAGATACGTGCATCACCTTATGGTATAATCGTTTACAAGGTGGGTTCTGGACATTAATCCAAGTAAACAGTTAGTAAGGTTTTGATATGGCACCATGAACCCTTAATATAATTAATTAATATATATATACCTGACAAATGGCATCCTTGTCTGATACTTCGATGAAACGAACTACGAGATATTCTGGGTAATTTAAAAATATTATTGAATTTCTATAGATAGCTTTCACTACTACTAAGTGGAAACCCAAATAATAACATCTATAGGTACTGATTTTCAATAATATTTTCATGACAAGACGAATTATTAATTGTGGGCACAGACCACGTCCAAATTAAAGTAAATCTAAGAGCCTCATTTGTTTACTACTTAAATAATACTACTACATAAAATATTACACTTTTCACAGCTTTTTTGACTACCTTTGGATATATGTATATCTACATAGTTACGGTATACACATTTATGTATGTATTTTCATTACTTAATATCTGCATTTGAATCAATAAAGCATGTTTACTTAAGTAACCAGATCAATACGTCTGTTCAATTTATTTCAGCATTTTAACTGACGTAGATAAATGAAAATATTTTGACAATATAAAGACAATTCGGTTTAGAACTTTCACCACACAGTCATTTTATAATTGAAACTTGTATCATGAGAAATTTCTTGTTACTATTATTATTCGTAGTTGTAGTGGTAACTGCAATCGACTCAAACTCTCAAATAACAAACGGTAAACAGATCGGAAAATTAGTGGACAAAAATATTGTTAATAAAGGTGATTATCCGTTTGTGGTATATCTAAAGACTATCAATCGAACAAAAAATAAAAAATTTCCCAGCAAATGTGGCGCTACCATAATTCGTTCAGATGCAATTTTAACTGCAGCTCACTGCATTACTGTAAAAAAAGTCAAGGACATTTCTATTTATGCAGGATTGCTTCACACCAAAATTGAACATGAAGCCACCCAAATTCGAATTGCCAGTAAAATTTTTATACATGAAAACTATAGTGCATCACTTCAGCCTCCTCTTAATGATATTGGCTTAGTGTTCGTAGATCAGCCATTAGAATTTACCAAGCATGTAGGACTTATAGGTCTTCCAACAACTGCCGACTACATCAGTGGTACAAAAGCTACAGTTTTTGGATGGGGAAGAAATGAACATGGGAATTATCCTGATTGGCTTCATAAAACTGAAATGACACAAATTCAAAATAAATTATGCCAAGATTTTGCTGACGAATCTGGTGCAAAACATTTTAAGCAACATAAAATAACCAGCGATATGATTTGTGCCATTGATCAATTTAAGTCTACTGTTTGTATAGGAGATTCTGGCGGTCCTATGGTATACAATAACAGAATTATTGGAATAGTCAGTTTCGGTTGGGGGATCAGAAGGCTTACACCAACAAAGCAGACATGTGGTGAATATTATCCTGCTGTTTTTGTAAAAGTTGCAAGTTACCTTGATTGGATAAGTCAAACTCTTAACTCAGCATATCCTAATGTTATAGAAAATAAATATGTATAGTTTTGTAATAAAAAATAAAAGTAAAAAATTTAAATTTGCAATGTTCTTGAATATTTTGGCGGAGTGCGGAGATACATAAAATTTCAAAATATCTTTCCTATTGATTTCGTGTGTACGATTACTTCACTGCAGTCGTCAGATCAAATTTCGTTTCTGTAAAATTTTCAAAAATACTATAGAGGCCAATTCAGCATATGGATGTTTGTTTCTATCAAGGTTTTTGAACTAAAGAGTAATAAGTTCTCCCGAGGATTGGGTTTTCTAAAGTTTAACTAACGTATATGCTACCAAATTTGTTGTTTACTCGTTTTCTAATGATTTGTTCCAAAGTAAAAGGCCGTAGATATGTTATTTAAAAATGTTTGACATACTCAGTTTGGATAATGCAATTAAAATTTTTATGTTCGAATATGATCAGTTTTGCTTTAGACTAAAAAATATATAACCCAGAGAAGTTCGAACATGATTTTGGCAATAACATATAAAAACTTTATTCTTTACCTATATTGTGTTTATATCCTCCCCAAGCATCTTACGAATCACCTAACTCTCTTGTTTTTCAGCGATACCGATAAAATATTACAACTTCCCACCAATTCAATAGTAGCAAAAATAATATAACATAAAGATATCGCACAGCCCATGCTACGCCTGTGCTAAAGTTGGATGAAGAAAATGTGTGTTCGGGTTTTATTAGTAGAACCCAGATTCCCCTATTTTAAAAAATACCAACGCCACTAAACACTTTGTTCTCAGCTTTGACAGCTCTCTGGAATTGTTTCCCTTTGCAAGTCCTTATAAAGGGTTTTCCAATAAGAGGTGTTATTTTGATATTCAAAGAAAAATGCCATTTTTTGAGATAAATGATCGGATCTTTATTTCATTATAAAGAGGAAGGTATGCCGTTAATAATGGAAAATAACATCAGAGAAAAGACCACCACGACCACACCTACAGGACCATATCCTTTTCATGAAATTTTCCATAACCAAATCGCAAAGTGGCTGCCCTATGTCCTCGATAGCCTCACGAATTCCATTTTTGAGGTCTTGAATCGACGCTGGGCTGTTGGCGTAGACCTTCTCTTTCACGTGGCCCCAAAGGAAGAAGTCGCAAGGTGTTAAGTCACAAGATCTCGGTGGCCAATTGTGATCACCTCTTCGAGAGATAACACGGTCCGGAAACTTTTCCCTTAAAATATCAATGGATTCGTTGCTTGTATGGCTCGTAGCGCCGTCTTGTCTGTCGGTCCGGAAAGTTTTCCCGTAAAAGATAAATGGTTTCGTTGCTTGTATGGCACGTAGCGCCGTCTTGTTGAAAGTAAACGTTGTCCAGATCAATACCATCCAATTCCGGCCATAAAAAATCATTAATCATCTGTCGTAGCGCAATCTATTCACCGTAACTGTTGCTCCAGCCTCATTTTCGAAAAAGTAAGGTCCAATGACCCCGCGGGACCATAAACCGCACCAAACAGTCACACGTTGAGGATAGAGAGGCTTTTCAACAATAACTCTTGGGTTTTCCGAGCCCCAGATGCGACAATTTTGCTTGTTGACGAAGCCATCGAGGTGGAAATGGGTCTAATCACTCAAGATGAGTTTTCGATGGAATTCCGGATCATTTTCATTCATTTCAGGGACCCAATCAGCAAAGACTCGACGTTCGTTGTTGATGATCGGCCGGCTTGAGTTCTTGTGTTAACTGAACTTTATAAGCCTTAATACCCAAATCTTTATGCAAAATACGGTGTAATGACGTTTGTGGAATGCCTAATTCCAAAGAACGACGAGGAATGGACAAACCTGGGTTTTCTTCAACACTTTCGGCTACAGCAGCAATATTCTCGGCTGTTCTTGAGCGACGTGCACGGGTTTTATTCTTCACATCACTAGCTTGTCCCGACAGCTCAAACTTTCCTACCAATTTCTGTATTGCGGTCCGACAAGGTGCTTCACGACGACCCAAAAATGTTCGAGTTTTACGAACCGTCTCTGCCACATTTTCACCATTTTTATAGTGAATTTTAATAATTTCGATGCGTTGTTGAATCGTGTATCGTTCCATTTTTATTAATGGCGTAGTTTCTACTTGTCAAATGTCAAAGACGACAGCTCCAAAAGTGACATCTACCGAAATAGCGGGCTAATTAAAATAACACCTCTTATTGGAAAACCCTTTATCTATATATGCATGCTCACACAGCTTTTAGCATACAAAGAAGTGTAGGGGCAAGAGCCGTATATGCATATGAAAGGCAGAATGCAAATGGGTGGTGTGGTGATTAGTATGTGTATCAGTGTTGCCACAAGGGGTAGGAATAAAAGTAGCAAGACTCGAGGGAAAAAGTAGCAAAAAGTAGCAATCTTAAAGAAACAGAAGTATAAATTAATATTTAAAAAAAAAATGTAAAAAATCTTTCTGTTAACAATAAAAAAAAAATTAAGACAATTCATATAATAAATATAATAAGTCGCAGAATTAGAAAATATATGTAGGGCTTAGTTGAACAAAAAATTTTGATTTTTTTCCTTAAATAAATTCATTCCATTTTAAAGCACATAATAAATAAGGTAGTATATATATATATTTGTATATTAAATATTTTATCTCGATACTTATGACTGTTAAACGCGATTTTAAGTTGCTTTATGTAATTACGGTGTCTAGACAAAGTATTTTTCTTTTTGATTTTCTACTTGCCCTTTTGCAAACATTATGCATTCAATGGTCTTTATGTCAAATCTATTTGACTTATTTGTTTTAGTTAGTTGGAGATCTGAGAAGACTCGATCAGTGGCAGCAGAACTGTGTTATACACATTAAATTTATTACGAAATCATAAAGCTCTAAAAAAAATACTTATTGCCCCAATGAGTTTTTAAAAATTCAAAAGATAAGTCCAAAAATTTTCAGCATCGCCATTGTGTACTAATTTTTTCTACATCAGCATGTTTATAAAGATTTAGAAATGCTTTTAATAATGGCAAAATAGAATCGTTACATTTGCCTGTTCTATCGGGATCTAGACGACATAAGTGTTTTAAAATGTCGCTTTTAAAATCGAAGCGTTTTCTCATTTGAATACACAATTTAACATAAAACGAAAGGATATGTGACCTTACAGTTGTCAAAACTGAATCCACTAAACCCTTTTCTGCAATAAATAAATCAGCATTTGCACTGATGTTTATCTCATTAAGGAGCAAATAATTCTCTTGATGTTGTAGGTCAATGTCATTCAGGCAATCTTAGTTATTTATTAAGTCAGGTTTAATGAAAAATGACAACATTAACTTGTAATTTGTCTCAATTGTTTTGCATAATTACGTAACCTAAATTTTTCTCATTGAAACTCTAAGTTAATAGTACCTAGTTACAACTTGACAGATTTGTGACAAAAAGTAAAAATATGTATATTTTACTTAAAGGATTTCGTCTTCTAACGAAGATGATATAAGAAATAATTGATGAGCTTGCTATTGCACCCAAAATTCAGTCAACAACTTCCCTTAAAGATAGGCAGTTCGTTTTTCTGCTTTACACTAGCATAATCCTGAAATTCTCTAAACTCCGATATTCTTTTAGAAAATTTATATCGAACTTTCTCTACTTTGAGTATCTAATAAACTCGATTGTCTGAATTTATGTAAAAGTAGCATTTTAGACAGAATAATAGAATAAAAGTATCAAATTAGCATTTTTGCAATGACTTGAAAAAAGTATCATTTTTGCTACAATTGTAGCAAAGTGGCATCACTGATATGTATGTATACTTTCGTCTTTTGCACGAATGGGGGAAAAGAGCTTGGATATGCATTATAATAGTGTAACTGAGACAACGTGTTAAAAACCAAAATCGGGAGAACGTAGAATTACCCGAACGACAAAATCTTATTGAATCCCTCAAAATCCTTTCAAACTATTTATAATAATTTATATCAGGTCACACTACCTCTATTTTTTTAGAAAATGATAAATTTCGCTTTGGCCAAAGTGTTGAAAGGAGATATAAAATTCCTCTCAAATGAAATTCTCATTTTTTCTGAAAATATCAGAGAATCCAGCATGAGTTTCTTCTACGTAATCTCTTCAGAGCAAAATGAATGTAAACAGAAGCTCGTGCTGCTCAAATAGCATAGAAAATACACTAACAAACATTGGTTATGCTACAAAAAATATTGAATAATTCTCACAGTATTTCAGCAAAACCCGGTTTACACAAAAGCGCGGGAACATTTTTTGAGAGACGCGATTGTTAAGTTAACTTTGGTTTCACGTCACAACGAAAATGGATCAAAGTTTCGAGGCGGAAATTTATAATGATGTGGTTACTCTTCGACGTTACTTTAAATTCTACGAAGTTTTAATTTCTCAAAAAAACGTTTGTTCTTATGAAAATACTTCAATATAAATATTTGTATCTACATACATAGGTAAATAAATTTATAATTTTATATTATACATATTTATGACAGTATATTTTCCGCGGGAAAGGATAAGAGAAAAATGGGAATCAAATGCAGTTTGGATCATTGCAGAAATTCGAGGAGGGAGACTGGAAATTTAAAAATATTCAAATTTCCTTCAGATTCCTTAAATTTTAATATTTGGTTTAAAAGACGTAATCTAAACTGTGAAATTTTTTTTTTTTTTAATATCTCGTCTTAATCCAATCGGCAAATGATTTTTATTTCCATAAAAAGAAAATTAAAATCAAAATACTCGTAATTATCCTCGACTATAAAAAATTCAAATCTTGATTATGCATATTGTCTACCTAATCCAATAGTTCTAATTTCCGAAAAATTTTCTCTTGTACCAATAAAGTCCATTTGAAATATAAATACATACCCAGCGGGAAAATTTTCAAGCGCTTCAAAGAAAATCTGATTCGAAGCGCTTTTAGCTAAGTTACTGATATTCTTCCAAAAAAGTGCTTCTCTGGAAGCAATCTCAAGCAATTTCGAAGCAAATATTGAATGTGAACGTGATCATGCAAGTTTCTCGTGTTGACGCCCTGCGATTAGTCATTGTGATTCGCAAAGTTTCAGTAAGACATTTTCTTAGTGAAATTAAAGGTGTTAAAAAGATAAAATTATAAAGTGTATAAAAACTTCCGATTAAAGGAAAGTTACTATTATTTTTATATCCTAGATGATGAAATCTATTATTTGTCATTCCATTTGTAACACATATTTTGATTTTTGCATGTCCGTTTGTCTGTCCGTCCGTTCGTCTGTCTGTCTGTCAGTCTTCACGATAACGAAAGTGCGTTAAGTTAGAAAATTGAAATTTATCATATGACCTTTTTAATAAAATTCTAGATTTAAGTTCGAAAAGTGGACAAATCAGGCACATAACTTCCTCATGAGGTTGTCATACAAAAATTTCGTTTTTCACTAGAACCTTTCTAGAATATACAACGTGTCCCAAAATTCAACGATAAGCCGACACCGGAGGATAGACCTGCCCATGAATACTTGGGGGAAAAAATAAAAAAAAAAAATCTCAATTGTTTTTGTAATTAAAAAAAAAAAATGAAATTCTTCAAAAATTTAGACCTTTTATGATCATTTTCACTACCATGACCACAATTTTTTAAATATATATATATTTTTTTTTATAGGCAACCTGAATAGCATTGCTATCCACCACAATCCTTAGAAATTCCAGAATGCCTCTAGTTTTTTCACAAAAATTAATCAAATTTATTTTTTTCCCTAAAATTTTTTAAGATTTTTACTTTTACTCAACTTTAACTCATCGTGGTGTAGAAAAAAAGTACGAACATACTATGGCAAGTTTTTTTAAAAATTGACGCAACTAACCAAGATTCCAAAATGCTATAATACTCTAGGAAAACAAGTTACAAAAAAAAATTGTGCCTATTATTTCTAAACAGGGTCTAAATGACGGTGGAGTAATAAAACGTATTAGTTCTTGAAAAATGTTTAATATTTCAAAACAAATGGTACAAACAATTTCACGTGTAATTTATTACGTTATTAACATTATAGCAAATGTTCGAATTGTTTGCCATCAGCATTAATACATGCACGACATAGCCTTAAAAATGATCGCTTTATTTGTCTTGCATATCTTCTGCTATTGATGTGATCCGCAGCCTGAATGATTTTGTGACGAAGCTCGTCCAATGTCGCAATGGTTTTTGAGTAGACCCTGTCTTTAAGACAACCCCAATAGAAGAAGTCCAGGGGGTTCAAATCGGGTGAACGGGGTGGCCATAAGATAGGACCAAGTCGCCCGATACAACGCCCTGGATACTCTTGATTTAAATATTCTGCGCACAGGACGGGCAAAGTGTGCTGGGCAACCATCATTTTGGAACCACATGTTTTGGAAATCACTTAAGGGCACGTCGTCTAACAATTCTGGCAAGTCATTTTGTAAAAAGTTTAAATAATTATTGCCATCTAAGTTTCCTTGTAACTCAAAGGGACCAATTATTTTTCCATTTAATATGCCGGTCCATAGGTTAACCTTGAATTGATATTGGGAGCTGTCTTGTCTCATCAAAAATTAAACTTGCACAAATGAGTGACCATCCGTTTTCATTACAGATATTATACATAAAGGAGTATATAGGATATCAATAGTTAAGTAAATGGCTCCACATATTTTTTTTCCGAGGAAGTGGTTTTAAAATGAAATTGAGATGGTCGTCATAGAAAAGTTGCCATTAATAAGTATAGGCTCTTTAAGGAGTTCGTTTATCGTGAGTGCTGAGTTTTGTGTTCGTGATAACCAATAATGTAACGCACTTTTCTTTCAGTTGCTTTAAAAAAGGGTAACTTTAACTACTCGGACTTTGAGGCACAAATGAAAGCGGGCTTTCGAAAAGCTAAAAATAGATTCTATCGACGTACGTTCGACTTAAAAAATTCTCAGAGTAGACTGTCCAAGGTCGATTCCCCAACGTTACATGTTTAATTTTATACCTCGAATTTTTCCTTTTTTTTTCGTTTTATGTTGAATATGTTTGATTTTATATTTTGTATTGAATTAAAATACTAAAGGTAAAGCTATGAGATTTCCTTTTACTTCACACAAATCATAATCGTCAAACTTTAAATTATCTGTAATTAAAAGAGATGGTAACTATTTGTGCCGACACTATGGCAGTTGCAATTCTGCAGTGATTCCAATTTGCTTCTCACAAAATGTGTTAAAAGCGATTATAACGAAGGTAAAAGGAAGTGCTTGTTATTGCGGACATGCAATGTTAAAATTTATATGAAACTGGAACACAATCGAGCGCTTTGTGCTTCCGCAGAAATGCTTAAAAAGGATTTTTAAAGCTCTTTTTTTCCCGCTGGGTAATTCATTCACCTATATTTCATACATATTATATCATCCACGAAAATCATATCTGACGTAAACAATGCATGGCTGTGTCAGTGCCTTCGGCGACTTCATGGCTTGTATTATACATAGAGAAAGTATATATAGAGAAATCACTTGACCAGCTGTTCAATAGAAAGAGATTACCCATCGAAGTAGGCGTTATTTGAAAAAATAACAAAAAAAAAATAAACCAAACTTTGAAAGAAAGAATTGAATGTAGCATTTAACGAAATTGAGCATGTGTGTGACAAAGAGAAATATACTTGTTTTTTTCTGGGAGAAATGTTTACATTTTTCAATAACCAAGCACGCTGTTTTTTACACACTGGTGGATAAGGGTGTAGTGGTTCACTGTTGTTTTTTACACACTGGCGAATAAGGGTGTATTAAACAGCTGTTCAGGAGATTGCTCTATTAGTATACGCTCGCCGGTATTATATTCCGGGGGTTGCAACACAAGTAATGTATTTTTTCTTATTTCAGGATATTGTAAAGAGAAAAAAATAAAATTCTCAGAGAAATTGAAAACCGAGAGCGATATGTGCAGTGGCGTTGTTAATGTCTGAGAAGGGGTCACACGGGCGGCGAGCGTATACTAATAGAGCAATCTCTTGAACAGCTGTTCAATACACCCTTATTCGCCAGTGTGTAAAAAACAACAGTGAACCACTACACCCTTATTCACCAGTGTGTAAAAAACAACGTGCTTTGCTATTGAAAAATGTAAACATTTACCTTCAGAACAAAACAAGTATACTTCTCTTTGTCGCACACATGTTCAATTTAGTTAAATGCTACATGCAATTCTTTCTTTCAAATTTTGGATTCATTTTTTTTATATTTTTTCAAATGACGCCTACTCTGATGGGTAATCTCTTTCTATTGAACAGCTGTTTAAGTGATTTCTCTATATATACTTTCTCTATGACACGGGTTCTCCTAACAAATCCCCAGAGCGCAATTTTCCGGGTACAACCGAAGTATGGTCATGTGACATCTTTATGTTATATTATTTTTGATAGTAGTCTTCTCAGGGCATTTCAACTTACCACATATTAATTGGGCTTATGAAGCACATGACAGTTGCATGCGTTTCTCTGCAGCCTCTGCAGTCTCTGCTCACAATCGCTTCTCAATAATATGGAATTATGTAACCGAATAATCTAATATACACAATAGGCTTCTGGATCTGGTTTGAACAAACATTTTGCATTCAAAAGTGAACGTCACTTCATCCTTATATCCACTATCTAAGATAGACAGCCATCATCCTCAAGTCAAAAATCCAAAAAAAAAAAAAAAAAAAATCGAGTGTGAGTATTGTGAGATATTCAAGAATAAAGGATATATCCATTATCCTTGAAAACAAATTTTCAGAAAAAGGACGTTGACTAATTCCTTTGGGAACTCCAAAGCATGTTTAACTAAATAGTGTTTATTTCATGGGCTTACGATGTATACATTCTGATATGTAAATTTTTGAAGTTACACCTACCAAGCAAAATTTCCCACTGTTTTAAAATTCCAAAATATCGTACCACCATCAAAAATGGAGAAAAACAAAAAATATTTCATCAAAGTACCTACTATAAACAACAAAACTAACCTATCTGTGAAATTTCATCAAAATCGGAGATGCTCAATGCACAAATTTACACAATATTTATCGATTTGATGTGGAACGAGCCAATAATCTCCAGAAGTTTATATTCTGATTTTGTGAGAGCCTCGTTATAGATAAAACGTTAAATGATGCCCATATGTGTCTATTGCATACTACGTAAATATCCTCCGCCTTAGCAAAAACTCTATTACTTTTGCTGGTAACTAGAGGGCTAAAAATTTATTCTAACAATTAAAATCAATTATTTCTTATAGACTTCATTTCATTTCAAAACATTTTTTATATACCTCAGTTCATTTCTGAACGAACACGTGAAGTTCATGGTAAAGTTTAGTACTAAGGTCCACGCTAAGCAAAATTTTATATGTAAATTTAGCACGCTAAGAGCTATTGACGAAAATTTATCCTGAATTTTAGCGAGAGCAGTACTAAGGTAAGCGCACTAAATTTGGATTTTGGGCTTTAATTAGATATGGCACCACCAGTAAGTCTCCAAAAAATTTAGCTAGGATTTATCCGCCCGGGCCATTCTTTAGCGCGCTAAAATATTTATTGTCATATTTCTGAGATTTGATAAATTTTTTGACTGGATTTTTATAGTTAATGTAGTTTTGTACGTCTTTGTACATACGAATGAATTGGATTTCTTCTCGTGGCCGTATTTTCAATATTATTAATTTTTTTTGTATTGTAAACATTATAAATATTATTTCTGTATTTTTAATATTTCCAAATATATTTAATTACCTGTTTTTAGAAATATGATGACCGCACGATGCATTTCAGAAAAAAAAAATTGTACAATACTTCTTCTTCTTCTTCTTTTTACTATGTCTTTTCTCTGATTTTCCACAGTCATATTTTAGCTGCTAAAGAACGGCCCGATGTTGGAGACTCACTAGAAAAAAAAAAGAAAAAATTGTGCAAAATTGCAATGATTCGAAAATCCAAGGAAAGAAAAAGTTGGAAGAAAAATCATTCTACTCTTACTTAAGGAATGCGGGGCGCTAATGAAAATCGGAGAAATTCTTATCAGACGTCAGACCCCACACAACTATTAAGGACATAATTGACCGATACAGGATAAGAAAAATTTATAAATGGGTTTAGGTTTGCGGTCAGTCCTAAGGCGCTTAGAGGCCTAATATTTCAAAAAACGTTCTATAATGCATTTCCAGGGTCGTAGCGACGTTATGTTAAACGTGGAAATTCTACTGGCAAAGGTAGTAGCAAAAAAAATATGATGTGTTCTGCCATCGGCTGATGCGACTCTACAGGCTCTATAGAGTAGAAGTACGGGAGTGAAGGATGCCATATCAATAAAAAAAGTATCCAGGAAGAAATTGAGGTCAGAAGAGATGTACGAGACAATTTTGGAAGAAGCTGAGAATATCATATTCTAGAAAACAATCTCAAAATAGTTGCCAGAAGAGAAGGGTCAAGTAAAGGAGGATTAGTGCTGTATGGTCCATCACCTTCTCGTCAAAACAATGCAGTCATAATTAAAGCTCCGCCATTTAAAGCGGAATATTATGAAACTGTAAACATAATAACAGCTGAGATGAAAAGAAGATTTACAGACAATGAGGATCTGCTAGATTCAATTTTGTGTCTTAATGAATTGGACAAAGTTTAAGTCTGTTTAACATTTTAATATAGTATAATTGTTGTGAGTAATGAGAAGAAAAAAACAAAACTGTAATTGGAATTATTTTTCATCTATAAAAATTCCTTCCAAAGAAAAGGGTACTATTGTGAAAAGATACTTGAATTGGTTGAATAATCGAGGAAATCAGAGCGAAAAGATTTTAGAAGCTCAATACCTACAAACGAAATTCTTCAGAGATACATATGAATTATTTGCATCATTCACAACAGACGGATGTAGTACTGTTTCGTGCGAATCTATCTTTTCGACACTAATTTCTATTAATAATGAATGTCAATGGCTCACGAGATGATGGTAAGTTTGGTGTTTCTTGCATTGGAATTCAAAAGATCAGAGAAAAAAGATATTGACGAAGTGCTACGAAAATTCCACAATATGGTAAATCGAAGATTGCAATTATATTGAATATTTTTACCATGCTATATGTTTCTTGTTTGGTGCGTTTATTTCTTTTTATTGTAGATACCTGTTTTAGTTCTTGCATAAAAAAAATGTAATAAAATGAGGGTTCTAGAAGTTTACTTTTTCAAAAATATGTTCCTTCAACTGAACAGATGTATCGTACGAAAATTTGCGCTCTACTTCAAATTTCTGATGTACTACCTTTAATTTGGTTCTAGCTACTAGCCTGTAATTGTACAGTACAGGAAGAATAACTGTGCAAAAAGAGAGTAGAGTCTGAATCCAATGAAGAGTCTGGTTCATTATTAACGTTCTCTGATGTTGGCTTTTTTTTAATTAGGAAATCTCTTATCAGCTTCTGTGTTTTTGGTTTGTCAAGTTGCTTATTCAGTTCTTGATATCCGACCGTACAAATCTGCAGGTTACGTTGAAATTTTAATGCACGTTACATATCGAGATCATAAGTGAGAAAATGATGTTCCATACTTGCAGCAAAATTTCAAGCCCTCGCGAATTAAATCAGCTGTTAATTGATGAATTTCAACTCGTCTTCATCATCATGGTCCTCATTAATAGCATCAACCATTGTAGCTTCAATTAGATCCTCCTCATTCAAAGGTTTATCAATCATCAATTCATCGATGTCCGCAAATTCAAGGTTTTCAAAGCCTTCACCACCAATTGCGTGTGATAGATTAATAATTTCAGAACACACAACTGATGCTTCTGTTACAGAACTGCCACTTTTGACGCATTTTGGCTAAATTTTTCTCCAACAAGCATTTGTTTTATGGCAAAAGAAACATGTGTAATACAATTCATAATTGTATAATTTTTCAATGCTTGTACGACCGTCAAAATTTAAATGTTTGTTTTATGTAATAAATTTTAAATGCTGCTATTGTATCCTGATCCAATGGCTGCATCAGTGAAGTGGTATTAGGCGGCAAAAACACCAACTGAATATTCGGATGATCTATCACAGGATGGCTGGACGCATTATCCACGAGCAAAAGTACTTTGAATTCAAGCCACTTTTATTCCATATATTTTTTTACTTCAGAAACGAAGCACTCGTGGAACCATTTTTTAAATAAAGCTGACGTCATCAATGCTCTATTATTTGCCATCCAATGAACTGGAAGTTGTTTAATGTTTTTTTTTCCTGTCAAAGCTCGCGGTATGAGTGATCGGTTGATTAACCGAGGCTTTAAAATCTTATCATCAGATTCGTTGCTGCACAATAAGAACGTCACGCGATCCTTAGCCGCTTTGAAACCACCAGCAGATTTTTCCGATTTTGATGTGTAGATTCTGGTAGGCATTTTTTTTTTCCAAAATAATCTCGTTTTGTCGGCATTAAATACTTGATCTGGTGTATAACCACCATCTTGAATTATTTTTCCTAGCTTCCTGGAAAAGCGTGTTGCAACATTTTTGTCGCCTGATGCTACTTCACCTTTAATTTTTACATTCTGAAATGCGTGTCTTTTTTTAGGAATCCTGTCAGCCATCCCTCACTTGCATTAAATATCAATTTCCTGGTTGTTTGGAGACTTGTTGATGGCTCCAATTCCTTCTCTTTTATAAGTTTTCCATCTATAGATATTTTTTTCTGCAGTAGATCCTCTATCCAAAACACTAAAAGTTTTTCCATTTTCTCTAAGATAGTATTTCGACTATATAATGATGTTTTACTGATTGCCGAATGGAATCTTCATTTTTTAATTGTTCTGACTGTCGCTTCATTCAAACCAAAATTTTTGCCAACAGATGTTGAACCTTCACCTCTCTCAAGAGTGTCTAAGATTTTAATTTTAGTTTCTAAACAAATGGCTTGCCTCTTCCGGTTAATTTTTGATTTTTCAGACATCTTATTAAGCTATAACAAAATTTAAATAAAAATCACTTCAATTTTCTAAACTAAATTTTTGCAATAATAGAACGTTTTCGTTATAAGAAAATCCAAACAGAAATTATATTGGCACTAAAACTTTTAAAAATAAATACTTTCTTCTTCAACCCACCACAATGTTAACACTTTTCGATACAATTGCTTAATAAAGTCTTAACGCACTTTTAAATAGAAAAATAGAAAATACGACCATAAAAATTCCGGAAATTTCCCCAATTATATTTTATTTTTTTAACTGTGTAATGAATTTTGTTCTAAAATGTACTAACACGTCCAAAATAATTTTGTATACGCACCGCGTATACATACAAAAATGTTTTTTGGACGTGTTAGAACAAATAATTCGTGTAAAAAAAATAGTTTTTTTTCCATTTTCGTGTTATTTCAAAATCGTGTAAAAAAAGACCGTGTAAAAACAGAGTTGGGGTATAAAGTAGAAGCCGAAAAGAAGAATGGTACAATGCTATACAAAATTTCTATGGTACTTTGCTGTGCAAACTTTTTCTGCAAAAATTTATTTATTTTCAAAATTATAACAAAAATATATTTTTATTTCAGTTGCATTTACCATGGATTTAGGGGAGCCCACCGTGAGCTTGGGGCCCGTGCCATATGGACCTTATGCCCCCCCCCCCCCTATATCAGTCCCTGAATGTACCAATAGGACTATTCACTAAAAACATTTACCATATTATATATTCAAACAGATTAATTTTGATTTTGTTTTAACACATCGAAAGATATGCTTAGCTTAGCTTAGCTTGCAGCGTGGGAAAAAATACAACCTCTTATATTTTAAGACATCCGAAACTTTGCGAGAAAAGTGTTCTACACGGAAGCGGAAAGAGAATAGGGTATTTAATAGTTAAACAAAAATGCAATTTATGAAATTTATTCTTTTAGACTGGGATTCATATGCACGCTATCTCTCATCAATATTTGATTCGACTACTTCCTTTTCCACCAAACGGAATTAAAAAGTTTAAAACACTTACCGATGAAAGCGATGTAGACAGGTTCATTAAATTCTATACAATAAGTTTAAATTTGCTAATATTTTATTATTCTATAATTATTATTCTATTATTATTATTTTAAATACCAAAAAGAATTTAAATTATTTCAGCCTGTATTGCCGAACATGGTGGAATATTTAAAGGAATCGTCAGGTAGAGCATTACCGCTATAGGTAATTCAAAGGCTAGTAGAAAGCAATATTTGATAGTACTGGATTCAATATAATTAGTTTAAATAATACAATAACTATACTAATTACTATGGATTTAGTTTTCAAATTTGTTCTGGGCATATATTCAAAATTTTATATATAATATAAGAAATGTAGAAATATAGAAAAATAAACAATAAAATATTTCTGTTATTTGTGAAATGATGCATTGCCCTTAATTTCAACAATTTTGAAACATTTGAAATTAGTGCATTTTCTATACAGTTCAAAACATTAAATTTAAAATGTTTATCCAATACGAGAGAGTGATTCGACTTTTAATGCATACTCTGGACTTGGTATAAATTTTATATAATATATTTTACATTTGTTATTATAAAAGCTAATAAAGCCCTGTATAAAATCCAAATCAATACAAATAAAGTTTCTGACTCAAACCAAATTTTTTTTTTATTTTTTTATTTTAGGAGCGAATGAACTACATATGAATTTTTTTTTATATATTTTCACTTATACAGGAGAGTATGAAATCGATATTTAAGTGGTATTCATTTTCATATCATATTGGTATAAGGTTTACACTCTCGAAATATATAAATTTATACTTTGTGAAAATATGCGTTCGATAACGTATTTTAAATGGATTTAATGTTAATAATGTTAATGTTAAGAGTAGGGGCGACTAGTCCTCCAGGACCTTACGGACACCGCGACCATAGTTGATCTATTGTGTCTTTCCCTATAGTGATTAGGCAAAATCGAGTCTTTTAACGAGCTCGATTATTGCTTTCGGAGTTAGATTGCAGACATTATCTAGAGAGATAAGTTCTCTTCCAGTGATTTGCTTCCTTAGACCTTCAAGTGCTGGGAACTCGCATATAACGTGCATAGAGGTTTCATCTTCCTCTTCGCACAGTCGACACAGTTCACTGTCGCATTTGCCTATCTTCTTCAGGAAGTGACGGAAGGGGCCATGACCAGTGACTGCGTTAGCAAATAGTCTGAGCGACTGTCTGCTAAGTCCAATAAGTTGACGCGACAGGAAATGAGAAGGATTGAAGAATTTCTTCGCCTGCCTCATACCGGGCGCGCTACGCCAAAGGAGATCCAGTTGCCTGTTTTCCCACTAGCAGTTCCCCCCTAAAGTGGCTTTTTGGCAGGCCAAATGTCGGATAGGGACCAATATACGGACAATCAGCTCCGGTTTTAGCCAGTTCATCTGCTTTTCAATTACCCTACACTCCTTCGTGTCCAGGGACCCAAGCCAAGGTAACTTGGTTGTCCCTAGACAGTAGTTGGAGTTTCGAGTAGCAGCTCCAAACTAATTTCGACTCAAAGGCTTGAGAGGAAAGGGCTAGGAGCGCAGCTTGGCTGTCCGAACAGATGTAGATGTTGGAGTTCTTACAGCCCTTATTTAGGTTTTCCTGAGCTCCAACCTCTATAGCATAGACTTCCGCCTGGAAAATGGAAGGTGACACACCAAGCGGAATGGATAGTTCCATTTCTGGACCAATCACCCCTGCGCCTGTTTTCCCGTCCTTTCGGGATCCGTCAGTCTACCAGACTTGGGCCCGTTGCGGGAGCTGAAGTCCTCTGTCTAGTATCTGGCTTCTTTCATTAATGGTTACCTTGTAACCTCTTTCAAAAGAGAGTCTCTTGGCCATAGTATCTTTTGGAGCTTCTAAGTCGTTAATGTTAACCTGCTCGAAGATACTGAGATAACCCTGGAGGAGGTGCAATCATCTGAACTTTTCTTTCGAAGCGTACTGGCTGCAGTTTCCCTCTGAATAAAGAAGTAGAGAGGCTGTAAGCCAAGAATGGCTTCAAGTGCTCGTTGAGAACATGATGTAAATGCGCCAGTGGCGCCTAAACATGCCATCCTTTGCACCTTGTCAAGGGTTCTTCTGGTGGTTGCCTGCAATGTTTTAGGCCACCACACATTTGCCCCATAAGAAAGTATGGGTCTGACTATGCCCTGGAAGATCCATAGGGTCATTTTGGGGTTCAGACCCCACTTTTTCCCGAAAAGCCTGTGGCAAGAGCTAAATGCCCACATGGCTTTGTTTGTTATTATTTCCAGGTGGGGATTCCAGGTAAGCTTGCTGTCTAGGATTATTCCTAGATATTTTGCTTCTTTGGAATATTCTATTGCAATTCCATTTAACTTAGGAGGTGGAATCTGAAGGCACTGTTTTACCTGGGTTTATTGATAGTCCCATGTTCTGGCACCATCTGGTAACGATGTTAAAAGCAGTTTGCATAAGCTCTGGTAAAGCTGATTCAAACTTTCCTTTAACACAGATGACAATATCATCAGCGTATCCTTGGGCCTTAAAGCCGGCCTCTTGGAGTAAGCTTAGTAGCTCATCCACAACTAGTAGCCATAGAAGGGGCGATAACACCCCGCCTTGTGGGGAGCCTCTAGTGGCCATGATTGTTGTGGATTCACCGTTCATGGTAGTTGTTATGCAGCGTTTCTCAAGCATGTTGCCAATCCATCTGACAATGCTGGTTTCTATGCCTCTATCCTTGGATACCCTCTTAATCGAGTCAAAGAGAGTGTTATCGAAAGCGCCTTGTATGTCCATAAAGGAACATATAAGGACCTCCTTTTCCTGTGAGGCTTTCTCGATAGTCTCTACCAGACTGCTGAGAGCATCCTCGGTGGATTTTCCGGGTTGGTAGGCATATTGATTGGCATTAAGTGGACAGCTTTTGAGGGACGTCGTCCGAATTTAGTTGTCTATTATTTTCTCTAGAGTTTTCAGGAGAAATGAAGTCAGACTGATAGGCATGTATGATTTTGCCTCGCTGGGTGCTTTTTTACCCAATTTCGGTATAAAAACAACCTTGGTTAGTCTCCATGCCTTACGGATGTATCCCGTGCACAGACTGGCCCTAAATATCTCAGTGATAAGGGGCTCAATATGATCCAGCAATTCTTGCAGTAATGCCGGAAATATGCCATCGCCGCCAGGAGCTTTAAAAGGTTTAAATGGATTTATATAGATAGATACTAAAATTTACTCTAAGATTTTCAACTGTATAGAAGACGAACTAACATGTAGAAATAGGAGGAAATAAATCTGTTTTAACCTTAGGCGCCAGTTTTATGTCTCTTTGAATCTGAATAATTTCAAAACGCTTTTTTAGTGAACATTGAATATATGAGACATACCGCTATGCGAAATTTCAGTGCCCCAAGACTCTATGGATTTAGGCATCTAAGGAGTCAAATTTTTTAAAAAAATTTCTTAGTCTACGTCTCAATCTGTATAAGACGCACCACCATGCAAAATGTCAACTTCTTAAGACTTGCTGTTCTTGAGATACAGCAATCAATCAGTGAGTCAGTCAGAGTGGAATGAGTGGTATTTGGCTTTTATAGTTATAGATTAGCTCAGAGGTCAATTTTACAAACATCATATTTCAGATTTACTTATTATTAAACGAATATCTGCATACCTGTCAAAACAGATTTAATTTAATCTTTACCGGAACATATGATGAACAGGAGTCACATTTTGTCTGTTTTTTTTTTAGCTATTGACTTCAAACCCTAAAACATATATTTGCATATAAATTTTTGCATAGATAAGTGCTTTCTTAATTAGTCACGATGAAAAATCACCTGCAAGCAAGCTATCATTTCTTATAAATTACAAATTTCTTCAAAATACCTATTACTCCCCCCCCAACCTGATTTTGTTGCTCTCCTTTTTTTTTGCATTATTTTTCAAATATTTTCGTAATCTTATCGATTATAATATTATTATTATTTTTATTTGGACACAAAAGACAAGAATTTCCAGTGAAATATTAAATGTTCGTCTTCAAGTGATTCACCCAGATGATGAGTTTTCCCAACTTCAGCTGTTGTTATCTAAGTGATGGGTGCGCTATATTACTTAATCGGCGCTTTATAAAGTGTTGGACACTTGAAAGCTGTTGGATTGACTGTAATGTTTTGATGAAATTCCAAAGTGCAGTAAATACTTCTTAATCGTTAAAGATACATACCCACGAAGTGTATGAAAACTCTTCATCTGGCATTCCATTTTAACGGTATTTGAAAATTTATATATGCATATATATCTATAAATTACCTTACTACACAAATTATGACGTCCAAAACCTATCTAATCTGAGATTTTTTTTTTTTTTTGCTTCAACAGCAAGCAAGTAAATCACCTTCTCAACCAATTTATGACACAGGTGAGATTAGGTATATTCATCAGAAAAATATAAGACAGGAATTTTCAAGTTTATAATAATGACATAAAAATTACGATTTATCTGGAGGCATGCAGACATACATACATATATCTAATGGCGGGCATAATACAAAGTGATTTCACTTGCTGATATCAAAACTGGAGTGAGTTTTACACCTATACTATAATGATGACTCCAAGCATCAAGAATGAGGTACAAAATTTATGAACTTTTCCACCTAAAGTGTTCGTTATCGTGACCGAAAGCCTAAAGCCAAGCAAAGGAATGGTCCACCGTTAAAGGTATTATGCTTAAATTAAAATCGCATGGAACATAGTTAAGATCAAGTAAGATGATATTGGCGCTGTGCTATCCAATATCTACTAAAACCGACCTGTGCAGCACCACCATAATCATCTATATTCACGGCCACAGATTTCTAAGAGTTCCTGTAATGAAACAAAGCTTCTACATACATATAGTACCTATGTACATATATAAATGTATAATCATCCACCACCATACCTGACAACCGATACCTTTTCATCTCAGCTGAGTTCAGAGATACTAGCATCTTGTGCTATACATATGTTTGACGGAATGTTAAGCTAAAGTCTCACATATGTAACGCTAGATAATAGTTAGTAACTAATATCGCAAAAGATGAGATTATTACGTCATTCGAAGATTTTACTGATCCGCCTGATGCGCACTGTATATAAATCGCATGCGATGCATGAAAATTGAAGAAAACTCTTCTCTAACTGACGACGCGCGATGATAAATCTAGATATTTATTCTGACGCGCTAGTTAGAGTGACGATGCTGCAGCCCCAAAAGCAAATTTCATCTCAAAATGTGAAGTGTATGTTTGGGTGCGCGCTATCTTTTCCAATAAATCACAAAATTCAGCGGATGGCGCATGCTCCAAAGGCATTCTTCGATTAAACTCTTCTACTACTTTGTTGCTGTTGCTGTTGTTATTTTGTTCTTTTCCTCGCGCTGTCGGTGAACTAATTTTTCACAATATTCTTATAAATGGTGGTGTATATAGCTTTTTCAATAGGAGGTCGAGTTTAGAATTTTCAATGGAATTTGATCAACCGGAACCGATAAATTGTCAATGGCATCCGAATTTGATTCTTTTTTTTTTCTTCTGTTATGTTTTTTTTTCTTTTTTGTTGTTGTTGATATAATTCAAGTCTTTAATGATGTGACAAACTGTTTGCAGTTATTTAAGTATTTCATTGAATTTTTGACGAAATTAAGGTAAGTCCTGATATTTTGAATACAATGCATAATTACGAAATGCAGTAGATACAACTCCTTCAAAGGACGATTATTTTATTCTTGTTTATAATGACAAATTTGAACTCGTTATTTGACCGCAGTTCATATTACATAATATGTACATCCGGTCCATAGAAATGAATTGATACGATTTAGAGCAATGCTAATTGCTTGGCGTTTTGATATTGTTAAAAGGCCCTTCAATATGACGGAAATGGTATTCTCTATTTTTGAGGGATTTTTATAATGGTTTCCACTATTTCATATGGTGAAATTTTCAGTTATCATCTTTGTGCGTACATGTGTGTACTTTTAAGAAACAATTGATATTGGTACGAGTGAAAAGGATAACATTTCAAAATTATGAAAAATGAACTGAAATAAATATTTTGTATGCTTTTATATTATAGCTATCCACTTTGGATAAAAAGCAGAATATTGTCATCGCACTTCATTTTAAGAATTGTGGCCGGATAATTTTCAATGAGTCTAATACCTCGTCTAGACAAATTGTCTCCATAATGTGTAAATTTGAAATCCAGTAATTTGAAAGAAAAGATAAACTGTGAACGAAAATTAGTTCATTTCAAATGTCAGTTACAGTTCCTCACTATGCAATTTGACTAATATGAAGTAAAATTTGCTTCCTTTAAAATTGAATTGAAATGTTGCAAAAGCGTCCTTGATGCAGCTAATTCGTGTAATACACTGAACATTTCAAAGATACGGAAGGCAAGCAATTTGGTGGACATCAGTAACAGCAAAACTTAAGCCCTGGTCACACCGGGAGCGGCGCGGCGCGGCATGGCGCGGCAAAAGCGACTGTTCACACCGGGCGCGGCGCGGCGGATTTTTCCCATTTTGAAATGCTGACACCTTCCTAACAGCAACGAATCGAGATTTGTGTTCAGTGCATTTTTAATGTTCGGTTGTGATTGGTTGTAAATTACAGCAATTATTGTCTGTAAAATGTATTCTAGTTCCGATGAAGAAGCTCTGATATTAGCAGCACTGCTTGAAGAGAACCAGAGAAATGTTAGAAAGTATTGGGAACATCCAATTATAAAAAAAAGAAAACAACTAGGAGAATTTTCTAGGCTTGTTCGGGAGCTGCAAAGTGATGAGGATCGATTCTACGAATACTTTAGAATGCCAAAAGCCGCGTTTGAAGAATTGCACCAACTTATTGCAAATGATATAAGAAGGCAGACGACTAATTATAGAGAAAGTATATCATCACGAGAGCGACTTGCACTTACCTTAAGGTAAAAACATACATATTTTCAAATAATTTATATATTATATTTTAATAATTAATTTTTTAGGTTTTTAGCTACAGGAGACTCTTACAAGACAATTGCTTTCAGTTTCCGCATTGGAAGATCTACCATGAGTAGTATAGTTTCGGATGTTTGTGGAAAGCTTTGGGAAAAACTTCAACCCATTTACATGCCGTTTCCGAACAAAGAACTGTGGGAGCAATCTGCCAAAGGTTTTGAATGTTTATGGCATTTTCCAAATTGCGTAGCTAGCATCGATGGAAAGCACATCACAATTCAGTGTCCCAAAAATAGCGAGTCAAATTTCTGGTGCTATAAATATAAATTTTCCATAGTACTATTAGCAATGGTTGGCCCAAATTACGAGTTTTTAGCAGTAGATATTGGAGGGTATGGAAAAGATAGCGACGGAGGAATATTCGAGCGATCTGCAATTGGTCAAAGGTTTACTAATCAAACATTTAATATTCCCCCCGATAAGCCTTTGTATAAGGACGGACCTATACTTCCTCATGTAATTGTTGGTGATCAGGCTTTTAGCCTCAAAACTTACTTAATGAGGCCATTTCCGGAAAATAAGGTGAGAGACGATGAGCGACTGCAAATTTTTAATAAGCGCTTTTGGAATTCTCACCAACAAATGGAGAATTTTCCTACGTCCAATGCAAGTGGAACCTAAAACCGTAACAAAAGTAGTTCAAGCAGCTTGTTGTCTACACAATTTTTTGAGAGCGAAAAAGTCAACAATCCTCACCTGGGCCGATCAGAACAGTTTCCCCAAGGGAAAGCAATGACATCATTGAGATCCATCGCAGTAAACAGTAGAAGTGGTCGTAATGATGCTTTTGATGTCAGAGATCGGTTTGTAACCTATTTTAATTCAGAACAAGGAAAACTACCATGGGAATAATAAAATAAATTCTGTATATGTATATTTAAATCAATAAAGTTTATTTCTTATGTCAAAGTAAAAATATTGAACGAATTGTGCGGACATATTTCTAACGAAAATGAAGTTTTGCCGCCAGCGGCGGCGGCAAAATTGTGTTTTTGAGTAATCTCCAAAATTGCCGCGCGGCAACTATTTGGTCGTGCCGCGCCGCGCCGCGCCGGTGTGACACCCACTTTAAGCGATAAGAGAACTGCACAGTTTGAAATATGAGAGTAAATGTGACAGAGCTAAAAATGATTTATGTAATCGAAACGATATAAAAGCGAAATGAAAGCGAATATAAATTCTGTTCTTTATTTATCTTTCATAAACACGTGCATGTGCGCTTTTTTATGCTCGTACTTCAGAGAATTTTACAGTTTCAAGATTTTCGGCTCTATTTTTATACCCTAGATGAAATCTAATAAGGTATACTAAGTTTTTCATTCCGTTTGTAACGCACAGAAATAATGATGGAAGAGCAAAATGGATTAGACACCCACGCATAATATTAAAAGTTATTTTGATTTTTGCATATCCATCCGTCCGTCTATTTGTCTGTCTGTCAGTCCGTCCGTCCGTCTGTATGCATGGGCGCACAATAGTTCGAGAACGCGTATACTTACAGAGCTAAATTTCGTACACGCACTTAAAAAAAAAATTAAAATTAAGTTCAAAAATGAGACAAATCGGGTAACTCCTTTGTGGGGTTACCATACAAAAATTTCGTTTTCCACTATATATTTGGATACTGTCTGAGATGGTTATAATCATTTTTCTGGCCGACGAACCGTTCTAGAAATATATGCGAAAAACCACTTCAAAAATCAAGATTGCGCAAATGGGTGACCATACGAAATTTCATACGCGCATTCATCTAGAGTATCATAAGGATCGGTCTTAAACTAATTCTAGCTTTTTACTTGTTGAAATTAAATTTAATATTAATATGGAAACACTATGCCTCTCAAATTTCAACTCTCTACGTTCTCAGGCAGTGTCCATATATAGTAAAAAGTGAAATTCTGTACGGCAACCCTAGGAAGGTGATGTTCAATTGGTCCCATTTTCGAGCTTACAGTTACTTTTTATTGTAAACCGTCCGGGTTCAAAATTTCAGCTGTCTAAGACAACGCGTTCTAGAGTTATCGTGAGGACGGACGGATAGATAGATAGACGGACGGACGCACGGTCGGACAGACGGACGGACATGCAAAAATCAAAATAACTTTCTATTTACGCATAAAGGATGTTCAACAATTTTTTTTTTTACTAGAATTTTTTCTGTGCGTTAGAAACGGGATGACAAATTTAGTATACCCTATGATTTCATCTAGGGTATCAAAAGGTCCTACAGGTCCCCAATAGAAAAAACAACGCTACGTGCTAAGTGCAGTACGCCAAAACTGCGTTACTTGGGGTAGGGTAAAAGTGAGATAGACGCCATACCTTCAGTAATTCCGTATGTACGAAAGAGATATCAAAATTTCTTTCTGTGTTTACTTACTCATAAATGCTACCTACGCAACGCGTTAGTGCTTGTTTGGCTGCGCTCTAGTTTGAAGTGCGTATGACGGAAAGATAATTTCATCGCGTTAATTTTTTGACTGAAATTTAGAGTCACTGCGGTTTCAGTTAATGTTGAACGTAAAACAAAGACACCGTAAGGTAAGAATTTATTTTAGCATATTATTTTGTTTGTTGTTAACTTGTTTTAATTACATTTTGGCATCTTAGCTAATACCTACGTACTTTATACCTACATGGTATCTCTCCCACAAAATGAGGAGAGATGCCAACAAGTGTCAATGCAGGGTATTTTCTTAAATATTTTTATTGTTTATAGATTGCGGAGAAAATACGTGAGGAAGCACACTGTAGTCAGTGGGCAGTGGACTGAAGAAAATTTAATTTTGGCAACTGAAAAAGTACAAAATGGTGAAATATCGAAAAATGAAGCTCAAAATTGTTATGGAATACCGATTCGAACCTTGAGCAGGCGCCTCATGACTGTCAACATTACAAAGTGTGGTTTTAGTTGCTTATGTACTCTTTATATGTACCTAATAGTGTAGTACCTAAATCAATTAAATATTGTTCCAGCATCACTTGGAACAGAGAACGAAAAACAATTGGATTCTTATATTAAACGCCTAGGTAAAGCTAGCTTTGCACCTGATAGGTCTACTATTCGGTCTCTTGCGTATCAATTTGCTGAGAAACTTGAAATTCAACATAAATTTTCGAAAGAAAAGGAAAAGGCAGGCAACATTGGCTAACTTCCTTTCCAGAGAGAGAAACAAAGATATCTCAATACGTCAAGCAGAAGGTCTATCTGTTGCAAGAGGTCAGGGTATGAATAGAGAAGAAGTTAGTGCATTTTATAAACTGCTTGAAGAAAAATGGTAAAACAGGATTTGTTAATGTTGACGAGACTGGAATACAGTTAATAAATGAACCTGGAAAAGTATTAACAGCCAAAGGAGCTAAGAACGTTCATGTGATCACACCTCGTGAAAAGGAGAACCCAGTGTTAATAAGGAAAGGCGTCAATAAAAAATCGAATTTTCTGATGGCTTGCCTAATGGGTTCGAATTCTATATGAATAAAAAGTCATTTTATACTAATTCTGAATTATTTTTGCCTTGGTTTAAAAAACATTTTCTACCCAGAAAACCAAAGACAGGTAAAACAATTTTGAATTTAGATGGTCACACCTCACATTCCAATTTAATAAATCTCTTACACCTAGCCAATGAAAATGATGTCATAAATTTATGCTTGCCGTGTCACACAATACAAGCCCTTCAACCTCTAGATCGCAGTTTCTTCAAACCTCTGAAAACCTATTATAATCAGGAATGCATGGATGTTGATAAACAAAAATAGGACAATCACAAGACTACAGGTTGGGTCAGTAATATGGCAATCATGAGGGAAAGCTGGAACTATAGGAAATGCCACATCAGGTCTCAAAGCTTGTGGAATATTCCCACTCAATCCTAACCTAATGCTATTCCAGACCATTTCTTTACAATATCTGACTTAATCGAACTAACTTCTCCAACTGTTCCTATTGAAAGTGCTGTGACTGCAGCTCTGTCTTTACAAAAACCATCAATTTCAAGACAAACATTAACTAGTAAAGAAACCCTATAAAGCTCCTTGAAGAGTCTAATCTAATCCCAAAACTACCTAGCTCGACAGTGAAGTGAAAGCAAGTTGCTTCTGTTTTGACTTCCCCTGAGAACCTTTGTAAGAAGACTTCTAATGTCAATTTAATTAAAGGAGCAGCTAAAAAATGTAAGCTAGCTAGTGCTCAATTAAAATCTTCATCTTCTGTCTTAGCATCCATCCCAATTGAAGATGATAACAATGTGTGCGCGGTATGCTGGGAAAATTATCACTTAACAAAAAAAACAACTGACTGGATTAAATGTTCCTTATGCCAAAAATGGCTGCATGGGTCATGTACAATGTACTCTCCGCGTTGCAATAATTGTGGTAGGGAAATGCTCCGCAAAAAAAATATTAAAAATAGTTATAGCTTATATTATATGGCATCTCTCCCACACTATGGGATAGATGGCAAGGTACCTACTCCTACAATCTTTATTTTCATTTTTTTTTTTGTTCTTAGTCTATTACCTACTTAATTGCAGTTATATTATATTATTCCAAAAAATATGGCCTCTATCCCACCTTTATCCTATATAATGACTTTAAAAGTTCATAACTCAAAAACGAATCCGAACACCATCACAACTTTTTGTATATAGATTGATAGGGCTTATCCCTAGAAGAAATTGCTCACAGTTTTACCTTGTCTGCTGCCTTGCAAGGGGCAGTTATTATGTAAACCAATACTGATTTGACTGAAAAGTATCAAGGTGTTGGAAATTCATAAAGAAACATATAGAAAATTAAATCCCGATGAGCCTTACGCTGAGCATTCAGTAAATCTCATCAAAAGGCTCATTGGATATCGTGAAAGGTTACTTGGTTACTTGGATTGACACGTTGATGATATTTCTAATTAGAAAAACAAGTGTCCACTTCACGTGTCCAAATTTGGTTGCAAATTTTGGCATTTCTTCGAAATAGTTGAGCTTGGATGAAAACAAAAAAGTTCAAGTGTGTAAAAGTGAAGTTCTTGTAAAAACGTGAGAAAATATTGCATCATATCCTATAATTTCTTGGTAAGTATATGATAGAGATAGATATAGATTAGATGTTATTAATTAACGTAGCATTATTTTTCTATTTATTTCACTGTTATGATATTAAAAAAATATCTAAAAAATCAATTTCCAATCGTATGAGTGAGGAATTAACTAATTTTAAAAAGAATGTAAAAAGATACAAGCAAATTGATTCATTTGGTAGAGCTGAAGATGCTTCCAATAATCTCGCTTCTACATCAAACTTGGTTGAAAATCGTGAAAATATACCGACTGAAGCAAGTGTACTCATTTCTGATTTTGCCTTAGATGAAAGCAGTGAAATATCTTCAGAATTATTTTCAAGCGAAGTAGAAGAAGAATGCCAACGTCCTGAAATTTCTGCTAACCTCGCAAAGTGGGCAATTAGAAATAAAGTACCCCACTTCCACATTACAGACCTTCTGACAGTAGTGAAAGAATCTGGAATAAAAAGTTTGTCAATTTCGGCAAAAACATTGCTTCGAACTCCAAGGCAAAAACTCCATTAAGCTCATCGTAACACTCATTATGTACTCATCGGAGTGCTCATCTATAATTGTAAAATGCACAAAGGAGAAGCAAAGTATGCATTTCTAAATAAGTGAAAGAGATGCAATATCTCATGCATACTATCTGTGAATAAGTAAATAAATGAGTTTTTTCCCGGTTTTGATTCAAACGCGAATAAATTTCATTAGTACGTTCATCTGATTGCTCATGAGGAGCTCATTGATGAGCTCATCATGATATGTCTATAAGGGTATATCTTCAAAATAAAACTAGAAAAAAAGTGGTGGTAGTCCTCAGTACTAAATAATATTACTTTTTTTGAAACAAATACTATTATTAACAGAAATATTTGTTTTTCTTTCTGTGCTGGTATATGCTTCATTTGGTATTTGAATCAAATGAATCAGTTGCACCGTTCTTGAGATATGATTTTTTTTTTTTACTTAATTTACTTAATTCTTTAAAAATATTCCCGGCCCCTGGCGAAGTTTCACTTGGTAGACGTGCGGCCATTAAAGTGTTAAGATAATTTTACAGCTTTAACAAATTTATTTGCTTGTAGAACAAATGATAAGATAAATTTGATAAACCAAAAATTCGTTAGCCATTCTCGCAAAATGAAAATGATAGTATTTTATTGAAAATGATTTTCTAAAAATCAGTAATTATGCTTGAGCAATTTTTTTTATACTTTTGTTTCACATTATGTAAAAAGTACGAAAGTTATTTGCATATCCTGTTACGCAGCCCTTGTCGTGCGTTGTATTCCCCAGCAAACAATGGAGAAGGGGTGGATTTGCACAATTCTTTTCACCTTCACTAAGTGTGACCAAAACACCTGTTGGGCGCCACGTGGTTTTTGAGTCCACGAACTCGAGGGAAAACACGAAAAATCCAAAACATTATAATTTTAATAATAAAAAAAAAAATTCTAGCAATACAAATGAACTATGGTTAATTCCACTTAATTTAAAAACTCTTTTATATATGAGGTCGTAAACTTGGCGTAGCAAGGTCACACACGAACAGCTCAAAGTCAAAAGGTCACCAATTCACTTAAAATCCAAAATGCAATACTTAGCTTTTATTTTCTTGTTATTTTCCTCTTTTAAATCCTCCTTTTTTTGTTTTGTTCCCAAAATACAAATTTTTCCTCGTTTCACCTTCTTTCGCTTTTTTTTTTTTTTTTGTTAATTTATTTAATATCAAAACTCGCGTTGTCGGTACTCTATCCTACCGCTCTGATCACTCGCCAAGATGCCTGGCAAAAAAAAACCCGGGGACTGTCTGCTTCTCCTACCAAAGCGCTTTAATTTTACAGAAAATTACCCGTATTTTAGGATTTCCGGCCCCTATTTCCAATAGCTTTCAGAATTGGGACAGCGGTTTTCAATCGGTGGAAAAAGTTTTAATATTAATTTTTTTTTCTTTATTTTCCAAAATGTTCTTTATGATTTATATTTTCTTTTGTATTTATCTACAAATTTGAACTTCGACTCCAAAGTGTGAAAAATTTGCATTTAATTTTTAGTTTGACAGGAGTTTCAAATTGTTTAGGTTTTTTTCCTTTTTTTTTCCCCCGTGGGGTTACATATTTTCTGAATTTTATATTTGGGTTACAGCCAGTCCAATTCATTTCCTTTTGTTCTTCTTGAAATGATGAACAGTAGGAAGAATCGACTTTTCCCCGTCGGTGTTTAGGTTAAGTTGTGTTTTTGTTTTTGGTGAATCGAGGAGAAAACTGATCTAGGTAAATATACTTTTTTTAAATAATTAAATTTTGTATAACTTTATATAAATACTGCATTTCTACCTCAGGTAATTTAGTAAAGAGTTCACGATTCGTGTGATTCCCTGCCCGCTTACATCATCTTCACAATGTAAGTAATTTTCTTAATTCTAAACAATGTTTAGTCCATTGAGTATTCTTTTCATTATAATTCATTCAATTTACTTGCAGGTATATACATATTTCGCTCCACGGATAATAGTGTGCTGATATTTGAAGTTATTTCGTCTTCCAGGTATCAAGAATAAACGCCGTTGGAATGTCTTTAAGGGATCCTAGTATAGGCTCAACAATACGATGCCCTCATGAGCAAACCGGGGTCATACATATATGTATTTTGAGTCGCAGATGATGTCCTCAGGAACAAGCCGGGACTAGCAGAAATAGCCAGCTTCGTATGATCCGTAAGTATACGTTAATTCTACCATTTATGACTGATCATCTGAAAAATAAATTACTTTGCAGAATTATTTCTATGGATTACTGAGGTATGAAGACATCTACAACAGGTAAAAAGTATAAGTATACGGAGGACGTTTTCTTGATACGTTCTCTTTCATTTTCAGGTCACCACGTCTCTTTAACTCATCTTGGACTTTTATTTGTAACAATCCATGTATGGAAAAAGTAAGAATTTTGAAAACAAAAATGGCAGCACTTATAGCCATATAGTTTCAAGCTAATTAAGAATTGATTATCCCATAGCCCATAATATTTGTTTCAATTAATTATAAGGCCACAGTATATGTACAACTTTAAAGCAAAATTAGCATTCTCTCTTGATAGTTTCATTATAAGTTTTAAAAAAAAAAAATATAAATATATATATATGTATTTAGATCAGGTTAACATAATACAAGGTTTGGTAATCTTATTGGTGAAATATAATTTGCAATTTGGAATTAAAATATTTCGTAAAATGAATATCGTAAATTAATTCCATTCGCTGGAATATTTCATGGAAAAACTAGTTTAAAATTTTAATTTGTTCAAGTTAATTATGATAATTAAGGTAAATGTAATTAGCCATTTTATAATTACACCTCTTCTACTCTCTTCTAGCTTTTGACTGAGAAAGAGGTGTGGTCACAATATCCTGAATATAAAAAGTAGATATGACGTTAAAGAGATCCATATTTGGCTCCCTTTTTATTTTTTAGTTTATTAAGTAGAAAAAGTTTTCCCTCCCATCCCTTATTGTATCCTAGATAAGTGAATAGTTTTAAGATATTACCCAAAGCTACATATATTATATAAGTACATACATGTATTAGATAATTATCTATTTTATTGTACTTAATTGTCATCTAAATATACAATAATTATTGTAAAATATTCTTCGTAATTGGAAGCGTTTATTCAATTATGATTGAATTATTTAATACCTTATTATACATAGTGAGTCCTTGAAATGAAAACTGTTTTCCATAAACATATCAAAATAAGAACATTTCCACGTAACACTTCTTACGAGAACAATGGATAATCCACATTCAAGTGAATCCTTTAAGTATATTAAAGTGTTCATGCGAATTGCTGGAACGCGTCCAACTAAACGTTTTCGCAACCTTTATAAATTTTACGGAGTTATTTACCAAATAAACGCTTTAATATTGTTTCCAATATCATTCGTTGTACATTTGTTTTTCGTTAATAATAACAAGGAAATGTTTAAGAATATTTCATGGTCTCTTACTATGGTGACCGAAAGCATTAAATTTATTGTATTATTATCGATATTTCAAAAATTCCACGACAAAACTAAAGTGATTCTAGCTAAAATGGACAAACGTTTAATATCGACAGATGAGAAGGAAGTGATTCGATCAATTATAAATTTCAATCAAATAATTCACTTAACGTACGTCTGTTTCGGTTTCGGAATGGTTATGATTTTAATTTTGTATCCACTTATTGCGAAAAATCACCTAATATTTCCTACCTGGTTTCCGTTTGATTGGAAAACATCACAAGGAAATTTTTTTATCGCATTCGGATACCAATCTATGAGCCTTTCAATGTTAACAATTGTTCCATTTATAACGAATATTATGCCAATAATAAACATAATTGTCCTCACAGCTCATACTCGAGCATTATCAATACGAGTTCAATTAATTGGAAATGATGTCGATAAGACTCCTGAAGAAAACTACATGGAATTGTTAAACTGTATTGAGGATCAAAGAAACCTCCACAAGTAAGTTTTTGTTTTTGTTTTTTTTTTATTCGATGGTTTAAATTCAATTTGTGTTTATTTAGATATCTTAACGAAATAACGAAGATTATGTCTAGATCTATATTTATTCAATTTGTTATGACAGCCTTTACGATGGGCATCACCGTTGTCGATTTTCTTTACTTTAATGAATCTATAATGGAGAAGATTACAGTCCTTGGATACCTTTGCGGAATTGCATTTGAAATTTTGCCATCATGTTACTTTAGTAATGAATACAAGAATGCTGCAGATTACTTGACTACTGCAATTTTCAGCTGTAATTGGATCGATCAAAATCCTAAATTTAAAAAGGCGATAATTATTTTTATGCAACGCTCTCAAAAGCCGAATGTAATTTTAGCTGCCAAGCTAATTCCGGTTTCTTTGAATTCCTTTTTGACGGTAACATTTATAATAAAAGTAAGAAATTTATTAATTTAAATTATTTGTAGTTACTGAAATTTACATTTTCACTGTTTACGGTCTGCAGTCAAATAAATTCTTAATTTGTGGAGATTATATGTATTAGAGAGTTCAGAGACCAGTGCATCATCATCACCAAAGATACACTATCACCCACTTTACTAATTATGTGAACAGAAAATTATTTAAATGTATATGTCGGTCAAGAAATCTTTATTAAATATATAAATGTATGTTTGCACGTGTGGCGGGGCAATTCGACTGGACCGGAATTGACATGAATAACGCCGGCCATTTTGATGCTCTTTAGAGTTGATTTTCAAGATAGCAAGAATCCCAGCACGCCAATGTAATTCTTTTGGAATTTTAATAAACTGAAGTTATTATTTCTATTATTTTTAATTTAAAATCCTTTATTACTGGGTTGTCGTCAGAAACTAAAAAGTGGTAAAAATAATCAATAAACAAATTAAAAAGCTATACTTGGTCTAATAAGACCAGTTCTCATAGTATTATAGAGGAATGTCCGTGTATCATTTCGTATATTTTTTAAGTGGTTTTTCGCATATATTTTTAGAACGGTTTGTCGGATAGAAAAAATGATGATAACACATTTTATAGGATTTCATATTTTGAAGAACTTTGCACTACATAAAAACCGAATAGTCAGTCAGTGACATGTGCATCGAGTAGTCACGTTTTACTGAGCTATTAAGTTTCATGCTATATTTTCGCGCATTTTCAAACCAAGTTATCTAAAATAAGTTCTTGCATATTGTTTTGCTGCATTCAAAAAGAATTTTTTCAATCCATCAATCGTTCTTTTTCTCAGGCCGAACGATTTAGTTTCAATCTGTCATCGTTTTTTTCGTACTCCGAATGGTTCTGAATGCATCTGAGTTTTTCCCGGATTCAAGCAGAACGATTTTAATTCGTTGTCGTGAATGTGTTGCTTACAATTTGGCCGAGGTAGTAATAGTTGAGTTTAAGTTGCCTTTGTTGGCAAAATGGCTTTGTTTTTCATAAACAACAATTTTTACGAATTTATACTTGCTTTTATCATATGGAAGAAATGTCAAACACTTACAAGTAAAAAAAGCTAGAATTGGTCTAATACCAATTCTTATGATATCCTAGATCAGGTGTGGGGAAACCTTTCCAGTGATTGCAGTCCACTCAGTGGCTTAAGTGTGGTAAGCTCGAAAGAAAGGTCTACTTAAATAAATATGTACTTATGTATGTAATTCTTTTGCAGTCTCATAAGAAAAATTATTAAAGTACCTATTTCATTTAGCAATGGAGTTTGGGGTCGGGGATAATTTATTTAATGATAATTATTTTTTTACATAATTCCCACCTACAAATTTAAAATAATGAAAATATTTTATAAGTTCTAAAGGAGGATAAAATATTTAACTAGTATTACCTGCTTTCTAAACATAAATTTTCTCTCGTTTTAACATTAGGATGATTTCGTTTTTTTTTTAGCTTCACGTCATTCATAATAGAAAATATACATTCAGCAGTGGTACTGGTGTGTGGAAAAATAAGTAATACACATATATAACCTTTAACCCTCACCCGCTCAGTATTTACCTGGGAACATATACAGTTCTTTTCTTTAAATTAATTTGTGTACAGAAATTGCTCAAATAATTTCCTCATAGATAATGGAATATTTTTTTATGTCTTAAACAAATATGCAAAAGGAATTAGAATTTTTTGAAAACTTTACTACAGAAAAGGAAATCCTCAGCGTATTTAAAATTTGCGACAGCAAAAATTTTTTTTGGAAAAACTTACTATAGAAAAGGGAATATTCGACGAATTTAAAATTTGCGACAGCAAAAACTATTTTTTGAAAAATTTATTATACAAAAGGCAATCTTGGGAGTAAATAAAATTTCCGAAAGTAAAAAATTATTTTTTGAAAAATTTACTATAGAAAAGGCCATCCTCGCCGTATTTAAAATTTGCGACAGTATAAATTTATTTTTTGAAAAATTTACTATAGAAAAGGCAATACTAGCCGTATTTAAAATTTGCGACAGTAAAAAATATTTTTTTGAACAATTTTCTATAGAAAAGGGAATATTCGGCGTATATAAAATTTGTGACAGTAAAAAATAATTTTTTGAAAAATTTACTATAGAAAATGCAATCCTCGTCGTATTTAAAATTTACGCATGTTTTAGCCACTTTCTGGATTTTCATCCTAGAACGGACTGTATTTATTTGGGTAAATACTTGGATTCTTTAGAAAATGTCATATATTAGGATCTCCTAAAATACAAATTATCATCCATTTTATATACAATTCGTGTATTTATAAAAATATACATATAATGTAAGCTATATATGCATTTTTATATACATGCAGCAGTATGTATGTATGTGAATTTCTTACTTGCCGTGGTAATAACAATTAGTGGAAAAAACTTTGTTTTTTTTTATGTAGTGCTGAAATCTCAACGTAAGAACACCTTTTCTATTGACGGTACTACGAATTTGTTGTGCGGTATAAATTTTCAGTTGACGAAAGGAGCCATTTTTATCTGAGGATGCTTTTAGCAATCGATGATCATAGTTAGAATATTCTTGAAGGTATAGTCATGATTTGGAGGAATTGTATATACCTGCAATTGAAAACGAAGCAACTGCGGATGAAAATTCGGACAACGAAGTATAATTGCATGATCCTGAAAGTTTAATTGGACGTGACGGTACTAATTGGCGTAAAATCCTACCACGAGTACATCGAGTTCGAGCACATAATATTTTTGCAGTCGACTGAAATAAGATCGGTGTCATCATAGTTGTATTTAACAAGTTAAAATCTCTTTTTTTGTTCATTAAACTCAGAATATATTTCATATCATTTAACTGAATTTTCTCGAATCTGAAGATTGACTCAACTGACTTAATACAGTTCTTATAGGGTAAATAATTAATAGATCTACTTACTTCATGTATACTGTTTACAAAGACAGTATTCATTTTTTCTGCAATAGTGACCTCAGAAGTGTAATTACCATCAGGGAATTGTATTTCCTTAATCACATAGTTTTGCTGTTTCAATATCTTGAGTGCTTTCCACATTTATTTTTGGTTCGAACAATTAGGGATTTTTTGTTGAATGTAACTACATTTAGCTCTGTTCAACTTCGCTTTATAAATGTTTCTGCTAGATTTATACTGTTCCCATTCACTCTCACTATTTAATAATACAGCTCTGTCAAACTTACATCTTGTGTATTCTTTATGCAAAATTTAATAATTTAATAATTTTTTTTGCAAAATTTAAAAATCGTTCGAAGAGTTTTTAATAAATTTTGTAACACTAAATTTTTTACATATATTTATTAATTCAGTTTGAAATATCGACGTCTTGCTTTTAAAATCACTCACATTTTTAATTCTTGTCAAAAAATTATTCTTAATAGCACTTCGTAATTCAATCTTTTCATATTTCATAAATTTAATTTACTATGGCCTTTTGGACTGCATCAAATTATTCTTTATTATTATTAATGATTCATTGAATTCTGAACCGTACAAAAATATTTGCAGTATCCTATTCAAAACGTTACCATTTACAAAACGTTATTTTCAAAAAGTATCAATTCCATAGCTTTCCCACAAATGGGATCAATCCCAAATTTTTAAGTAATGTTAATCGTTTATTTGGTCGCATATTACTATTTTTTTGTTGCTTTGATTACATTGTTAATGCTAAAAGTATTTTCCCCTTGAAGCTTTACTTCTTGTATGTCATGTTGTTTCCAAATTATTAAACTTTAGCTATTATCCTCGAAAAACTTCACGTAGAAATGGCCTCTTTTGCAGTTATAAGACCGCTTTGTAAAATAGCTCTAAAAGCACAAGAAAAACTCAATTTCTTCAAGGCAGCAAAAAAAATATTATAATTGGTAAGATTACAACATGAGAATCATATTATTACTAAAAGTGCTGCAGGAAAGATTAGCACAAATTGCCTACAACAACACCTACCTACATACATACCTACCTGATGTCTACATAGGACTAATCAATTCCAATATAAAAGGTACAACTTGAGTTTCTAATGAATCACAAAGAATTTCATAAACCTTTTCTGGTACTTCAATCACTCTATGAAGAAGTAGCAATAGCGGTCGCGATAGTCTCTCAGCGGAACAGCACTTGGTTTTACAGCAGCCGCATAGTCTATAAGGTCTTATCGTGTATAGCAAGCACGATGTGATGCCATTATGCACCTTGTCCACCTTATTTCAACCTGTTGACTACTTGTGGTAAAATGCGTGTTGTATGGCTGCTACTTGTATACCTTTTTCTCAGATGACGTCGGGCTGTCTGCTTGTATCAAAACGCGTATATAGTAAGTAGTAAAAGAAGAGCCGGTTTCATGATGTATCACACACAGCCCCCAGAACCTATCGTCACAGAGTAGCAACTGGATTCGTATATCGTGTTGTAGTATATTCACAGATGATGATCTTGTTGCACTTTATGATGATCATGCTGGCTGGAAGCTGCTGAAGATGCCACTGATTATAAAATGATGATGATGACTACGATGCCGATGGTTGGTTATAACAACAACAATAACATCAACATCAACAAAAACAACAACAGCAACTCAAGAATCAAATACCCACAAGTCGATTGAAATTCCTTCTTCACCGTCCTGGATACAAAATGTTGCCCATATGAAGAGAATACCGACAGACCATACCAGGAGGGCTCAGGAGAATAAGGAAAACTCTTTAAACTTGAACTTGATTTAAATTAGACCTGAACTTGCCTCCAAAGTCAGCATTAAGTTCTCACATTGTGTCCATCTTTGTCTTCATCGAGAATTATACATCCATGGCACGGAAGTCTGATTATACTCTCGTATATATGTATGTAGGTACTATACGCTGGAATATGTAAAGGTAATTCCAAATTAGTGCAAAATTAAAATACTTCAATGTCTCTGAATTTTTCCCATAGCCTCAAAATGATGACATCACAAAATTCCCATTCCAACAGCAACCTGTCAATTTGGACCTTCAGATAAGGCAATAAAGTTGTTCGCTGAGAAAGTTCAATCGACCTGACGACTTATGGGGTTTCTCTCTTTGAGTCTGAATGCCACCATCGTCGTATTTTGCGGCACTCAAAGCGGAAGAGTAACCTGCATTAGTAATATAATTCGTTTCTACCCGCTCTCTACACTATTGATAGCCTGCCAGTTCTTCCAGTCAGTATACGGTGTTGTGCGTATATTTTTTTTTTTTTTTTTTGTATAAAGTCGCCTTTACGCATGCGCATTCGCACACAATTTTAAATCTCATATGACAGCACGTGAAACTGCGAATAATCGTTTATCCCATTTTATGTTCATACTTCATACGTATTATATATATGTATAGATGCTCACGTTCTTGCTGATCTGTAACCTGCTTTACGACGAAACTATACTTACTTTTAGCCTATTCTCTTTCCCGGTACTTAAAAAGTCAGAAAATAGCTGGCATTGAAAGGTAACTAAAGGCCTAAAAGGTGTACAATTGTTCTCTATTTGGTCAAGCCGAGTTTACGCGCTTCGTCTGTGTAATCGTTTCTTTGCTCGCTCGCTCGCTTGTTGGATCGATCACAATTCGCAATTCGCAACTATGTTACCGGGGGAGGAAACCTACCACCAATCCAATTACCAATTTTGGCACACGCCAGAGAAGGTTATCAAGCGGCCAGGTTTTCATTTTCTTCTTCATGCTCCTTTGTTTTTACGTTTACGTTTATATTGTGAATTCATTTTTACCTCTTTACTATAAGCTGCGTGCGCATCACATATGTATGCATTTCCGAAGTATGTGGAGTAAAATATTATTTATTTTATTTTCTTTGTTTGTTCGACTATTTCTGACAATCTGTCAAATCGTCTTGTTTTTGTTGACTCAACTACAGGTATAAATGGAAAATGATTTTAATGAAGTAATTCTCTAGAGATTCTCGCATACATAGTATACTACAAAAATTCCACGCAATAAATGTGAAAAATTTATTACGAGAAGATGTTTTCATGTACCGAAAACAACATTTTGCTTATCCTTAAGTTTGGTGTGCACAAATTTTTGCATAACAGGAAAACATGAACCGTAATTACAGATAGAATGAATTAGCATAAAGTTGCTAACTTTGATTTTTCTGAATTTTGAACGTTTTGTTTTAAGGACACCTATTAAGGAAAACATTTTTGTGCAGTGTTGAACCACTACCAGACATCTGTAAATATACAATTGAATTTATTGGTTGATTCAGATTTAATTGTATCAGGTCTAGTATTAGCTAGTGTGTTACTGTCATATGAGCCAGAAGGTTCCAATATTGGCGTTTAATATATAAAGCACAACGTCAAGTATTTACTGCTGTCTATGTTTCTTCAACAAATTGTTACGAGCGTGGCTTTAGTTCGTTATTTGAAACACAATATTTCAGATATCAATAACAAGTTCTTCTTTTATTTAACTTCACTGTTAACTTTTATAATATTTACAAACAATTATCAAATTAACTCTTTATAGTTATCGCTAGTACTGTACGTCTAGTTATCACAATCCAAATAGTTTACTTCGTTCACTTCACTGTCTGAAATCACACTCGCCTCCTGGAGTCAAGTCAAGTCAAGTGTTCTTCACACGCGATTAACGAATTTTATCGAATTATGTCGAAATTTTAAACCGAACCGATATTCCGGGATATTTGAAATTGTTTACGTACAGGCTTTAATTTTGGCTCCACGATTTCACTTTTGTCTTTGATTCACTTTACACATTTTAATTGTTCGAATAATTATTAACTTAAGGTTACACGATGTCGAGATTATTACAGCCTGTTGCGCGACGGCAGGCTGTGTTCTTGTCTGTTATATGATAGTTTTGGAATTTAGAGGAATAGGGAAGTTGGATGGGAGTGGGAAGTTGTGGAATGTTAGAGATTTCTCTAACTTGTTGTGAGTTGAAGATCGGGGTTTCTTCCAGCATGGTGAGAATTATCCCGAAAGTCCGGAATGATCCAGCGTTGATAAATCCCACGATGATCGAGATGCCTGGATGTTGTCCTATCCACGATGGTGGCTTCCTGAACTAGTGAAGAAAGTAAATCTTTCGTCCAGGTAATAAATATTTCTCGTTTCCGAGTTGATTAGGTGGAGAGGTGATAACTAGTGGAAGTTTTCAACTTGAAGTTGCGTTGAAAGCTGGCTAATGAGGGAGTTAGGATGTTGAGAGATCTTCTCAAGTTGTTTGACCGCTAGAGAAAGGAGATGGTCCTCGATTGGAATGATGTTTGCATTGTCATACAAAAAGGTGTTGGGAAAATAGTGTCCGTCAGGTTTTCTGTACACTCCTGACAGGACCTTAGGATCTTTCTGTCGAGGGCGCTGATTTGCTTCATATATGATGGCGAAATGGTGTGCCAGATGGGGAAACAATAGCAGATGATTGGGCAGATGAGCTGTTTGTATATAAGCAGCTTTGTATCTTTCGGGAGACCGTTTCTCCTTCTGATAATAGGGTTGAGCAGGGAGTAAGCGTAGTTGGCTTTCCTCATGGTTAGCGTGGCGTGATTGTTGAATTTCAACAGGTTATTGAAAAAGACACCAAGATATTTGGTGTTCTTTGAAGGCTGGAGCTTTTCAATTTCTATGTTGTTGGCTCGTGTGGCGAGATTGGGTCTTCCCCTTGTGGAGGTGTTTCGGATGCAAATCATTTCAGATTTGTTAATATTAATTTTGATGCCCCACTTTCTGTAGAACTCGTCAAGTTTGAGGACATGCCGCTCCACTTTCGTAGCAGCGAAGTTGGAACTCGCCTCCTGGATATGAGTAGCGCCGTATTTATACTCTATAAATTATCCTAGAACCTTCCTGAATATTCCGTTCTCCGAATCCATAGTTTACTAGGATGTCACTAACTTAAATTTGCTTCCATTTCCAATAGATGTTGCTTGTATCACTTTGTGGCGGGTAACAATATAATATAACTTATAGCTCTACCATATAGATAACAAAAATTCATACAGAATTCTATTCTCTACAAACATGCTCGTGCTAACAGCATCTTACGCGAGTGACTTTAACAGTCAGCCTCAAAATAAAATTGTGTGTCGATTAATTTATAGTTAAGTGATTTAGGCTAGGGACATGAATCGATACTGAATGGAGAATAAGGAGGACAGTCAACTTCCCCTATACCACCACCACTTTTCGACGAGTCTTTCGTAGTAAGGAATTTAGTAAGCAACATAGTTTCACTTAGTAGATACAAATTTATCAATAACTTTTATCTAAGGCTGAATAGAAAAGCGTCGCATAATTTTCTACTCTTGGGTCACAGTGTCGTGACCCATAGACAAATTATACATCTCGAAATAAGAAATACTATAAAATTCCTTAGCGCATTTCGAAAATGCCTCCAAATTCTAAAGAAAATTTTTCAACTAAAGGAGACGGAAAAACGGTCCAGATATCCAAAACAAATTATATTTACGGCTTTTGGGCTACTACAGTATGAAATCATGGGCAATGGGCATGATTTGATTATGAGGAGTATACGAATAAAGCAATCAGACCTGGGCATTACTTAAGTAAAAAAAAAGACTTAAATACTACTTAAAGTACATTTTCGTTACTTAAGACTTATTACTCAATACTTTTGAAATGCCTCTACTTAGTACTTGAACATAAGTTCTTGCTTCTATTTACTTGTACTTAAGACTTAGTTTTGTACATAAGTCCCAAGATTTTTACTTAGGTATTTCTGAGTCTATTAAGTACCTACAAATTTCTAACTCTTCGTAGAAAAGCAAACCCAATCTCTAGCGCAATTCTTTTTTAATTGAGTTTTAAAGGCAAAGAACTGTCAAAGCATGTATAGCAGAACCTTAGACAAACTAATAACATACAAACAAGACTGGGCAAGTAGAACAAAAACCATTAACGTCTCGCTCGAATATGAAATCGACGATGCCTCGACTTAATGACATAACCACTGACATGTATAATATGGATTGCAGAAAGTGTGTTTACTTCTATATTGCTGACTCTTTCGGCCTAAGCATCAAGTACCAACTGAGAGGGAACTGAAAACAACAAATAAATTAGTGGATTTGTCGAAATAAATGTTTTTAAATTAATCATTTAGGCTTATTACTGACAAAAACTGTTTTTATCAAAGACAATGTATTCATTAGATACGCAGATGAATTTCCTAATTTTTTATTAACTTCCCGAGCAACGTGCTTACTTTTTCAACTTCCCGCCAATAATTTTTTCAATGTTGGTACTGACGTAAGAACTCTTTTTGACACAAGCAATTATGCTCACGTGAAATAGAAAAGTAAGCAGCCCATATTATATTATACGTCAGTGGACATAACCAAGGGTAAGCAGGCAATGCCTCGCATCCAATATAAAATCAACGATGCCTCGAGCTAATGTAAGGAGGCCTGAGTTTTTTCTTAGAAATTTACTGGAAATTGTTTCCTAAGAATTGTTATGCATTATTGGCGGCGATAATGGGTCCTTGAACGGACCTCTAATAGTTTTTATGATTGTCGCAATAAGAGGTGAAAGTTTTATCTTCCTGCGGCGCCGAAAACTATAAATACCAGCCGCTGGTTACTATGCATATTATAGTTTTCAAAAGGTATTTATTTATTAATATCTATTAACTGAATTATATAAACTTCATTATATTACAGCCAACGAACAAAGATTCTAAAAAAGTACTTAAAAAAGTACTCAGAACTTTTTATAGACTTAGTACTTAGTTACAAGTACTTTTCATACATGCGGTACTTGTACTTACGCTTACTCAGGCCTCCGGTACTTGTACTTAAGTACTTACTTTTTCTTTGGTACTTGCCCAGCTCTGAAAGCAATCCACACACTTTTTCTCGTATTATCTTTGGGGGTAAACATCATGTCATCGTATGTACCGAAACAAAAGTGATGAAGCCAGTTCCGCATAAACTTGCACATATCACAAAATATGCACCAAGTAAAGACAAGAATACATCGGATGTGAGATGAACAATGACACGAACTAATAATTTTGGATGACGAATATTCGGAATTTGTACATATTCCGGCTAGAGTTGGGTATTTTTTGTCCGAGGTCTAACAAATAATCGCCTCACACAACCAACACATTTCTGGTGACACATAAATTTTGTTAATATTCGAAATTCAAGCAAAGAAACTATTTAACCGATTATTCGATGGAATACCTTAAGCCAGTTATACACGATCACGAATATCTCCAAATTTTTAGCGAGTGAAGGCAAGAATACGTCGTATAGGAGATGCCCTGAAACGATAGACGATTCCCGATGATGAATATTTGGTATCTGCTCATGTGCTGGCTAGAGTCGTTATTTTTGACCCAAGTAAAAGGGTTACTGTATAATTCTACTGAATATTCGCTTTAAACTTTCGGTAATATTCGCGAGTTGTATGGGACCGGCTTTAGCAAAAATATCATTGATTTTCGCGAGTCGTATTGTACGGGGTCTTTCAAATTGAGTTTTCAAAAGCACGCGCCTGTGTAACACACTTCAAACATCGAACGCACCCATATTATATGTCACTTTGACAGCTGAAGGTTTGCTATTTATAAAAATGGAGTCGTATACATTACAACAACGTATTGAGATTATTGAATTATTTTATGAAAATGGTCGTTCTGTGAGAAATGTATTTCGGAAATTACGCAATGTTTATGGTCGACACAACCGTCCAACTAAGCAAAAAATTGGTAATATTGTGCGTAAATTTCAAGAAACTGGTGTAGCGCACAAGTTCCATAAAGCCGTCAGTATGCTCGCACCGGTTGTTCAGAAGAAAATATTGGTGTTGTGAGTGTTGCAGATGACTTCAATACGTCAATTTCCCGACGTTCACAACAATTGGGACTTTCTGAGTCAACTGTATTGCGTATTATGCACAAAGATTTAGCGTTGAAAGGCTACAAAGTTCAATTGACACAAGAATTGCTGCCACAAGATCATTCCATGCGTCATACTGGAACAAAACGACGATTTAAAAAAAAAAAAAAATCTTTTCGGACGAAGCACATTTCGAGATCGGTGGCTACTTTAATAAACAAAACTGCCGCATTTGGGGAGAGGAAAATCCTCGCGCGATCCAAGAGAGGCGAACGCATCCACAAAGAATCACTGTTTGGTGTACATTGTGGTCTGGTGGTGTGATTGATCTGTACTTTTTCGAAAATGATGCTGGAAGAGCCATAACCGTTAACGGTACCAGATATCGCGACATGATCACAACTTTTTTATGGCCAAAACTGGAAAGTATTGATACTGAAGACATGAGGTTTCAACAAGATGGGGCTACGTGTCATACAGCTAGAGAAATTTTGCAATTACTGCATACAAAGTTTCCAGACCGTGTTATTTCCAGATTCGGTGACGTGAATTGGCCTACAAGATCCTGTGATTTGACACAGTTAGACATCTTTGTCTGAGGCCATGTGAAAGTTCAGGTCTACAAAGAATCCTTGAAACGTAGAAGCATTGAAAGCAGAAATTATTCGGGTTATTGGTGAGATACAGCCGCAACTATGCCAGAATGTGATTGAAAATTTTGATAAAAGAATCAGGTACTGTAGAGGTGGTCACATGGGAGATATCATTTTTAGAGTATAAATGGCAAACATTGTACTTCAAAAATAAATAAAAACTTTTTCAGCTTCAATTCAGATTCTATGTCTTTTAATTATTTACTTTTGAAAACTCAATTTGAAAGACCCTGTAGTAGTAAATTTAAGAAGATATTTTCACGAATATTTGAACGAAAATTCTACATGTGATTGAGTGAAGCACATATCTAGTCATACGGGACTAGCTTACTAAGAAGTAATTGCATCTAAAGCACAAAATCTGTCACAACATTTTTTTCCACTGTACCTTTGGCGTAATTCATCAGAGTTCGAAGAGAAATTGTATCCATAATTTCTAATAATCTATTTCGCAAATACGAGTTGACCAAACCGCATCCTGCATACTGCCAAATGCATATATAAATACTAAATAAATAAATTTTTTGTCTATGCTGAGCTTATTATCATAAGCTTTATTAGTAGCCCAGATTAGTCACTTGCAGTAGATTGAATCCAACCTTCTAGACATTTGTTGGCTACCCATAAATAGTACATTAAAATTCTGAAGAAAAATTAGCAAATAAATTTCTAATAAGAAAATTATGTTTAGGGTTCGAGTGGTTTTAGTGGAAATTTCCACATAAATGAGTTGATTCATAATTTTGTAGAGACCTGACATGTCATTTATAAATTTCCTAGATAAAAAGTAAGCTCAAGCTCAAAATATGGATCAGACTGGCCTACTAAAATACTTCTAGCCATGCAAGAGTTTTTGTAAACCAGCTTGTGCCTTATTATAGATATATGTATTTGACCATGTTAATCTATCCACACGATAAGCTAAAATTATGTTTACAGTGAGTAATTAAAAAAAAGTCGAACTCGTAAATGAAAAAAAAAAAAAAAAAAAAAAAAAATGGCATTCATAGGGAATGCCGATAGAAGTAAAAATTTAGAACTTTTAGTTATTAAAATTTGAAATTTCATAATGTTTGAATTAAAATTATCAACATCAATCTGGTTTTCACTTCTATTGACACTCCGAGCAACAATCATATGCATGTTTATATGGTTTTTTTATTATTTAAGTATATTACGGGCTGTACAAGATTATGACAAAATATAAATACAATTCAATTGAAATAACAATTAATATACAATCATATGATTTATGGATAGTATTTGTAATTATATAAATTTCAATGTACTTGATTTTTAACATTGTTTTCATTGTTTGCATCATTGTCATCATTAATTTCAACAATACTTAGACTTTTTGTACTTTCAATTATTTCATTGTGTTCTAAAAAATATAAAATGGGCTTATGGTAACTAAAGTAAGAAATGAAAATGTTTGATTGAAATTTATCTAAGTATCACGTAAAAACCGCATCGTTCGTCCTTTTATATTTTGTAGTTCTGAGTTTTCGATCATTGGACATATTTAAATAAATTAAGTGTTTCATTTAGAAATTCAATTAATGGTAGAGTTTTATCATCTGCAAAGTCAATATTGAAGTCTCCACTTAAAATCATCGGTGCATTATCATACTTTTCGCCAAATCTTTTTTCGAGTATTTCAGAACCTTCTTTTGTATAAATCATCAAATTCAAACGCCAAAATAAATACGAGGATTTAAAATAATTTTCTGTTATTTATTTTTTATCTTAAAAATATTAGTATATTTATTTAGTACTTACAATTGTACTGCACAATGATTCTACAATTAAACAGTTCAAATAATAATTAAACAAAAACACTATTTCAACAATGCACAGTATATACACATTGAACTTTTCACTAAATCCATTCAATTTCACTTATAATATATTCGCAGCACTAATGTTGCACAATACGTCAGCTGTATAGCTACAGATATACTGCTATAAGCATGTCGGTGACGCGAACGCACGAGATTTCATCCATCCAAAAAGCGTCTAATGCGCACAGCACACGGCCGCTGCGCGTGCGCCAGTCATGAGCATGTCGGTGACGCGAACCCATAACATTTTCCTCTACCAAAATGTGCCCAACGTGGCTAAAGAAGTTTTCACTTCAAAAATTGGAAATATTTTTGATGGTTTTACCCCTGTGGGTTTTCCTAATTTTCTTTACAAAATTAACTGCTTTAGAAGACTATGGGCCACCTTAAACGTTGTAGTATACTTCACTTTTCGTGGATGGTGGTAGAATGTTTCCTCCAGGAGTGTCTGTCAATTACGAATAGTAAAATATACTGCAACGTGTAAGCCCTAGCTAAGAGTGGGAGAGCTGAAATTTCGTACACGGTATTAACTCAAAAATGTGCGAAATAGGGTAACTCCTTCGTAGATTTATCGTACAATGTGCTGTAATACCAATAATGACGGGTAGCCCACCATCGCATGAAATTTGGTTTTGAACTTAAAATTTATTAATGAATAAAGGAAAGTGATTCAAATTATACAACAGCAAAATTGTAAAATAACCTTAAATGTCGAACTAAAAATTCTGAAGCTACACTGCCACTGATGTGTTTCGAGGTTTTGTGTTCTTCAGTCTCTATATTTGGTGGTGGCTTTTCCAATGGAGAATAGTAATAGGTCCCAAAGTATGGTGGTTTGTGTGTGGTAAACCAAGCGTTTGTTCTGGACAGTGATTTTTCAGGATGGATAATAAGTATTCAGATCAGGTTGGAAATTAAAATTGTTTACGCAATCAATTAAATCAAAAGCAAAAGGTTTTAAAGGTGCGTTCCTCAAAGCCTCCCTCCAATCTTTGGAGTAGTAATCTCAGCAATTGAATCTCGGCTCACAAACTTTATATTACGGTCGTACTTCAAGTAAGAATGGCCACGAATAGGAAAAACAACCTTAATGGCGTCGAAATTTCCCACATTTTTAAGTAAATAATACAAAAATCTTATGAACGTAAAATTCTTATTTTCGTCAGCGCACGAGTCTCAAATTTGGTGAGGTCCCTTACTTCCAGGGGCAAAGTGTTAAACACAATATTATTGAACTTGGATAAACCTCGTCGGCTCCTTTTTTTGCTATATAAAGTCGTGGGTGTAAAAAATTCCCTGCTGGGTTGAAAGGATGTGGATATTAAAAAGGTTAGTTGACGTCTATAATAGACTTCATTGGTCTCTATGTTTGAACACGGTAAGTTTTTTTTTTTGCAAATCTGTAGTAATCCTTTGGTCCTTTAAGCTACAATGACGACACAGTAAATATTCAAATTTATTACTGAATGCAATAATGGCGGAATTCCCCGAAAAGATTAAAATATTTGGAAACTACATCTTAAAATCTAACAGATGGCGCTTTTAGTTATTTTCTACCTGAAATACGATTACGAGACTTTTCCCTGTACGCTTCAGGTGCTGCCAAATTTTTAATTTTATTTCATTCCGATTCTTCATCAATCGAACTTAATTAGCAATTAGCACCTAAATGTTTGCTTTATTTTTGACATCCACTTATTTAAAAACAACACCCGCGATTGAAGATGCTGCGCGAAGATCGTGTGACATTAATCTTTTAAAAGACGGGCAGTTAGTAAAGTTCGAGTTCGCACTATTTTCGAAGTTATAGGTGATTTGCGACTTTTCGAAATCTTGAACCATGTTCACTAGAATCATTTTTAGTAGGTGAAAAGAAATTTTTCGAAACTGGGTTTCTTGAAGAAAAAAAAATTTTTTCGTAATCTAAGAAATATTGTAGCAAGTATTGCACCATTTTAGAATCCTTATTAAATGCGTCAACTTTAAAGTTACTTGCCAAACTGGCGTAGCACATTTTTTTTTCATTACAGTCAGTTAAAGTTGTGTGAAATATTAATTTTATATTGTTGGTTCGGCAAAATGTGACATTTTCTTCCAAGCTGGAGCAATTGGCTTAGAGCTTAAAGCAACAGGTTATATAAGCACTATTCGGGATTACATAAGAAAAATAAAATTGAAAAAAAAGTAAATATTTGTAGCAACAGGAGCTAAAAAAACATCACAGGGTGTACATTTGCTCGAAAACAAAAGAAATGTCTATAATTTGAAAAATACATGACTTAGATTTTTTTTTATATTTTTTTGGTAACTGTTACGATTTGGTCTATCACCCGGTTCCGGCTTGACGCCGACTTACGGGACACCCGTATATGTTTATTGTCATACATCCCCAAATGCTACATACTTATGATTGCAAATTTTATAATCGAAAGTAAATTAGTGATACGTTAATTTAAATTTAAATCGTACTAAAGTATCCCTGGTTTACGGTATGCACACTCACAGATATTCATTTTTGTTAATTTTCATGACACCTTCTTAACAAATGAAGCTGTGAACTATGCAAAACGAAGTCAACTTAGAATTATTTAATAAGAATTTAGTTTCGTGTTCGGGGTTATTGAAACTCCCTTAAATTAAGGTATCCTGCAATGGAATTTATCCTTGACCCGTGGTGGAGCATACATTCAATACATGATATATTAATGCAATAAAATTTCCAAAACTGCACCAAAATATAAAATATTCACCAAGCTTCCAGTCGTCTTTGTAAGAAATTCCAACAACGCAAAAATAATGCACATAAAAGAACTTCTAACGATTTTGAGTGAAAGAAAAAAAAAAAAAAGAGGCTCAGAGGGGCCTACAAAATTGCATTAATATATATCGTTGCGGGGCCTTGCATATAGCCGACCTATGGTTCGGATACAAGGCGCAAAGGAATTCAACCAAAAAATTTATTGACACCTATAAATTACGAAATTGAACACAAACAGACAAACCGAGACAGATACACACCGTCTCCGAAAGGAGAACAGTAAGACAAATCCAGAAGACAATTGTACTCGGCCCCGATATATGCTGGGCTATATGTAGGCTGGGAAACTCTCTTATCCTATCCACAGATATATGGCGTCAAGATATTCCCGATAAGATCAATGGTGTGTCGTATCAATGCCCAATAAAATTGAAAAGAAGCCCAAGGGGCACCGTCGACGATTGCGATATAAGTCAAAGTGGCTTGTGGTGGCGACAGACAGATGCGGTGGCGGTGGCGGCGGACATCCACAGAGAAGAGGGGTCCGAAATTTCAGCAGTTTATGAAAAGTATTTTTGGTGGTGAAAAATTTAACAGCATAAACAGGGAGGCTTTCCCTCCTTGCTGTGCCATCGAACTTTGGAACTTATTTACTTTGCCAATCGATCGTTGTCCTACCGTCCACCTTCTATATGGCACTGCTAGCTATGTGATCGAGAGTACCTACATTTCCAATTCAGACTTCTAAATGAGCCGGCATTGGCTTTGTCTGGGACCTGTGCGATCTCTGGACACCTTTTGTGCAGTGACCAAAACTCGAAAAGTATATCGTTTCTTGAATGCCGGCGTCTTCAGAGATTCTCCCTGCGCGCCCCTGCATCAAGCCTTCTGGTGCCTCACACAAAACTTTTCGTGTGACATTTCTTTTGGCCTGTCAAAGTGTTTGCATATGCGCGGTGTTCAGCGCCGCTTTTAAGGACAATCACAACACCTTTTTGGTCGTTTCCCACATTCCATTACTGGAGTCGTCATCCTCGGACCCTCTCGAATGCGTCTTGGCCCTTTTTCTTAAACTTTTTCTCATGTTCACCAGCATGGGAATGGGGAACGCGAACGCCTCGCCCGTACGAGACCGATCTGTAATCCAATGAAGTGGGTACATCTGAAAGTAGGCGTTTGTGTCAGGACACTGGAACCGCTTCGTTGTATTTTTTTTATTTTTTGTTTTTTTTCCGAGGCTGTGACAAGTCGCACAGAAGAGTAGCGCTGGCTATAACAAGTCTTAACCGCATTCTGCGGTTCAATTCTAGGAAATCATTTAAAATCGATAAAAATATTTTATTGCACCAAAATAAATAATTAAAAAACAAACAAAAAACACAGAGGGAAGGGAATCAACTTGGTTTTGGAAACACTCTGGCATTGTCTAAATCACTATAAATAAATAGTATGTGACCTCCAAGGTTTGGGTGGTCGAAAAGATCTAATTAACGCTATAAAGGTGACCATGATTCGGTGATCACTTTGATCTTGTTATTTTCGATCAGTTATTTGAATTCTCAGGATGATTCCTTTACATTTTAAGATGTATGGAAAACATTTATGATCTTCATTAGGAGCAGACCTGTTCATAGATTTCATTTTGTAAAGATCTTTAAGGTTTACATATATTATGTAATTGCAACCTAGTAATGGAGGTGTAGGCTTTCTTCATAAAGAACGATTAGAGTTTTTTTTTCTTTTAGATTTACGATCATAATAAACACATTTTCATTTGATCACCTTAGAATCCAGCCAAAGAAATGAACAGAGAATGTGTCTCATTGTTTGTTTATCATTTTTGTACAGACCGCAGACGAAGTGTTAATTGGAAGGATTTGCGGTGTTGTACTGAAAAGAATTTCTGTGGTGGAAATAATGAAATAGAAAAATTCTAAGGGAACAGTTCAATGCCTTAAACTAGGTGGAAGCAAAACATTGGCACAAGTTTAATTCACATTCATATTTATAGACAATTTTTGCGAATTTCAGAAAACAGAGTACATTGTATCTGTGGGTTTACTTTGGTCCACTGGAATTAAGACATATCGTTTTATCAACATCGTTGATACCTGCCTAGGTCAATGGTTATAGACTTTTTAAAAAATACAGGGGATTTGCATGAATTCTGGACAAACAGAATATTTTATGGACTAATTAAAAGTGAATCTGAATGGATCCAAATGAATAAAGCAAATCAGATTGGAGTTATGAGCGTAAACTGTTTACCTGTTACCACAAAGAATTTCAAATGCATACACGTTGGATTTCAAATTAAATTAAATAAAATGGGCGTAATACAAGTTAAAATTTGATAATTTGAGTAAAGTTAAACTTACTAATTCTTAATTAAATTAATTACTTAAATCATTTTAGTAAGTTTTGTAGACTTGCATTTGTCGGCTTCGACGTGCTTAAGGCAATTTGTTTGATGGAAGCTTGTCTATCATCGACGTATATTTTTCTTCTTGATAAATATTGTGCGTCTTATTAAAAAAAAAATTTAGACATGATGCGTTGCATATTTTATGTATTGAACTTCTGACCTTAAAGCGGACTAGTGGGAGAAGGAAAAGAGACAAGAGAGCAGCCAAGATAGTTTTGGAGTAGTACCTATTCAGTCATCTAGTTGTGTGCAAGCATTTTGGATAGCGTCTTTTAGAAGACCACGTTGTGATTGTGTATTTTAATTAAAAAATATAACAGAAACCCAAACAAACACAAAAAATCCTGCAGTTGAGGCATTTAAAATTGTTGAGATGGCTGCTAAAATTTGTTTAGGAAAAATTAGATCGACATATTATATTAACGATAATTGTGAAGTAGAGAGATTTGCCATAGCGAATTTAGTCAATATGAAATTGACTGAGTTTGCCGCCAAGTCCGCAGCTCGAGAATTACATAAGTGGGAAAAAAATGTCAATCGAAAAATCTTTAAAAAAAGAAATTTCTATGCAAAAGCCGGCGTTTCGTATTAGCAGGACCCGTATTACTCATCAGTACGTCTTTTACATCATCAGTACCGCTTTTGCATAGATATTTCTTTTTTAAAAGATTTTTCGATTGCAAGAGTTTTTTTTTCCACTTAATTCTCGAGCTGCGGATTTGGCAACAAACTCAGTCAACTTCATACTGAATAAATTCGCTATGAATATATTTCATGGCGAAACTCTCTATAAAATGCTAGTCCCGCATAGAGCTAATCTTGCTAGGCATTCAAGTAAATACGTAGTATTGCGCCTCGTATATAATTCATACTTAAAAATTTTTTTAAGTGCATATACATATGAGGTCAGCTTGGCTATGCACTGTGGCGTATACGGCAAGCAGAAACCAAGCCGTACTGATGAGTAATACGGTTCCTGCTATTACGAAACGCCTGATTTTTTTTTTAAAAAATTCGATTGTAAGAGGTTTTTCCACGATAATTATGAAATTTAAGACCCTAAGAAAGAAAATTTTTTTCAGGATGTACCTAAAATGTCAAAAATTTTTTTAGACATTATAACTAAAACATACGACGAGAAATGTGAAAGCAATCAAGTTAAATATGACAAAACAATTGCAATATTGTCGTACTGTATGGTATTATCTGGAAGGCCACGATCTTTTTCATCGCTAATTCTTCTTAGTTTGTCGTCTATGATTCACAGAAAATATTCATCGAAAAGGTTGATCGATTCTTTGTTTAATTTAGGATTGGCTTCTTTCAAAGGAGTTTTAAAATTGGAATCATCCATTATTAACGATTGATGACAAAACAATATTTTTCTGAAGATAAAACGAGT